>JADLZL010003180.1:0-539050 GCA_015844335.1 Chrysopogon serrulatus | reverse complement strand
GATTAGTAAACTAAGAAGGATACCAGTGATGAGTCATTTGTCCTGAAAAAGTGTTAGGAAAACACCAAACATGCCATGTCCCAATTGAGAAAAGTGACATCACGAAAGAAAAAGCATGGTCCACTAGAGCTGTGGAACACAAAAGCATCATCACGAGATCCATACTCATATTGATCATGACCTGAACCCCACCGTGCACGACCACCACGTGGTCTCGTATCCTGAGGCCTAGCACCATGAGGTATTGCACCTCTATGCTTAGCAATGCGTCTCTAAACAGGCGGTACATGTACCCGATGGGAGGACGATACATGTTCCAGGTGTTCAACTCGTACTCGCGTCTCTCATCTCTTCCTCCTAAAGCAGAACTCAACCAAGTGACCATCCATATAGCAATACTCACAGTGGTACCTCATCCCTCTCTTGGGTGGTTGGTTCACTCTTGTTGGTTGTTTGGTTTTAGGAAGGGGATCCTTAAAGATATCGGGTAGAGTATCGAGTAGATTCCTAAGATGGTTAGGTTTTGGAACCCAAACCTATTTCTAGGGTAGAGCTTTTGGAGGTTTCTCAAATACTCCATCTTTGGTAGTAGGCACAACGGGCTTAGATGAAGTGATCTTGATCAATTTGGGGTAGTGAAAGGTTTCTCACCTGGTTCAAACCACTACTCGCCAATCTTGCCATAAGAATTTTTACCCTTCCCACCTGAAGCAAAGCCTAGTCTCGGTCCACCAGTTCCCAGACTAAACTGGTTAACCATCATCCTCAACTGTGGCTAACTACAAGACACCTAGCTCAAGATGTTCCGAATGGATATGTTTTCTTCCTCAGTTCTCATCTTGTCGTGTCTGCAAGACGTAAGCTGTAGCTCTAAGCCCTCACAAAGCACACACCTAGCAACTCTCGTGCTATCTGAGCTGGCCTTCTCAAGCAAAAAGATCTTGGCATTCTTCTCTGCCAACTCAGAATGTAAGCCCGAGCAGGACTTGCATGCACCCAACAAAGTAGGCCTAGCTTTCACCTCATGCAGCTCATCTATCATAGAAGCATACTTAGATTGCAAGCTAACAAGATTCGATATATAGATAGCACAAGAATCACGCTCACTCTCCTCAGTCACTACCACAACAGCAGCCTTAGTAGTCTCAAGCTCCTTAAACGCTACTTCTAGCTTGGCTTTATACTCTTTTCTCTCACGAGCAGCGCACTTAAGTAATTTGTCTTGACTAAGCAAAGCATCAGTCAAATTCTCAACCTCAGCAGCGAGCTCATCGACAGATGGTGGTACCTAAGACATGTCATCGTCGTTGGGAGCATCAATCTTGGCGCCACCACCTTGTCACCAAGAGCCATGGTGCAGAAGCCTCTGTGGGTGGAGTCGGCAAAGAAGCAGAGCCTGTTTAGCTTCTCCTCGACCTTTCTCTTGGACTCATCGTCGCTCGAAGAGGAAGAAGCATGCTCGTCATTGAAGTCGTTGTCGAGGTCGCTGAAAGAGGCGAGGAAGGTGCGCTCTTTGGCCTTAATCTTCTTGAGAAACTAGCGCTTGACCTCCTCCTTTTTGAATCCCTTAGACTTGCGCTTGCTGGAGGATTCGCGCTTCTCTATGCGCTTGCTGGAGTTGTGCTTGCGGAAGGACTGTTTGTTCTTCTTGGGGCAGTTGGCGACGTAGTCATCGTGGTCGCCACAGCTATAGCAGACGTCCTTCGGGCCACCACGCCGATGGTTCATATGGTTGTTGTGAAACCATGAAAACTGGCTGATGACTAAAGCCAGCTCGTCATCTCTGAATATCTCCAGCTGCTCCTCTGTGACAGAGATCAAAGACGACAAAGCAAATAAAGTTTGTGACAGGTTAGCACAAGAACTTGAACCACCCGTACCTAAGACCAAAGCCATGGTTGGAGCAGAAGGATTGCGAATCTTGGCCTGAGTTTGGTTGTCAATCTTACTGGACTTGAGTTTGCTGAACAGCTCATCCACTGTGAGAGTGTCGTAGTTAGAGGACTGTATGAGAGCCTAGAGCTTAAAATCCCAAACCCTCTAATCTAGGGCATGTAGTAACTTGAGAGCCCTCTAATGATCATCGTAGGGTAGCCGAGTCTTGTTTGCTCGCATCTTATTCACAATCGTCTAAAAAGAGAAAACATCGAATCGATGGACTCTCCGTCTAACTGAGTGAAGTTTTCATACTCTCACTTGTATGTCTCAAAGGGTCTGGTCTTCACCTGTGGGGTTCTCTCATGATAGCCCTGAAGCTTCACCCAGATCTCGAATAGTAGTATAATAAGAAACTCGCTCAAACTTAGAAAGAGAAAGTCACGAAAAGAGAGCATTACGAGCCTTACTATTGTCATCGTGCTGGTCCATTTGCTTCTGACCAACACGAACAAGAAGGACAACATAATTTGGATCCTCACAAATCTCCCAGACCCACGCCCCAAGGCTTTGGAGATATGCAGGAATATGAATCTTTCAATACGGGTAATTGGTTCCATCGAAATACGGCGGCTTGCCTGAACCGCATTCTATGTCGCCTTCTAGCGGATCACGAACCGATTAAGGTGATACCAATTGAAAGACAGAAAACGATGACCAGAGGGGTGAATGGGAGCCGTAAAGTTTCTCGTGAAACTTGTTCGACTACTGTCCTAACATCAACGCCAAATATAAAATACAAAACCGTGATGCCCTCAACCCTTTGGAGAGGGTGGATGTTCTTTAGAAACACGGCGGGACACTACCAAGCAAACCACTGAGAAGAAGTTTACACCAAATCTAGGACTTAAAAATAGGATATTCAGCTCCTATTGCGAAGAAGCGAGTTCCCGAATTAAAATACCCGAGCCAACTAGTGACAAGAATATTTAGATGAAATCCTTGGATCAGTGGAAAGTCATCAAAAAATCAGAATGCAAATCAGAACTCAAACGGGCATAAAACAGCTCGCAAGCTAGGAGCACTTGACTGGAATTTCCAGAGCTCAAAAATCAACCGCACATATTGATGCACCAATCATACGTACATGAAACAGTACTAGCTAAAAGAGCAAGCAATGATTAGGCTCCAGTAGCTTGAAGGTGACAACTCAAAATGCTTTCAAATCACATTGAACTCCAAAATCAGCAAGGTGTGTGCTGTAGCAATAAAATGACACTGCAACAAAACTCAAAACTACTACTAGCACTCCATTCTGCAGAGGGATCAGAGAACGAACAGCAGAAATCGGAAAGAGGGAGAGGATCGCACAGCAGAAGAGGAGCAGCTCGCCTGCAGTGACCAACAGGGCAGTGCTCAATAGGTCCAAGGGATGAGAGCAGAGAGCTACGGCAGGAGCTGCTGCACGGAGCCCTAGGCTCTGGGTTTCAACGCGGCTGCAGGACAGCGGCAAGGGGGCGCTCGGCGCCGGCCTACCCTGCACCGGTGGGCCCCGTGCACAGCACCTCCACGATTGGCACCAGAGTTGCACGAGCAGGAAACAAGCGCAAGAACAGAAGAAAGAAACGAATCCTCCGCACAGGTAATTGATGTGGAGTTAGACTATCCGCAATGGGACATAGTATGTGACCCTGCAGGATGGACATACCGGATGAGAGCCCAGCAGCGGCGTCCGGTAAGCTCTCCGCGCGTCCGGTATCCTCGGCGTCGTCCGCCAAACTCCCAGGGATCCAGGGCCTCCGCTAAAGGACGGCTGGGTCCCACCTCGGCGCGCTGGCCGCGCGTCCGCTCGTCCGCTCGCCGGCGGATCCCGAGCCACCGCGTCCCGAGCCACCGCGTCCATTGTTGGCTGCGCGCGTCCACCTCGCCTCGCCCGCCGCCCATCCACCTCGCCTCGCCCGGCCGCCCGAGCCATGCCCAGCCGCCCGTGCTTGACCTCGCCTCACCGGTGGCCGCCGCCCGAGCTGAGGAGGCTCGAGCCAAGGAGCAGAGGAGGAGCTCCAGGTCCCGAGCCGCCGCCCGAGCCCTGCCACTCGCCGGATCCGTGCCGGGAGGGAGCACGGCCACCGGCGCTGCAGCCCTCGAACCCGACGCCGGCGGAGGAAGCACGGCCACCGGCGCGGGGGGCCTTGGCCTTGGGAGCCGGGCAGATGGAGCAGTGGTGGTGCGCCGCCCCGAAGCTCCGGCGCCCAGGCACTTCTGGCAGCCGTGAGTGCTCTCGGACATCGGCGGTGCGCCGCCAAGCTCCGACCCCCGCGCCCCATGGCGAGTGCTTTCGGCAGCCCAATGTCCCCCGCTGGTCTGCCGGGAGGAAGGGAGGGAGGGCGCCAAGAGAGAGAGAATGGGGAGGGGGAGAGAGAGAATAGGGAAAAAGAGAATCTGATATGTGGGTCCCACGAGATATAGAGTAGAGATATAGAGGATAGATAAGTGCGGGAGAAAGTAGTATAGAGGAGAGAATCTTGATGACTAGAACGGAATATTCCTTTTAGAGAATGGATATAGAGGATGAGGAGTGCGGATAGCCTTAGTGAGCTATCCCGAAAGAATCATCGCTCGATTCGAACTCAAACTCTGAAAAAAAAATCAGATCACGTGTAAGTACGCGAAACAATGGCCCAAAAAGAAACTGCTTGATTTCTCGATGCACGAGTGGAATTGGTTCAAATCACTTGGTGATCTAGTTTATCACTCGATAAAGCATCAATCAGTGCAAAAAGAACGAATCAAAACGATTTAGAAATCATGAATCAATGAAGAACGGGAGGGGAAAACAAGAACGCATAAGCATGAAAATCAAAGAGACAAGTGATGAATCCCGGAGGACAAGAGAAGGATTTGGGCCTCCATTCCCAACTCTAAAATTCAGCTTACACAAATTTCAAATTTGTGTACCTAATGAGTAAACCCTAGATGAGGATGATGACTAGAAGGATGAAATGAAAAACCACAAGATGTGAGATGGTTTACAAAGAGCCATCTCTTATTTATAGAATCCTTATATTACACATCTCATACTACCTCTAGATATTTTAGGCGAACCACCTAACTTGAGGGTATTATCGTCCAACCCAGCTTCTGTTGATCCGACAGCCACCGTGCCCTTCATGAGATAGCTTTGCCTCTACGCGAACTCCTCGATGCCGCCACATGCCGTTGTTCTGCCTTGGAACCTCCGCTCGGTTTTGAGGCCCACACCCGAAAACCGTCCACTGATGGTTTTGAGATCCAAACCGGCCCGCAAGTAGCGTACTCCATACGCGTCCCCCGCCACTCGACACGTGCCTCGCCGTCCTCGACCAGCCGGTCGCCAAGTCCTCCTGAGCCTCCGCTCGACCTGCACGTCTACCGTCTTAATTCGGTCAACACGGACACTCCCATGTATACTTGTGCTTGTCGTTGTCCCAGATGTCAGCCACCGCGGCTGGTCACCCGGCCTCCTGGTCACTCAGTCCAAGCCTCACGTCTGCCCTTCACCGTTCTCGGTCCATCGGCACGGCACGTCCCTACTTGACCTTCACCTCGCCGTCGACCACTGCCTTCGAACTCCACACCTACGCACCACAAGCCAAGAGACATGTTGCACGACCCAACTCACGCCACAGTTAGTTCACAAACTCAACCCATAGCGCTAGCACATTGGCAATCACTCATCACAAAACTAAATCACAAGGATACATGTCAACCTTGTGTTCACACCATCCTTAATAATAATGCTAGAAACACACGGTGGTATTATCTGAACCTTGCTATCAAATATACATTCTGGTAATGGTGCCGGGAAATGCATGTAGCATTTCACACAACGAATATATCCCCAATAACAATGTTAGATAATGTGTCAGGTAAGGATATATTTGGTTGCTTGAATTTGTGTGGATAGAATTGGACCATCCATGGACCATTAGCGTTTGGTTGGATGGATCATTGGGACAAGCAAATCCATAGACAGAGAATATACCCCAGATGCTGGATTTTTTTGGTTCATAAAATCTCACGAACCAGCTCATCCATGTCTTCTAATCTTCTAGTTATGATGATAGTATTAGTTTGGATAAGCGCTAATACATTGATTAGTGCATGTTTAGTGTGCTAATTAGGTTATTAGTGGTGCTAATTAATATATTTATTTTAAATTAGTGATTATCATGATAAATTAGTATTTGTGCATATTTGTTAGTGTCTAATTAGCTATTATTATTTTAAAATAATAGATGTAATCAGTCAACTGTTCTAATCCCATCTACTCTCATCTATCCAACCAAATAGAAAAATACTCCATCCGTCCTAAAATAGAGGACGCTATGGGAATGCGTGCCAGTTAAATTTTCTTAACTTTAACTAGCTTTATAGAAAATACTTGTAAAATTTATATCTCCAAATAAATTTATTATGAAAGTATATTCAATGATCTATCTAATAATACTAATTATGTATTATAAGTGTTAATAGTCTTTTATATATAATTGGTTAAAGTTAAAAAAATGCTGACTCCTCGGGAAACTAGAATGACTTCTGTTTTGGGACGGAGAGAGTAGCTCGTCCCATCCATCTAAACAGGCATCATGGATATCCTTATCCTAATATCCATGGATTGTCATATCCCATCCAACTTCGTCCTTGAACCAAATGCATCCTAAGATTATAGATTAGTTTTCCGCAAGCACACGGGAGTTATCGTTGTAGCATTTCACCTGGAAGTATTTAGGGTATTATTATTTATATTTTCCCAAAGAAAGGCATAATTTAGTAGAGTGTAGTATTAACATGATCTAGATAACATGACTGCATGATAGACCAATACTCAATACAGCGGTAAACAATAGTGTTTATGATAGTGGAGGAACACATACTTGAGCATATCTTCAAGAAAGATAAATATAAAAGAAATAAAGAATAGGAAATAGTCCAGTGTGGAGCTATCTTATCTGATACAATTATGTCTAAGATAGTTGATAATCATTCTTGATATATAAACACTAACTAGAACTATGCAGCAAAATGGATCGAGAGGCCACCGAGTACTAGACTGCCAGCAACCTCTTGGTGATAATTTACGTACTCCTACACTATAGCCGGACATAGGGGTGTCACCACCTGTTGCCTACCATCTCAACCATGGACTATGAGATGCATTTACCTATCCCCTTATACCTAAACACCATGTTTATGTATAAAGAAACTACCCAAATCTACCTGGGACTCCGACCCTCCGGATCGACAAGTATCAGACTTAGGCACACTATGAAGCATAATAAACCACCATCTCAGCTTAGCTCTAATCAGGATTATACATGAAGAATGGATGATTAAGAACTAAGTTATATATGTTGATATCATAGCATATAGACTATAAAGTAGTTCATATGCCATGATTATAATACTAAATATACTCTAATTGAATATTATAACTATAATGATAAAATGAGAACACAAGAACGAGAACTTAGAGAAATAATATATCTTATTTATCTGAGATTCTTCTCCAAGGAGTCAAGCCCTCCAAGGTAGCTTTTTAGCTTCAACTAGAACTACTATAGATAAAATACAAAGGTGGAAGATGCTACTCAAGTATGGTTGTGTTCTCTATTTCTGGAGGTACTCTTCCCCTTGTTTTATACTAATGGAGGTCGGTTTCGGAGGAGATAATTATAGTAACCATCGAAAAACGCCTTAGGATACCGCCATGCAACCACCAGAGGAAGGTGGGGCCGAGGAGCGCCAGAGGCAGTGCGCCCGCACCCACCCCTGGTGGGCCCTCCCATCACCGCCTTCACGTGGTGGACTCCTGGTCAGGCCTGGAGTGGACTCCTGGTCAGGCCTGGAGTGTTGCTATGTTGGTTGCTCGCGCAGATTTGTGATATGCATGAGCCTGCCTTCAATACCTAGGTCAAAAATGGAGTAAAATACATCTTCTTTGATTGAGCATATTGGCTCTTTTCACTTGTATTTCTGAAAATAAATAAATCTCCAATACAAGTGGAACTCGTTAATAATAAAGTGTATGTGTATATGCATGGAATATGTCTTTTTATCCCTTTTTATCTTAAATTGGCGGGTGTAATTTCATCGGTAAGGACCGCCAACATATAGCTCCCAATAGAGATAGCATATAGCATAGTAAAGTGACAAGCTGTCGTAAGCAGCATTTTTTTAAAAAAAAAAAGAAGATGCTATAATTAAATTATATTTCACACATTATCAGCAGTCTTATGTTAGACAAGATCTAGTCCTATTATTAATCAAGCATTTCAAAAATAAAAAATCTTTTAGTCAAATCACCTAGAATTTTTTAGCTTCTTAATTTTTACCGCACTAGGTACAGAATAAGAACGTCTCTGTTGCACACAAACAGAAAGTGAGAATTAGCATTGGGGGATCGCATATATAATACTAACGCATTGACATTTTAGTGAGAAAGTTGCTTTGAAAAGAAAGTCAATATATAGGACATCAATTCACTTGTCCCATTCTTCCAAATCTTTCTATGCTTTTCAGGAATGGTGTCCTAATCTATTTGTGCAGCAGCACTGAAGCATTAAATTTTGTACGGAAGTTAATTTAATTCACTTATTGTGGTATGGTACACTAGCTTTTCTTGTGCTCAACTACTTCCCCAATACCATAATATATGATTTCATTTATCAGTTAGGTATCCATATAGTCATTTATACTTATTTGCCTTTCTGTAAACTTACTGTACCACAGATAGTCAGTGACACTGACACTCTATAACATAGCTACAGCTTATTATTGTCTGCAACATATACAAAGCTAGAGGGGTTTGTGTAATTTCAGTTACTAAATTATATTTTAAGAATTGAAAAGGCAAGGATCAGTCAACTGAAATAGTTTGACTTGATCAGTATCTAGTGCAAAATACTTGAAAGTTTATTTACGATAGTTTTTTACTTCAATTTCTTCATAGGTACGAGCATTTTTGTTCACTTTTCATCTGTTTCTACTTCAATTCTTTTGTTCTTAGGGCATCACACTGAAAAAAAAAAAAATGCTTCTACCTATTATTCATCTAATCTCTTGATATACATATCCATCACTATAAGGCTTATTTTTGTCTCCTAGTCTCATATGATCAGAGTCGAATTGCCAGCCATCACATTAGTCTAACAATAATTTGCTCTCCGTAATACAATATGTCTGAGTAGAATCTATGTCTTTTTCTCATAATTCATTTCATAATATAAAAACCACTTAATCTGAGAGCAGTGTCCCATGCAAGCATAACTTTCCCTCAACGCAAGGGTGGGGTCAAGGAATTTTATTACTTATCATCGTTAACAATTTATTATTGAAGGTGTGACACACTATCGTTTGTCTCTTCCTTTAGATTTGTTTATATGTCATAGACATAGCTAAGCTGGGATTAGTGATGGTCATTATATTAGCTACTCCCTTTTCAGATATGATTTTATACAAGTTTTATATGAACATCGTTCAAGCATTCTAGCTGCCAGGCTACCAGCCTTAAAGGCAAATATAGGGTAGTTAGTTAGTCAAGCGTGCACTTGCCAAATCATATATTTTTCCAAGTTGGTAATAAGCATTCTTCATCATTATATGCATCATTGTGCTTGTACTTGTTGAAGGGTAACTACGAGAGGAAAGGTGGTCATGAAAGGGAGGAAAGGCGGTCATGAAAGGGATGGGAAGAGAGGAGGTGTATCCCCACACATGCACTAAACCAAATCTATCTCCAAAGTAGTGCCAACACCTCTTGTCTCTAGAGCATCTCCTCTTGTTTCTTCTCATCTCTTTATAAGATCATGCTAACAGAATACAAAGCAAAACTGGGAACTCGAACTACAAGCTATATTAATACGAACAGCTAGCATGAAATCATTTGTTTGGATGGTTACGCACTTAGTAGGTAGTACATTACATTAGTGGTATGAATACATCCGGTGATGTGATGTAATGCTTGAAACTGTCTCATTATTCATAATCTTAAGTTTGGTTCATTTTATTTGCAGGTGCTTCGTTAAAATAAAAAGGCTGCATTTAGGTGACATAAAAAAGGCAAAATTGTTACAAAATGATCAACTTGAATACTTTATAAGGGGATGGTAGCGTATGTTCATGATCTATAGCTAGCCTTTTGTGTGTAACTGCCATTATTATCCTTCGTGACCACTTGTTGATTATCAACCAATAGCGTGGTACATGCTAAAAAAATGGTGGCATGCTCTTGTGCGCGTGCACGCGTGACTATGTCGTTAATCCATGTAAAGATGAGGTTATCAAATACTCTGCTACTACCTTCAGTTCACACGCATGCAGGAAGAACTTTATGACGATATGTATTTCTGAAGTTTTGTACCACTCACTCTGTCTTAAAATATAGTTAAAATTTTGTCACAAAATTTAAGGACTTTTGATAACAATACACAAGGCCCAACCCCATGGGTTATTTAGTGAGGAATTAGCTAGGAGCTGTTGGTCCAAAGTTTATGCCAATCAAAGAGCTGGCCTGGCTGTTTAATGAGTGTGATAGACTTTTCCCATGTTTCTTAATTTTTTCTAAAATTTCCATAAGTTCTTAATTATTTTTTTGGGGCCAAGGGAGTAGGTTTTATATGGTTCGTGATACTATTTATACAATACCACTGATGATGCATACATATATGCACACTGCCATAGGCCACGTACAAGGGAAGGCTCAAGATCTTCAGCACAAATTTATATTTCAGTATCTCTCAACAGTATTTGTTCCATATAACTACCTATATTGATTTATATATTTCTTCCAAATTTTAGAAAGCACAGGTGCACACCAAAATAATGCAGAATTTCTATCTGACATTAAGCTGCTAGAAATGTGAGCCGTTACTTTTAGAAACTTTACTTATATGCTTCAGCTATTTATGTTCGTACAAAGGTAGCTACTAAGTAAGATATAACTGTGTGGTAGCGAGCATAATCTTGTGCTCTTAGGATTGGATATTTGATGTTACATAAAGCTAGATAGATAATTATTATTCAATCGTTCAGATCTTAAATTTTTAGTCGTCCCTTTCAGGCATTCTGAACCTTTGTGATATGATTCTTAATGGCAACTTGGAAGAAGTCTGCCGCTACATGAACATTGATCAGGGCAATGCTTCGTGAGGGATAAATGGCAATGCTTCGTGAGGGATAAATATATATGTGGCTTTAAAGTGATCACAATGGGTGGGTGCACATCAGTGATAAAAAAAAAAAAATGAATGATATATACTTATTAGGTATGGAAGTTAACTAAAGTAGCTAAAACTCCTTTCAACCTGTGGAAAGGAAGGAAAGGGAGGAGGAGCGGTGGATACATACCCTGATCAAGATCACCCTTCCGTTACATCTAAAAAACAGAGTTGATCTACATTGTCGATAGCTCATCACCCATTCATCTGTCCATGCCTCCAAAAGAACTTCAATCATACAACAACGAGGTGGCTGTTGTTTACTGTTGGTTGCTTGTAAAAGTCATCCCTTCCCTACCATAGTTCACCATATGGATCATTCTAAATGCCATCTAGCTGATATGTTATTCTGTACAAATGTCATCATCAATTGGCGGTGTATATTATTCTGAATTGCAGTATTAATGAAAAAAACAGCTTATAAAAATATAATAGGTTTTTAGGACAGAGATTAAGGGTGGAGGGGAAGGACACATGCACCTCTAATTGAAGCCCATGGACCAACAGTAATTGGCTTAATTATAGGCGGCTGCTTAGGATAAGTAATACTTTACTCCCTTCATCCCGTATAGAGTCGTTACAGGATTTGTGTTGGTCAAACTTTTTTAAGTTTGCCTAAATTTGTAGAAAATACTAGTGATATTTGTATCTCCAGAATAGGTTTATTATAAAAATATAATCAAGAATGTATATAATGATACTAATTATGTACCAAAAATATTAATATTTTCTCATATGTATTTGGTCAAAGTTACAAATATTTGACTTCTTGGAAAGTGAGTGACATCCTTAATAGAACAGAGGGAATACATGGCAGGGGGCAGGACCATAACCTCAAATTGGTAGAATTATTAATTGAATGCATGGAGTTATATGGACAAATCAAAAGTCCCCTTAAGTCCCTTATTTGTGAACTGGTGGATATCTTAAATATAACTCAAAAGCTTAATTTTCCTACTATAACTATCCAAATTATCATATTCCATTTTAGTTACTTAACCACACTAAAATATTAAAAGTTAATATATTTTGTCTCATCAAGAACGAAGTACAGTACAATATAGGAAATTGGTGCAATATTCAAAATATAAAATTGATCATTCTTTATATTGTAACACGTTGCCAATAGAAATGTTGTAGAATTCTTTATTTGTCTAGTCACTCATTCAAAATTCGGTAGGAAATGAGACCTGATCAATTCCTTATTCCGAGATGTATAAAAGGGGACTACCAGTTACTTTTAACAGTAAGATTGGCACACATAGCCTAGTTAATGTCTTGGACAACTTGTAAACTCTGTAAAATTGTATATCGTTGAGTGTATTAGTCTTCACATATTATCTGTTTGTGCGTTAAAAAATTTCGTAATTATTAAGTAGCCAGATTGCCGGTACATTTTATCCTTTCTTACTGGAAGTGTACCTTTACAAAAGACAGTTCAATCATATATGGCACATAGGCAAAAACAAAAGACTGATAATAAGAATTGAAGGATTCATGGTTCCGCTTCATTCCCCTTATCAGTTACTCCACATTACTCATTGGCTTTTCAAGAAAAAAATAGAGAGAGAGAGAGAGAGAGAGAGAGAGAGAGAGAGAGAGAGAGAGAGAGAGAGAGAGAGAGAGAACGAAGACAAGTGCTGGTTGCAGGTTAATTCATTCATGATCAAAAAGTAGGAGCACTCAGCACTGAAACTAGAGCTAGAGTGTAAAAAAACGTCAGCTTTTTTCTGTTGTCTCTAGCTAGTCCTGCAAAACTTCTTTCCAATTATGAGCATCACATCAATGTCAAACCATCTTATGTTCATCAGTAGTTAGAAAAGGCACAACACTCATCTTTTGCATATATTGCAATGATAATAGTGGTTCATTGTTGAGTGAGTCTTTGTTTGCGGCTATATATGAGTGACATCCAATGCCAATGACTCATTGTCTTAAAAACTATAGTTCATAACTTCAGTTCTGGGACATCAATGAATAATCGTGATATTTTCATGTAACAGTATAGATAATGTCGCCCTAGCTAGATCGTTAAATCTGTGCATATATAATTTTTTTCCAAACACATTATTTTTTAGATTGTCGTCATCTGAGAAATTAAAAACATAAATAATTTCTTTAAACACTTTAGGATTAAGTATATGCTGGCTTGAAAGGCTGTCAAACTAGTATCGGCAGAGCAGAATTTCTACTGCACAGATCATGGTGGGATGAACGGCGCAACTTTTGGCTGTGGATTAATGTTCGACATTAGCTTCTTGTGGCCATAGGTTTTATCCTGGGAATTTATTTAACCTGCTTCCTAGCTATATTATCTTATCACTTTCATGTGCATGGCCTCTCCTTTACAAAGTTGCATCCTTTACAACTAAGCTTTCACAGAATAAACAGCCAATAGCTTATCGCATTACCAAACTGTCCACAGAGATAGAGGATGAGATTGAAATAGACAGGAACTTATAGTTAACCTCTTTGACTGTTTGACATAGCTAAGCAACAAGTTTACTTTACATTCTTTTATGCTACGGATACATTGAAGCAATATAGTAAGAGAACGAAACAAGGGGTACAGGACAAGTGTGTACCATGTATCCACATATCACTGTCGAATCCTTAGACCACACAACACTGCAATGGATGATTCAATCAACAATGGCATAACAAAAAGTTGAAATAAAACCAAATAATTCAACGGCTCACCATGTGCCTGGAAGGCTGGCCTCCTCAAACCAATGTTCCCCCTTTCCGCAAGCATGCTATGCGGAGAACATGCATTTTATTTGGTTTCAGACACCAAAAACTGGGCTCACCACCCAGTACAATCATTTCTATCAACCACCAGCTACATTAAAAAAAATCAATAATGATGGTCGATAATCATCAATACTTGTTTGCCTAATTGATCATGTAGCCTATTTATACACCTTTGAAATGCTACATAGTGGTACACTATTTCTGTTTTATTCAGCCGCTTATCTTGTTTAAATGGTTGTTCCAAATGTTTAAATAACTATTTAGCCTGAATCAAAACTATAAATGATTGTTTACTTAGTGTAGTGTTTAGGAAAACACAGCCATTGTGAGCTTTTAAGCCCCTCAAGTAAGTGGTTTCGTTGGTTAACGACAACCTTAATTTGGTGACTAACGTGTGTATTTTAGAGAAATAGGTTGGTGAGCATGAAGAGGGATAAGTGTCATCAAGTACTGATGAAGAAGCAAGTTGAGGACAACTTGGCATATGTGGCTAGCATATGATTCTGAAAATCAAGTGTTAATGTTTGTTTGACCCACAATGCATGAGACTTAATACATCCATAAGATTTGATGCCAAGACAATCAAGAATTCAAGATTGAAGATGAAGAGCAATAATTAAGAGTGAACCAAGCATTCAAGGACTCAAGATGAAGTGGATCATGGATGAGTCAAGTGGTTCAAGACTCAAAGTTAAAGACCTTTCAAGAGAGTTAGGATCACCAAGAATGAAATTTTGAGTATGCAAAAACTCACCATGTTTTCATTGTTCATGGTGGTGCAAACTTGAAGAACAAATGGTCTATGGAGCTTGGTTGCATAGCAAGAAATCCAAAATATCAAATTTTGCCTCAATCGGAGCTAATGTGAAGAAGTTAGAGGTGAAACCAAGAGAAAATGGAAGCTATAGACCATCCAATTTAAGAAAATGAATGCACTGAACAAAGTAAGAGGTGTCTAGCTAGCATAGTTGAATGAATAGTTTAAAAGTGAACAGCGAATGTACCAGCCAAGGAGAAATGTGAGCACTAGGCAATCAAGTGAACAGAAGACAAAAGCTAAAGTTTCTGTGGCACTAGTGAAAATCACTTCACCAGATTGTCTAACTAAGAGCTGATGTTGGCACCAGATAATTGCATGTAACATGTTGACTATTGATGATTGACTATGTAGATGTGTTGAAGGGACTATCCAACCATGAGTGATATGTGAGCATTGAACATCTAAGGAAAAAGATGTCGGTTAGCCATTGAAGTGTTAGATCTAGCCTTTGGAGGTATATTGCGCAAATCAAAAGCATCTATAACCCTAATTTGATTTTGGCAATTGATGGTAGCATAATCACTGTGAGTAATTAATGTGTGATGGAATGATTATGTTGTCATCAATCAAGAGTGACATGTTTTGCAGTGACATTACTTAGTGAGGTCACAATGATGATGCAATTGGGAAATTATGGTTTTTATGCTCCTAATGATGCAATTTATTTTAGTTTTCAAGGGTTTAGGATGGACTAGTTTTAAGTATCATTTGGTATTGGGAGACACTGAGAGTAATAAGGTCTTTGTTTTATCCTTTTGTTATACATCTTATGTAAGCCTAAATTGATTTGTCGATCATTAATCGCCAAAAAGGGTGAAATAATCGTAAATGCATTTGCCCCCCTATGTGCATTCACCCCTAGTCAGGTAGGTGTTGTCAAGGAGCTCCTAATCTTGTGGTGAGCACCCTGAGAGGTTTGTATTACTTGATTCAGTATAGTGGAAAGCTAAATTAAACTTCATGGTCACTTCAAAGAGGCTAGAAGGTGAAATTAATTATGACCTTTGTGATCATCTTAACAACGAGGACATAGGCACCCTTTTTATGGTGGTTTGGCTAAACCTCAAGATAAATTCTTGTGTGCTGTGTGCTTCTTGTTGTTGAGGTTACTTGCTATTACTTGTGATTTGTTTATCTCCACCTCTCATAAGCTTTATTCTGGGGTTTGGTCCTAATCTATCTATTGGTGAAGTTTCTAGGAAAAAAGAAGGTCACCAACACCTTCACCAAACCTCAAGGAAGTGTGGTAATCAGCAATCTCAAAAAGAGTTGGGAGTTCTAGTGATTTAGACCTTTTCCCTGAAAATCAGAAGTTAGGGAGATTACTTTGGATGTTCCGATATAATCTTCAAAAATTTCGATTTTATTGATATTGTTGCTTTGAGTTTTTGTTAGAAAAAAATTTCCAGATAAGCCTATTCACCACCAGCACCCTAGGCATTGTTGATCCTTTCAATAGGGGCCAAGAACTACAAGCATGAATATAAATGATCAAAAGCAAAGCTTTGTATTCTTTCTACATCCATTCTTGCATTGGCAAGGAGGTCCATGCCAATGACCTCTAGCCTCAAGCTTGTTGAATTTCCCTTGCTTCCTCACACTGTAATAGTGACCAAAATAGTAATCGATAAACTCCCCTGAAGATAGCCCGTCTAAAATATGCATATTTGTTTTTATCAAACACAATATCATTGTGGCAGCACTAAACTTCCTGAAAAACAGTAGCCATATCCACAAAGGTCTACCTTATCTCCTTATTCCTTATGCCAAGTAGCTATTTGGACACTTCTCCAAATAGATCTAGCATGTTGGCGGTCAGAGATTAGATGCTTGATCATTTTTATTACAATCACAAAAACATTTTTGACTACCAACCTATTTCTTTTAGCCAAAAATGTTTTTGCGATTGTAATAAAAAATGATCAAAGCATCTAATCTCTGACCGCCAACATGCTAGATCTGTTTGGAGAAGTGTCTTGACTGCCAACCTATTTCTTTTAGCTTGTTCGTGAAAAACCTATTTCTTTTAGCTATGTTATTTTTTTCTTTAACATTAATTCCACGGCGAAGTTACCAAAGGAAGATTTTATTTTCAGCGGGAGTTTCAACTTTCAAATAAACGTATAGATAAATGGTTGTAGAGAGATAGAAATATATGTTGGAGAAAACCCCTCAGGGCCAATTCTGGTGTGACTTTCATATATATACATAGCCCACTAGTTACACTGTGTTACTACTAGAATGAAACACCCCCTAGTGTTAGGCTATACATCTCTAATACCCTCCTGCGTTTGCAGCATAAGGATCTCAAACGTAAAGGCCTTCAGGTGCGACAACTTGAATACATGACCTAACCTGGCTAACTACTAAAATTTAGGGTTAAGTGCGTCTATGCTCTCTGTTTAAAAATTAATGTGTGTTCAGAGACTATTTGAATAGCGGCGCCTATCTTTCGCCTATCTTTGGCTTACTCTAAATAACTCCAATCTTCGCAAAATTATTCTCATCATGTGCCTGTTCCTTTCTTCCTCATGGCCTTTTTTTTTTTCTGTTATTCGTTGCCCATTTCACCACCTGATGTGCTCCGTGGACCCTGGTCAACCAACCTGCACAAAATGCACAGCTTTTTGGTTTTAGCTCGTGATAGTGATTCTCTAATCACAGCACTAGCCGCAAGAGCCATATATAGCATTTTGAAGCCTATCAAGCTAGCTCATGATAAATCCTCTTGTCGGACTAATCACTGATGGAATACGCTTTGTCCATCAAGAATAACTTACCCATCCTAGAAATGCAGGATAATGGAACAATATTCACATTGCCAATTGATTCTCAAATCTCAACTTTTCAATATTAGTCTTTTTTGAGAGAGCATTGTATCAATATGAGAGTCCGGGGCTAGATTTTGGCCTCATAGATTGACCTCTAGCAACTTCGGCCCTTGGTACTCATCTAGACATCTATTAAATATATTTTCCTCTTAATGAAACACGTGCTAGGAAAAAAAAAAAAGACATCTATTAAATATTAGTGTGTGTTTTCAACCTGCAAAATCTGCTTTATGCCTTTATTTCAGTTCTCAAAAAGAAAAAAGACATCTATTAAATGTTAATGTGTGTTTTCAACCTGCAAAATCTGTTTTATGCCTTTGTTTCAGTTTGTAGCCATGTAGGTGTTTCATACAAGCTGCACTCGCTAAAATTTCCAACAAGCAGTTTTATAGACCCTCCTCTTTCGATGTACTTCTGTTTGGTACACGGTACATTGTTCCAGCAGAGTTGAACCATTTCCTGCTAGATTCCAAACAATGTACAAATGGGGCCGTATAATCAGTATTCATGATCTAGCACAAGTATCCTTTTTATGCTCAACCATAATCACCACTAGAGAAGTCGTTTAAGAAAGAACATGACTTTCGGCGCACCTTGTTAAAAGGAAGCAAGTTCATCATTATAATTAATGGAAAACCCTTGTGTCCAATACGACAAAAAACCTTTCCGTAGCACCAAAAGAGCATGACAAAGAACGAAATTGTGGTACTTTTTGGCCTTCTAGGATGGAATATCTAGGGTGAAGAGACTAAACAGAGCCTCAAATAAACAGAACATAATGGTGGACCGTCAAGTGAAACAATATTGCACACAGATCACAAAAGTTATGTGGAGATACGAGAAAGAATATACAACAATTGACCACACTTTTGTCTGGGGAATAAAGACGGTTCATGCTGTCTGGCTGGCATCAATCGTCATGTGCAACAGCACGAATAGTGAAGAGCTTGCAAGACCTCTCACCCTGTATGATCGTAGTCCAAAACTCACAAAAATATAATTATCACATCACACTACAGAACATGGAACAGAAACGGCAAAGACAATTCCTTACAATTACCCAGGTAATAGATGAAACCTACTTCGATGAAGCAGGCAGACAGTCAAAAAAGTGTTCAATTGATAGGGAGAGGAACATTCATTTCATGACTTCAGTTTACACAAAATTTTTAATCCAGAAAGTGGAATTGGTTAATAAATTATGAAGTGCATCATGACGACCTTCCATGGTGAAAACATTGGAGCAGTTGTAATCACTAAACTGATCTAGTAACCAAGATTCAGAATGCAATTGCAATTTACAAATGTGATACATCATACCAGTATGAGAACATGATGCATGCTAACGAGAAAATGGAAAAATTAGCATATCACTATAAAAAAAAATTGGACCAAGAATAATGCAAAAGAAAGATGTTACAATTGAGGAAAAGAGGAGAAAAACAGAGACTAGTTACAAATGAGATATAGCTGTTATATCTAGCTCCATGGGTCATCCCAGCCTTTGGGCCCCTCTCTCTTGACAAAATCTACAATGGCCCGAACTGCCTCTTGCACTCTATTGGACAGAGCATGGTTTCCCCATTCTATCTCAACATTCTCTGCACCTCCCAGTGCTCTACATAGCCTGCAGTGAAGCGATGACACGGGTTCAATATAATATGATATCTTATTAGTACTAAGCATATGTAGGTTCTATCGTCTACCTGTCTACTAGAGCTTTCTTATCAACATATTCAGGCACATATTCATCGCCCATCGAAAAAAATGACCTGCACAGCATTTGAAGCTATTAAATGCAAGTCGAAGCATGACTTGAAATCGAATTGATATTACCATCTCACTGTACAAGGAAAAAAGAAGTATAAATGAAAGGTCTGCAATGCTAGAGTTTCAACGAATTGCATACAATTCACAATCATATGATACAATAAGAACGAAGCCGCTTTAGTCACAAGCAAGTTGGCGAGAGTTGAAACCCAACATGAGCCACCAACAAAAAAAAAGGAAAAGAAAGAATATATTTAATGCAAAACTATTCTCTACATTCATGCAAAATTTCATGATAAAACTTGATTTGGTTTGTGAGAGAAAAAAAAGATTACAATAGCAAAAAAAAAAAAAAAAAAAAAACATTATTCACACTGCTAGACCCGAAACTTGTCTTTTTTCCCTCTTGCCAACAAGATTGAATTTAATAATAAAATATTGCATGGATCTAGAACATGATCCCACCTATAGCCTAGATCCTTTTTAGAATTTATTGAAGGTCTAGATCTCCTTTTATATTGATCGGCCATTTGCACCAGAATTGCACCCCATGAGAATACTAGTTCTATCAAATTCGACCTTTCCATGGCTTTTTGTAAGGGTTTTTGCAACAATTGAACCATCCTGGACAGCAAGCCAAAAAAAAAAAAACAACAACATTACATACCTGGCACTGTGTGGTTGACATATGACCAAGTCTCTGCCTCAGCTGATCTTCACTTAGATCTGAACTGAACATGTCATCATCACCCATATATGAACAAAGGGAGTGGAACCTACAAATTTACTTTATGCATTAGAATACCACAGATGAGGAAACATTTTTAGTCCCTCATTATTGATGATTTTGCCATCATAACTTCTTTGAATGATTATTAGGTGACATGGTGCAAATATTGAACCTAGTTCCAAAAAAATAAAATAAGGGAAGTTCAAAGGCATTGCTATTAAATAACACAGGCCTAAGCAATTCTTTTCAATATACTCCCTGAGTTCCAAAATGTAGATTGTTTTAGTTTGTTCTATGTTAAACTTTTCTAACTTTGACCAAGTTTATAGAAAAATGGCCAACAAAATGTCTTGATAGCGCATTTTTGATATTATAGATAGTTTTCTATAAATTTGATCAAAGTTAAAGATATTTGACGTAGGACAAAACTAGGCCATACATTTTAGAATGGAGGAAATAGCAGATTATTGTTAATTGCTTTGTGGGTCCTAACTGTTAGATTGTCAGTTTGTCACGGAAACAGGGGAAGCGCATAGTGAATGATGTTGGCAGTTGTATTGGTTTGGATGATTACCATAGCTTCTTGTTTAACTATAAAGGATCCACCCCACTACTAACTAAAGTAGGCAGGCTACCACTCCCTTGTTCAGAAAGGCACTTAAGTTCAAATGCCAATCGAAATCCATGTCAGATCTATCAATTTTGGATCAAGAAATGGGTTGAATGGCTCAAAGTGGTTGTTTCAGAACATCCACCAATACCAACTCTTATGTGAGCAGAGTCCACAGCTCAACATGGAGAATTGCTAAAACATTAAATCTCTAGAGCTTGACGGATCAGACACACATATATATAGCAATGTTATCAGATCGGACAACCAATTGTGATTGATCATGATTAGTCGTCCCTTATCGCAGCTTGGGACTCGATAAGGGCCTTCGATACAGCTAGCATGACTAGAAAACTAGTCGTCCACAACTATAATAAAATGGGCTAGCTAATGGATGATATCATCCAATCAGGCCATCTAGACGATTAGTTGGGCCTGCCCAAGAAATTTTCCTGTGGGAAGAATTTGGCCCACCCTTAGCTAGCCCATTTTAGTATATAATCCCTCCATTCTGAATTATAAGACATTTTGCCTTTTCTAGATAAATTACTTTTACTATGTATCTATCTAGAAAAGCCAAAACATCTTATAATTTGAAATTGAGGTGTTGTGAAGAGGAGGGGAGGGGCAGCTCCAGTCACAGCCGCCGCTCTTCTTTCCACCACACGCTCATTTTTCCTCCTGCCTCCGCTCACTTCTCCTCGTCAGTGCCTACAATTCCTGCCGGCACCCGCCTCTCCTCAGCTAGCCCAACCTTCACCAGGACCTGGTCCTCCAGCCTCAACCCACTGCTCCCCCACTGGCGCCTCCTGCCTTCACTTATCTCCACCTGGTCCCCTGCCAGTGCCTATAGCCTAGACTTGGAGGAGTCAAGCAGCAGTCCCTGTCCTGTCCTCCTGAAGTAGGTTTACTATAAAAATATATTCCATAATTAGTCTAATGGTCCTTATTCGGTATAATAAATGTTAGTAAATTTTTGTATAATCTAAAATTGTTTGACTCCTCGGAAAGTGAGAATTGCATTCTTTTTGGGATGGAAGGAGCACATGATTACAACTCAAACTGTGGGCTGCTTGCCTCTTTCATTTGCTAACTTATGATCATGTTTACACCATCATATATACATGGCTGATCGGCCATCTAGGCACATGGACGACTAAATGTCCGACTAGCCGACTAGGACCGACTCAACCATGATTGACAACAAATTGTGATTAGTCATCTGATAGCTGGTCTTACAACTAGCCTCGATCATACAATCTAATAAAATTGATTGATGATACAGTTAAATGTATGGCCAATGATGCCACTAATGGACACAGCTGACTAATAAGCAGTATCTCTTTTTGTACAACAACAACAACAACAACAACAAAAAAAAAAAAAAAAAAAAAGAAGAAGAAAAGAAGAAGAAGAAGAAGCATAAATGAACTGTCAGCATTTGTCAATTTGTGGTTGATGTATTGTGGGATCTGGTTAATTAGGGGAAGCTTTGCTAGTTTGCTAGTTCAAATAGGACTTTGGTATACAAACACGTGCTAAACAAACAACTGGATCCGTACCTTTTTTGAACCAAGCATGCCCATTTTCAATTAAAGCAAAAGACACAACTGTCTTAAAGAAGCAGGAAAAGCACCCAAAAAACATAATATGCTAAATTAGAAACAGTTAAGCGTTTTTGAGAAGCTACCAACAATGCCAACAAATCCTTAGTACCATCTGTACATTCTGTTAACTCAATCATAAAAATTATACCTGTAGGCAGTAATAGGAGCATCTGGATTTGCTTCTCTAGGCATCAGATCCATTCCACGGCCCTCACTAATCATTTTGGCTGCCAGGTCTATCATTTCAGCAGTTTCTGGAAGAGTTGCTCTATACTCCCTGTCACTTACAGGGGCCTGAAGAATAGAAAAGGTTAGAAGTTACAACAAGATATCATTTAATTATTTAGTTAGTTGCAACAATTATTAACAGGTTGCAAAGTTGATCAGTAAGCTTACATTCAGAGAGATTTAGCACACATAAAATTTAAATAACTTCTATTCCTCTAACTGAGCATTCAGAGTAAAAGCATGGGCAGGGAGAATACCTGTAATATGACCCCAGAAACCGCTTTGGAACAAGCAAAGTTTGTGCGCATATAATGCACAATATCCTGGCACCCATGGAAGAGTCAGTGTTATATTATTTCACAACTCTAAAGTAGTACTTGTAGCAGTTTAGTAATAGTATACCTGGCATCCAGTACTATGACCAAGCAATATTACTCCTTCAGAATTTTCCTTATTTATTAGGTAACTGATGAGTTGGTCTAGTTCTAGCGCATCCTTCAACAAGACAACACATATGAGCAATAGACTTGAAAGCAAAGACAAAGGAAAAACTAATAAAACTGAAATTTAATAAAACTAAGGAGAACAAAATAAGTGATATAATTATTGGAATATTACTATATCCAAAAGCACAGCATAAAGCAAAAGTTAAATCTACAGGTTACACGAAAAGCACATTATCACTGACACTAACTAGCCTCACATGGTTGCTTTAAAATTATATTAAAAAAAAACTAGCATCACTGGTTAATGAAACCTTCCATAGCACAGAAGGGCAACGACAATATAATAATAATCGTGGAATCCTAGGATTCATCTAATGAAAAAAAGAAAGATGACAAAGCAAATCGACTCTAGATCTACAAAATAAAGGTTTCTAAGAGAACCATGTTATTCTGGTAAGAATCATACTTGCAGGATTTAAATTTAAATTTTGTAATGTGCCTAAAGAAGGACTATGGATATGTTCTTATCACCTAAACTTTCAAAACAAATACATGTCAGAACTCAGAACAAATTGAACTCAAAGAAACCTATAAATCTCAAGCGCTGTGCTGTAGCCACTAGCCAGTTATTTAAATATTCGTGGATTCTGTTTCTTTTAATGACAGTGTTTTGAACCTTCAACTTTGATATCTAAAATATCCCACAAAGTATTGAAGTGACAAGGCTTAACAGTTTAGATAACTAGAAGTAAGATTAGGAAAAGCATAGAGCTTTCCATAGCTAAAAAACATTCACTCAGAATATTAGAAACTTGAAATCATGTAGAATATCAACTAAATTGATGCATTAAATTTCAAAACATTAATCAGTTCTTAAGCATGATAAATCCTCTCTCATCATGCCATCATAACACAAGCACACCAAAAGATATTGATATAGAGCATGTTGTAAAGTCCCTCTCCTTATCAGTACAAGAATAAAAGCTGATTTTATTTCCAAACAAACGATCATAGTATCATACTTGCTCTAAGCTGGAAATTCCATATCCAGTGTACGATGAAGAAAGCAATGGCTGTACCAAGGACCATTTCTCAACCTCCAATGCAAGTGACAATGGTTCCAAGTAACTGTAGGTTTTCAAAAATCAGTTAGCTGCGGTGAAATGGAATTAAATATAGATTAACAGTATAAAAATAGATAAGGTATGAGTCAAAAGTATATTTACAGGTGTGCAATAAGATGTATTGGCTTTGAGGTTATCTCACAAGTCACATCTTAAGATTTTGATTTAAGTTTCCGTTAATATGTTTATCAATTTTTGACAAGTATCATTATGACCTTAGTGAAACATGCCCGGAGTGATGCTGGAAATTTGTAACACTTTGAGCATATGTGGCGTCTAGAAGAATCGTAGCTAAAATTTGAAAGAACCAAACTATTTGGTTTTCCTTTTACAAGTCAGGATTCAGATTAGGCCAGTTCTGCAAGGTAACCAACCAAACTCCTGGCCTTATAAAGATGAAATGTTCAAAAGTAGCTTTACTTCTCAGCAAATATTTGTTACAAGCACTATTTAAGTTCTTGCAGTGATGGACAGCACTTAGTCTGTTAGCCAAAATATCATATTAATCACACCAATTGAAGACAGGTGAATGGTGGAACACAAGAATATGAAACATTACAAGAATCACATTTCAGCTATAAGGTAGTGACATCACTTAGTTGAACAAGGTACTCATGGGCGTGCATGGTACCAATGCTACTAGCCTAAATTACATAGCTTTTGAAGTTGGTTTGGTACTATTGTGAAGTTAATTGTAAGACTCAAGAACCAGCAAAGGATGCAAGAAAAGATCAGAATATGTTTGCATGATACATAAATTCTTCAGTTCTCATTCAAGAGAAAAATCATTGCTCATTTCAAAAACCTTATTTATGGATAGGGAAAATTTGCCACCGGACACTTTGCAAGTGACCGCTCTTTGCTGCTTTGGACACGTAAGAAGTTGAAATTTGCTTGAGTACACCTTGATTCTTGTTGAATTTGCTGGTGGACGCTATGCCCAACCAAATATTTTTATAAAATAGATATAAAATCATATAAGTACCACAAAATTGTACCATAAAATCTATGAGACTCTACATGATGAGAACTACACAGTAAAATACTGTTGTGCACTAAAAATGACTATTTTGCCTCTCTTCATAAATAAACAAATTTGACATGGTTAACTTTGTTTATTTTTAAAGAGAGGCAAAATAGTCATTTTTAGTATAAAATAATATTTTACTATGTAGTTCTCATCATGTAGAGTAATAGATTTTATGATATAATTTTACGGCACTTATATGATTTTATATCTATTTTATTGAAATATTTGGTTTCAATAAAATAGATATAAAATCATATAAGTGCCACAAAATGATACCATAAAATCCGTTAGACTCTACATGATGAGAACTACACAGTAAAATACTGTTTTGGACTAGAAATAACTATTTTGCCTCTCTTCATAAATAAACAAAGTTAACCATGGTCAAATTTGTTTATTTATGAAGAGAGACAAAATAGTTATTTTCAGTGCAAAACAATATTTTACTATGTAGTTCCCATCATGTAGAGTTTAATGAATTTTATGCTATAATTTTATGGCACTTATACGATTTTATATCTATTTTATAAAAATATTTGGTTGGGCGTGGTGTCCACTAACAAATTCAATAAGAATCAAGGTGTCCTCCAGCAAATTTCAACTTCTTCAGTGTCCAGCAGCAAAGAGCTGTCACTTGCAGTGTCCAGTGGCAAATTTGCCCTTATGGATATAAACCATAGTGTAACATGGTTAGAACATTACACTTTATTTCCAGATTCAATAGATGTTGAATTGAAATATTATGACCAAATTTAGTGCAATCTCAATTATCTGCGGAGAGAGGGTGTAGAAAAGACTATTTCGACTTACTCAGTAGCTAAAAGCCCATCCGTGAGGCCACCAATGAAGATCACCTGATGGTTAAAATCACCAGTCCTGAATGCTACCTGAAAGAGGAAAAGTAAAGTTATAGCACACACTAGCGAAATGTATCCAAGGAGAAGTTAGTTTATGTATAGAAGGGGTTTGCTCTAGATCTAAACAAATATTAAAGAAATAACACAGCACTCAAAAGACCTAACATAGAGGCATCTGTACCATAACTTTCAAGGGTTGCAAATGTATCTTATCAACAAAAAAAAATGCGAGGCATATCCCTGCAGAATAAGCTTCCAAGAAAACGGCAGTCTGATCTAGTGGGTATGCTTGGCATGCTTATGTTCTAAAAGCTAAGAAACAATTGATCTTATTGGAGCTGCAAATGGCATTACAGGTGCCCCAAGTCCAAAGTAGCAAAAAATGCCAGAAGCATGTGCAATAGTAGATGCTCATAATGGCAAGCCAGAATCTGCTGGAAAGTGAAAACTAAGCATGGTTACAAAACTTCATGGCGAAAAGCGAACGGACTAAAGATAGGAAGCAAGCAAACCACAAGAATAACTATGGTGCATAAGGACCACAACTCACTGCCTATAGGGTCAACAACTAAAAGTTACATACCAAGTAGGCTTTCCTCAGCCGGAAATGTTACAGAAACTACGAGACAAGCAGCAAAAGGGGCATTGCCGTGTAACATTACCAAAGGAGAATTAAACCCCCAAATCCAAACAGCAAATTGCCAAACCATGCCCCTAAACGCAAAATCGCACCTTTTCTGAGTTGTTGAACATCATAGGATCTTCCAATTCTATAGGAATCTAATCATGCACCGAGGCACGCTTTGCGTGAGAAAACGTACGACTTGCTAAAAAAAGGCAGAATTCCGCAACTAAAAAGGGAGATCCCGCATCTGGAATGTCGCAAAAGATCCCCCTCCTTCCAGAGGCCGTGGTAGCACGCGGCGACCTTCTGGAAGCTTCCAGAAAATCCCAGCCATGGAATTCAGCCAATTCACCCGTCTAGCAGCTTCTAGACTACTCGGCGAAAGCAGCCGCGAAATGCTGTGACTAGTTCCATCTCGACATCTCGGATTACAGAACTTGGCAGTGGAAAAACCTGGCCTACCTACAAACTGGCTAAATCCAGGCATCGAACCAACGAGCAGCGGTGGAGGACGCCCGTACGTACCTGCGCGGATTTGGGGCCGTACTTGAACAGCGCCCCGCGGAGCTGATTCCGCTTGCCTACGCCGGGGCCGGCGCCGACCACGGACTTGGGCGGGTCAGGGAGGGACGCGGAGGCGGAGGCGGAGGCGGAGGAGGGGGGGGGGGGCGGAGACGACGCCGCCGGCCATGGTGGAGGAGGAGCGCGCGAGGCCGGAGAACCAGGAGGTGGGGGCCGGCGAGGTCATAGTAACGGCTGCGGCTGCGGTGGCGGTGGCGGCGGCGCGCCTCACGGGCTCACGGCGTTGGCATCGCCATCGCCACCGCGGATGTGGATGTGGGGTCGGGTGGTTGGCGGCTGCGACTTCTCTGGGCTTGTTGGATCGAGCTGTTATCAATCAGGACGAGGATGGAAATGGATTCAATTTTTTTTTACTAGACAGAAAGAAATTTGATAAAAAAAATATATATATATCAAGGGTGACGTTTTTTTTTTTTTTTTTTTTTTTTTTTTTTTTTTTTTTTTTGGGTGTATTCATTACTTAGCTAACAGATCGTTAGCAACAATTACATGAATGGTGTCAGGAATGGAACTTGAGATTTGCTCCTCTCCCTGGACACACATATGACCCAGCACAGCCAGCTCGTGTGCGGCTCGATTACATTCACGAACTTTAAACACACTCTCGAAACTAATGAAACAAGCGGATACAAGATCTTTGATTTCAGCAATGAGCACCCCCATCGCCGTGTCATCCAAGTCTCCAGATGAAATCGCCTGGACAACCATCTTTGAATCAGTTTCCACCACCAAGTTTCCAACTCCCAAATCAACTGCAGTCTGTATTCCCTTAAGGCACGCGATCAGTTCAGCATGAAGGGCACTGAGTATGTGATTTATCTTGCCTCTCCCCGCCATAACCACATCACCATCAGAGTCACGGATCAGAAATCCCCAACTACCAGACAAGGAATTTGGCAAAAATGAAGCATCACAATTCAGCTTTAGGGTCCCAGGTGGTGGAGCATTCCATTTTTCATGACTTCTGGTACTCCCGACAGTTGCTACTGATTGTCCTCTGTCCTGTGTGGTTGGTAAGTTTGGCAGTCAGTAGTAAAAAAAATTGTGGTCAGATGTATTTGGAGCAGCCATTTGATTTGTCATACTGTTCGAGTTTACTTTATTACTCTTACAGTAAATTTCGTAGCTGCTTTATTATGCTTAGTCCTCTTAATTAGTATCTAAACATCCGATGTGGCAGAAAAAAACTTGTATCCATGGAAAACAAACACCTCCGAAGGCTCTAGTTTGTCTAGGCCTCCATCTGATTCTTGGCCAGTGTTTGGCAAGCTCCAACTGAGTGCATGAGTTAGCTGAAAGAAATAGCTTTAGTAGAGATCCAAACATGTCAGCTAATATAGCTGCTAACCATTAACTAGGTTCCAACTAATGTTAACTCATTAGCTAACCAAGCACAGCTAATATTATCAATACAGACAGCAACTGATTCTTGGTATATTACTAGTCTAATAATCATCACCATATGTAAACACTGAATTAAAACAAGCATAGTAAGCAAAGCAACCGAATTCCTTGTACTGCTGCAAGATATCAGGATTTCAACGTATGAAAGCTCGTGAAATTTGAAACAAAATTGTGATTCTCTTTTCCAACATTATACACACTTTCCATACTCTTACATTCTGCATTTACAACAGCCATACCTCAAAGAACCACAGCCAGCCATTTTCGCTCACCTTTTACACAGCTACATCTCAAAACTGGCATATTAAAAACACATCAAGCTATTCAACATATACACACTATAGTATCAGTCACCACAACAAAACACAGAATGCACCCAGCACTCAATCATCCAGCTGGTCATTCGTTTGCGCGATCGACCACAAGCCCTTGAAATAACCCGCAGACTGGAGGGAGAAGTCTGACACAGCGCGGAACAGCTCCGGCAGGTTTGACCGGAGAAGATTGAGGGATTTATCCCTTACTACCTTGCACTGGGTCTTATAACTATCTTCCAGATCCTTCAGTGTGTTCTCCAACTTATCCACCACGGCTTTCCGTTCAGCTGCGGGATCAGCACGTGCGGGTTTGTCGCCATCAGGAATACTTGCTCCTCTGTCCCAATTCTTCTGTGCCCAATCGTCGAACTGCCTTCTCTTCTTCTCAAAGTCCCTCCTAGTGTCATTAATTTTCATCCCCAACTTTATTTCCTCATCCTGGTGAATTAGGATGGTGTTCACCACTTCGGCAAATGTGTGTATAGCCTTTTTCGTTTCGTTAACAGGGAGCTTCTCAAGGATATCATGCCAAGCATGCAGCAACCTCTTGATTGGAGGTGTGGTCTCATGTGGCTGTGACGAGTTAGGCTTCAGGTTGGTATCAATAGGGATCACGTTTAGCTTGACCCAGCTGTAGAGGCTTCCAACGTACTCTTTCTGATATGTCATGAACCTGTCAAACTGGACATGCCACTCCTGAACAATGTTCCACAACTGCAAAGTTCGCTCATGGTGTTGCTCAGTTGTTTCCCGCGAAGAAACCGAGATGTCAGACGCTTTAAGCTCTGTAATGATCCTGAGCTGCGCTTTGTGGTGAAGGTACATGGCATCCCACATGTGTGACAATCTGTGAGTGTGAAACAAAATAATTCGTTACTTATAATTCGTTACTTGCAAATATGCAGAAGTATAACATTCACTTGGTAATCTGGTTCTTCCATTAGGTTTAGAAAAATCCCAAAAATGCCAGAGGACAGGCATAGTTGGCATGGTTTCTAGTCCTACTTTTCAGTATCACAACTAGCAGAACATTTTCATAACTAAAATCATGCTAAGAAAATATGTGGAAGGTACACTATGAAGGATGTATAGCACTTCTTCAGATGCTCTCTCCATTTTAAATTACAAGACTTAATTTGCTTTGTTAGGGCAAGCCTTTCACCAACAATATTCATACAAATTTTTTAGACACAAAATTGATGTTCTTAGAATCATAAAAAAAAACATTTATGACTATAATTTTTGTGTGACATGAATGAAGTACTAATAGAGTAATTGTGAATCAAAACCTTGTCCTAATCCTAAGGAAATATAAATATGCCTTGTAAAAAAATGGAGAGAATAGTGACTTATGTAAAAGAACATCTTTCTATAATATTAAAAAAAGAAGATAACAATTTCATTTCATGATATAGATCAAGCTAGCAGGGAATCAGTTGTTGCAACCAACTAAATAATGAAAAAAGAAATGAAGGTCCTACATGTGGGATGCCAAAAACAATGAGATGATAGCTACAAGGAAACCATATAATAAATGGAACAATAGAGGTTGGTGGTTGGTACTTATAAAGGTTAAAAGACCTTACCCCTTCACTAGTTCAAGGAGTTTTGGGTAAAGCTGTTGATCTCTTAGGCGGTCAATTTCTGCAACTGTTGACTCCATTGTTTGTAAATCAACTATATATTTTGTATGCAAATGACTAACAATGGACTTGGTTTTCTCAATTGATGAAGAACTAACACCACGTTGCTTCTTTTTGTTAAGAACAGCTAGCTTCCGTTGATATGTCACTTTGATAACCTCAAATTCCTGTGCCAACGGTAAATATGTACCATCAAATGTATGAACAAAACAGATTAAAGCGATGAAGTATAATGATGAGGACCCGGCACATGGGTAGGAAATGATCATGGGCTGGTACAAGGGTCCCTGAATTACTAATAATATGACTACAAATGTCCCTGGACCAGTTGATGAGTATAATGATGAGAACGTGACAAACAATTATCAAAGGTAAAATACCTGAGACATTAGTGACACCTTCATCAATTTTTGCAAAAATGAAATGACATGTATGCATGGTTCTTGATATCAACATAAATAAAACTGAAGAGAAAATGTATGAAAAACCAATAAACAACAACATAAATCATTTTTTCTTTTGTGGTGAGAGAGAACACATTGAAAAATGTGTGCTCCTAAGAGAGAATGATTGAAACAGGTTATGCTCTAAACTACTGAATAAGATTTACATATTTTACCTTCACTTCATGGTATAGTTTTTTCTCCCATGCAAGCAACTTATCGAGTACGGTAGCATGTGTTTCCCATTCATCATCATCCAACTCGTTCTTCACATTTTCTGGTGGAGGGATCCCTTTAAATGAGCGATTCCAAGTGATGACTTGCATCACTCTTGCAGAGTGATCCACAAATCCTAATAAGACAAAAGACATATGCCATCAACTGAAGTAATATAAATAGATACGCCATTCGCATAGACTATTCCATATGGATATACCAACTTTAGCTGTACCCCTCAAATACAGGCAAGATACAGACTGCTCAACTGAAGTTTAAAAGAAACACAGACTGAATATAATCAACGCCTAAGCGTAGCCCCAACCTCACCTCAGTCACCAAGAAAAACCGTACTTAATAAACATTTCCATGTGCCTCACTGAACAACATTCCATTAAAAAATAAAAATACAACATCCACCTAAACAAAGACATAGTAGGAGAAGATAATCACTGCCTAAGTGGAGCCCCAACCCCACCTCGGTCCCAACAAAACCATACTCAATAAACATTCCCTGTACCTCCCTGAACCACACCCCATTAAAAACACAACATCCACCTCAACAAAGACATAATAGGAACACATAATAGAGCCAGAATACTATCCCTTTTAGATAATTAACAGTGCAATCAAGTAAGGCAATCAAAATATTAGACTATGATGTGGAACAGGTCAACTCTTCCAATAAGTATCAAACAAAACCATATGCTACCCATCTTGCACGTCTCCTAAGAATCCTGTGCACCATGTTTTGAAGTTCAATACGGCTCTATCTATGATGTTTGTACTGAGTGTTATGCAATGTTCGTTGAGCGTCTTAATCCACGAAAGAATTTTTTTTAATTAAAGAAACTTAAAAAGGATTCATCTTTCCTGAAATCCAATCGAACTATAGCTCAGAGGCTGGGAGCAGAGCAGGAATGGAAGGTACCTCGCTTCTCGGCGAAATTGGAGTGATAATGCATCCTCGCTGCCTCCAACAACTTGGACACCTCGTGTGTGCTCTGGGACGCCTTGAGGAAGTGATCGTCGAGCCTGCGCAGGACGTCGCCAAGCCTCGCCGGCTGCAGCGGCACCATGACGCCCCTGCCCTTCTTGCCCTTCTGCGCGACAGCCCGGCGCGTGACGAGCTCCGTCGCGGGCTTCTTTCCCTCGGCGATCTCCTCGGCAGAAGGCACCGGCTGCGGCGGCTGCTTGGGAGGCTGTTGGTCGGGTTCGGGCTCGGGCGGCGGCGGAGGAGGCGCGGGCATCCTCCGCTCGGCCGCCCACGACGACTCAGCGGCGGCGCTGGCGCTAGGGTCCAGCGTGGGCGGCGGGCCGGGCATGGCGTCGGGGGAGCCGAAGAAGAAGTCCTTGACCGGGTTCACCCAATCCCCCTCCGCCGTACGGTTCGCCTCCGCGGCAGGGACAGGCGGCGGGGAGCGCGAGGGCGGGGCGTGTTCGCCGCCGGCGGGGGCGGCGGAGGAGGAGCCTGGAGCTGTGTATCGTCGTCGTCCCGGCGCCGCCCCGCCCCCGCGTCATCCCCCTCGCCCTCCTCCTCCATGATGGTCGGCGCCTCCCCGGAGCGTCCCTTCCGGATGGGCGCCTGGAGCTTGATGTCGGGCGCGCTCATGGACCTGTGCAGCGGCGCGGGCCCGGCGCCTTCGTCGTCGTCGTCGTCGCCGGCGCCGGGCGGCGGCGGCGGCGGGAGCACGGCGTCGAGCGGCGACGGCAGCGCCTTGACGACCGTGGCCGCCGCCCCCGGGCCGGGGGCGGCGAGCGCGGCCGCGGCGGAGGCGGAGCGCGGCATGACGATGGCGTCGTGGCGGTCCGTCTCGCCCGCCGCGTAGTCGGAGAGCGCGGCGCCGACGTTCTTGAGCGCCGCGGCGTGCCCCGCGTGCGCGCCCGCCAGCGCGTGGCGCGCCTGGACGGCGGCGCCCAGCAGGTGCTTCCGCTCCCGGCACCGCGACACGGCGCCGCCCTCCGCGTCCTCCTTGGACGGCCCGCACCCCATCGCAGGTGGCGGCGCCGGTGCCGGCGCCTGCTCCTGCTATCGCTTACTCACTCTCCCTCTCCCTCCCCCTCTCTCTCTCGCCAGTGGCAGCTCGCGCGCGTGGACGCTCCGCGGGGTTCCTTCGCGTGTGGGGTTTGCGCGCCGTGGCCGTGGCGGGCGAGGTCGTGCGTACGTGCGGTGCACTGGTGCGGACGATGGATGGATGGGGGAATATGGTTTTGATTTGATTTGGACGGGAATGGACTTTCTTTGGGGGTGGAGGGTGGATGCTTTTGCGCTTTGGAATAAAGCAGGGGGCCGCCAAAAGGAAAAAAGAGCCCCGTCCGCCGTGTCGCCGTCGCCGTCGCTCGACCGGCCGGGCCACCGCCGGGCCGGATCGGATCTGTTTTGGTGGCCGTGCAGTGGAGGTCCACGCCGACAATCTTCAGAATGCATGTAGATGGATTGAGGTTGACTGATCAAGAAACTTGTGTGATTTGAACTTGATTCTTTTCCCAAAATAAATGAGAGCTGCCAATAATTCATTGATATTAGGGAAGAAAACGATCTTGAACTGGCAATTATGAGGGGCCGTTTAGAACCGGATGAGATTTTACAATCCGGAAAATCTGATCCAAACAGAACGGTTTCTAGGGGATTCTGGTGTGCATTTGAGAAATCCAAGTCTACAATACAGTATAAGAAGAGTATGTGTTCAGCTTCACTTGCTGTCCCTAGCTTTTTACTGTGGTAGTTTACTGTAGTATGAACTGCAACCACAGCCAAGAAAAGATGATATTCCTCACCTTTTTGGTGAAGGTCTGTTGATGGAAGAAACGAAAAAAGTTAAAGTGGCCAATGTCATTTTAGACATTTTGTTATGCAATGAATCCACTGTCCCATAGCACGATCTGATGAGATCCAAACAGATTCGGTTATTACTATTAAAAATTCGGATTTTCAAAATCACCATCTATTATCACAATCCAAACGAGCCCACAGGAGCTTTCTATGGGTCATGCGGGTTCCGACTAATTGCCAGCACTGGAATAGCTTGAGCGATTGTACTTTGTGTCTCCCATTGCATCATTCAGTTAATAGAGTATTGTTGGGCTTAACCCACCATGCAAATTTAATAAAAGAATATCCAAATCACGTCGCACAAAGACTCCAATAATTTAATCACCTTGAGTTTTTCCTCCTCGCCGATGATAACTAATTAATCCTACCATGTCTCGTTTTGCGGTCCTACGTACCATCTACTTAGGACACTTTTAGAACACATGAATTAATTTATTTTTAAAAAAATTAAACAAGAATATTTCGTCCCTTCCAAAGACGGCATTATCTTTGTCAACACAGAGAAATGTTTTGATTTATGCCTAAGGAAAAGCATAACCGAACAAACAAAAACAGCATAGGAATTTTGGAGAACTATTTTGAGATACAAAATTTTCTATATCGGTATTTCTTTGGAACAAAGGATTAAAAACCTGAAATTTCTTTGAATTACTATTAGATATATAAAACTTAAGGAAAACTAGCCTGAGGTTGAACTTCATAGAAACTTTTCGTGTGTTGCATCGAATTGTCATAATTGAAACTTTCCTCTATTTTCATCCTCAATATATTTTTTTCTATTTCCATGTTTTGGGAATTATTCATTTCAAAGAGACCCTTAGATACTGTAGATGATAATGACTTGACCAAAGCTTGATTGTGGCTCAAGTTTTCACTATCTAAGACTCTTCAGTAAAGTGGAACTAGGTAAGTAGAGAGGGTATATGTACAGGTAGAGGTAGGCCATGAGCAGCATCTAGTGCAAAATGGAATGTGACACTAGCTAGAGTAGTATATATAAAGCTTCTAATCCAATGGATGCTAAGGCCTTGTTTAGATGCACATTGGATTTACAAGTTTTTACACTCTCTCTCCATTACATCAATTTATACCTGCATGTAAAAAGCATTAAATATAAATAAAAAAAATAACTAATTGCACAGTTTGGTTGTAAATCACGAGGCGAATCTTTTGAGCCTAGTTGGGCCACGATTGGACAATATTTACCACAAACAAACGAAATGCTTCTGAGGACTTTTCAATCTCTCTCCTCTCACAAATTATTTGCCGCATATAAAGAGCATTAAATATAAATAAAAAAATAACTAATTGCATAGTTGGGTTGTAAATCACGAGACTTTTTTGAGTCTAGTTGGACCACGATTGGACAATATTTACCAAATAAAAAAACGCGAAGTGCTTGGGACTTTTCAATCTCTCTCCTCTCCCAATCTAAACAAGACCTAATTAGTGATTCTCGCGGCCAAAGTAGATTATGCCTCAGCTTCGAGTCACTTCTGGATTAGCACGTAGTACTAGACATGTCTACTCGGCACTCGGTACTTCGGTACGGTAGACAACCAGCTAGAGGCTAGTGGAACCTACAAGGACAAAAGAGGTTTGCTAGCAGTAGCAGGCGCCTGCCGATGAGTTGCATGGAGCCCAGCCATGTCCTCTTTCCTCTTTCGTTTCTTATCTTAAGGCCAAAGTAAAACACGTCCCCACTGCTATAGAGGTGACTTAAACGTGTTTCGCTAGCCTTGTGGCCTTGTGGGTCCAGTGCTGTCTGTGCTCGCTCGGATAACTCCTATAATCCTAACCTCCACTGCCATATTTCTCTGCCCTGTAATTGGTCGAATCAACAGAGATAACGTCATCGTAGCTGCGTTTAGCGTTGATTACATCTGCTGATTAGTTACCTCCACTAAAGCTCTCATTTATTTATTTCCCACTACCTATTTCTTTTGAAATAGAAAAAAAAAGTCGTAGCGCCTAAACCAAGTATCGTAATTAAAATCCAATTGCACCATGGTGTTCCTCGCAATAAACTCTTCAAAACTAGACCCCACATGAATATATTTCGATAACTTTTTTGCAAAAATTTAAACCTTTCTAAGCAAAAACCTAGCAAAACTGCATATCATATAGATTACATGTGGTCCTCCAAAACATGCATATATAGATGAGATTTAGGTGATGCCCAGTTCAAACAATCTATACCATGTCAATATATACAACCTCGGCAATTAACCTACTATATCTATATATATGTATTAATTCATAGTTTCGACCATTATAAATTCTTTATATTTTTACTTCATTCCCGCAGCAACGAGCAGGGCATTCTACTGGTTATTATTACGCTATAAGCAAAGGGACCGTCCTGTGCCTCTTGGTTATTAGTGCCTCTTGGTTATTATTAGGAGATTTTTACAGTTCGGATAAAAAAATCTAACTATTTCATTAGATTTTTAGCTCTGCTAAAATTTCATATGTTTGGATGAAATTTTAAGATTCTGAGATTTCTTTTATGCAGATCCTGACACTCGTATATCTATAAAAAAAAAAATTAGCGCCTTCATTGGATTCTATTTTACGTGCATTTTAATCCCTTTAATTTGTATTCTATTATCCAGAAAAAAATTCAACATAGCTGAAGGGATAATGTGAGGGATACAAAGAAATCAGAGACCAATGCAAGATCGTAACAATCCCATAATCCACCTGAAACTAGAGTTTGCCCCCCACCTAGTGGCGGAACTAACTTTCAAGAATAAGGGAGGCCGAGTAATAGTTAACACGTCATAAATATGTGAAAGGAGAAATTTTTTATGATGTATCATTGATTTTTTGATAAAAAATTAGATTTGTATTGAATTTGATGAAAATATGAATTTTTGCCCCCCCTAGTTCCGCCTCTGCCCCCACCTTGTCTTCTTGCTTTGATCATGCTCAGGGTATTACTGACAATATGGGATTGCTTGGTTGGGATCTAAAATTTGCCTAACCAAAACTAAAGCAACCAAAATTAGCGAATGCCAAATCATGGTTGCCAAAACCTTGACAAGAATTTTAGTATAGCACTTGGTTGGTTACCGAAATCAAGGCTTGCCAAATTTCCCTTTTATATGTAATTTAAAAACATTCTAGAAACTTGCCAAAACTTTTGGTATACCATGGTTTTGGTTTGACAATAAACCAATTGATGACCATAAATTTGGCATGCTATGGTTTTGGTTTGGTAAAAATTGGATGCCAACCAAGCAGACCCTATATCTATTCTAAAACCAATAATCCCTAGCTAAAATTCTGAGATCAAAACAACGTTGATTTTTAGTATCTAAATCTAGATTCTAGAAATCCTACAAAGAATCTAATTCTTGTAATCTCTAGGGGATTTAAATGGGACCTTAGGTACACTAAAATGATGTTCTATATATGCATTTCAATCGTCTCAAGGAAAGGAGTGCAATGACGAAGTCTAATTTACAATTTGAGTAGCCAATTTAAGAACCTACTCAAATTGGTCTCTGTTGGTTAAAGTGAAATCTTCCCCGAAATTGCATTTTTTTCATCTAAACTTCAAATTGGATAGTTTATATATGTTTTTAGATTGCTTCGGCATGGAGAACACAATAGTGGAGTTCCTTGTGCATTTTAGTAAGTTAGAAACTTGTATTGCTTACAAGAAAAATAAATTACACAACTAAAATTATGTCATTGCAACATTTAGTTCAATGGACATGTTCACAATAAATCAAACAAGGCGTCGACAAGTTGAAGCAAATGAACAGTAATTTTGTTCAACGGTAAAATATGATGGCTCTTACAACCAAGTTCACATGGCATCAGATAGACTAAAGACACACACAAACTTAAAAGGTATTACAGGAATAAAACATGATCACACAAACTTAAAAGGTATTACAGGAATAAAACATGATCTGCAGTGCAACTAAAACTTGATCCACGAAAGAAGGCTACAACCATGTGTTGGTTGATGATGGATATCGGCTCTTCTACATAAAATTTCAAAGAAATTTGGGCCACCACCCTTGTGTACTTCTGGAGGTAGAGCAATTGATGATCCACCATGCTCAGTTCAAGTCAATAGGAAATTTCACCATCTCTTCTTTCTCCTCTTCTACTATCATACTACTGTGGAGTATGACACAAGCTTCCATTATTGTCCCAATACTCTTCCTTTTCCACAATCCTGCGTCCACCACTCATCACTCCCCCACTCTCATCTCTACACTCCCCCGCCACGCCGCCAGCGATGGCCGCCGCCTTGTCCGCCGCCGCAGCGTCCACGGCCACGGCCTTCGCGTCGGGCCGTCGTCTCTCGGCCTCCACCGCGCGGCCGCGGTGCCTCTCCTCGACGTCGCTGCTGCCGTCCTTCGCCGGCGCGTTCCCGCGCGCGGTCGCCGCGAGGAGGAGGAGGCGCGCGGCGGCGGCCCGGGCGGCGGGCGTCACAGTGCGCGCGGAGGCCAGCAAGAAGAGCGTGCTGATCGTGAACACCAACAGCGGCGGGCACGCCGTCATCGGGTTCTACTTCGCCAAGGAGCTGCTGGCCGCCGGGCACGCCGTCACCGTGCTCACCGTCGGCGACGAGGGATCCGACAAGATGAAGAAGCCCCCGTTCTCTCGCTTCTCGGTACGTAACCTGTCGTGCTCTGCTGCGTTAGGCGTCGGCGGTTTCTTGGTGGAGCTTGAGCTTCCGATGGACAACTATTTGTTTGTTCGCGGCGCAGGAGCTGACGAGCGCCGGCGGGAAGACGGTGTGGGGTGACCCGGCGGACGTCGGCGCGGCCGTGGGAGGCGCGTCGTTCGACGTCGTCCTCGACAACAACGGCAAGGACCTCGACGCCGTCAAGTACGTACGATACGATTCCTCCCTCCTCTGGTTTTCGGCCCCGGTGTTCGAGGAATGAGTGTCCATGGTGATTGTGGGTTCGTGCGCAGGCCGGTGGCGGACTGGGCGAAGTCGGCCGGCGTGGGGCAGTTCCTGTTCATCAGCAGCGCCGGCATCTACAAGCCGACGGAGGAGCCGCCGCACGTCGAGGGGGTACGTAATGCCTTCTGCCCGCACACGCACTGACTGACTGACTTGACTTGACTGCCTCCCAAACAAACAAAACAATGGCGATGCAGGACGCCGTGAAGGAGAGCGCCGGCCACGTCGCCGTGGAGAAGTACATCGCGGAGCAGTTCGGCAGCTGGGCGGCGTTCCGGCCGCAGTACATGATCGGCTCCGGCAACAACAAGGACTGCGAGGAGTGGTTCTTCGACAGTAATAACAACCATCATCCCCAGCCTTGCACTCTCTTCTCTTATATATTATCTTCTCGGACGACGGTGACGATCTCCAATTCTCCATGGTGCATGCATGCAGGGATCGTGCGGAACCGTCCGGTGCCGATCCCGGGCAACGGGATGCAGCTGACGAACATCGCGCACGTGCGCGACCTGTCGCGCATGCTGTCGCTGGCCGTGGAGCGGCCCGGCGCGGCGTCGGGCAAGGTCTTCAACTGCGTGTCGGACCGCGCCGTGACGCTGAGCGGCATGGCGAGGCTGTGCGCGGCGGCCGCGGGAGTCGCCGGCGCGGAGGTCGTCCTCTACGACCCCGCCGCCGCCGGCGTCGACGCCAAGAAGGCCTTCCCGTTCCGCAACATGGTAACTCTACAAGCGATCGATTCCATTCGTTTGTTTGTAATAATTAATGCTGCTGACGGACGGAGACGGCGGCCGGCGGCGTGTGAACTGAACTGAATTGCGTTGCGTTGCGCGGCGCGGCACGGCAGCATTTCTACTCGGAGCCCCGGGCGGCGAAGGAGGCGCTGGGGTGGAGGAGCAGCACCAACCTGCCGGAGGACCTCAAGGAGCGCTACGCCGAGTACGCCGCCAGTGGACGCGGGGAGAAGCCCATGACATTCGACCTCGACGACAAGATCCTCGCCGCCGTCGGCAAGGCGCCGGCGAGCGTAGCCGTATAATATAAAGCCCCGGCAGCTAGCGGCACACGCCGGCCCACACCATCGTCGTCGTATGTAAAGAGCCCAAATTTTGTGGAGCTCTTCTTGCATTGCCATGACATAATTTTTCTTTTTTTTTTTGCTTTGATTTGTACAAGGATGAAGGAATGAAATATGTTTTTGTCCTTGTTCATGACTGTGGGATGTGGATGCCATAGTATACATAGCTTGTCGTGCAACTGTGTACAACAATGGGGTGGTGGCGCAGTTGGCTAGCGCGTAGGTCTCATAGCTATTGAGTAATCCTGAGGTCGAGAGTTCGAGCCTCTCTCACCCCAAAGCGATGACAGATTTCTGCGCTCACCGTGATTGGTTGGGTCCATCACAACCGTCTGATTACCCAAGACGATATGACGCGCATCTGAGCTCCTTTTTTTAATTTTTTCCCCTTAATTTACCTCCAGATTTTGTACATTCGTTCCAAATTTATGTTTACATACAACAATTAAATTCCTTTAAACTTTGATTATGCAGCAATTTGTGCCATTACCATCGACTGTTTTTCAATACTAAAAGAAGCCACCAAAAACTTTCAGTGCTTCACAGAACGCATGATGTTACCTCGCCACTCGTCTGCCCAGGCATCCATCCTATCATCAAATCAATCATTTCTGCCTCTTTTCTCTCGGACCCCCTCACTCCATCAGCAAAATACTTACTATGATGATAACATCTTTAATGCTATGGAGACAATAGGAGGCGACTACCCTAACTCCTGTATCTCAACTTCGCCATTCCCATTCCACATCTACTCTGTTACAAATACATGGACAAAAACTAATAGAACAAGATAAAAAAAAAATATGGGAACGAGTGATTAGTTAGGTCCACCAAGCTCCGCATAATCATTTTTCTATAAAATCTAATCTAATTCACCGGCTCATCAAGCATTGCTCACTTTTAATCAAATTTAAACAGTAACTCCAGAAAATTCCTCAATCCATTCGACACAAAATGCCTGACGGAATACATCCCAAGGACACGGAATAGAATCCCCAAACAGACCTTTGAACAAAGGAATTCTCAAATTTGAAATCTCAACATTCCCAAGAACACATTTCCGGGGGTAAGCAGAGAGTTGAAACTGATTAACAAGAGGACTTCCGATATTCTCGTTACACACTCCCATAGTAAGGCAACACGACACTATGATGGACAATGTTTGGTGTCTCAAGACTCAATACAAGATAATAGTTAAATAGCTGGTGACCGCGAGAATCAGGAACTTACAATTTCAACAATCCTCGGGCCAGTTGAAAGACACAGATTAGATTGTTATCCTGAGGATGGGTGAAGGAACAAAGTCAACAAAACTACTGAGCATCAGAGAGCCCTCATGTATTGTCAGGTTCTGGAAATTTAGTCCAAGCAAGATACAAAGGAAACACCAAGAAATAGCAGATGCCCCCCTGATGCTTAAGGTAGTGTTATCTTTCACTTCGATCCACACAGCCACCACCATTTCTCCGGTTCTCAAGCCAGGCAGAGAAGCCTGTCACAAGGGCTTCTTGCATCCATGGGTAACGACTCTGCTCTGCCGCCTCAGGAACAGTAAGCCAGCTCCTCTGCCGGGTGTTCTGTTCTGGCCAGGAGGCTAGTTCTTCCTTCACGTGCAGGGCAAAGATTGCAGCTCTGCACATAGCTTCAGGTTGTTTGCTCTTGAAATCATAGAAGCCCAACAGTTGCTTATGCACACAACAAGTAGCTCAATCAATAAAAATGTGATATCAGGACATATGAAAGCAAATAAGAGCTCTTTAGCAAGAGCATAAAACATTGCTCAGAAAGTCAAAAGTAAAACAAAACAACTATCGAAGTCCAGTTATATCTGCAGGGAGTGCCTAATAACTAGATGGATACACGACATTTGCCTAGAGCCGTAGACTTGCTACGACTCTAGGAGCCTAGGATGCGGACGCCGTAAACTAAGGCAAGTAGCTTTACAAATGCAAAACTACATTTTTAACTTAGCTTGCACTTCTACATAAAATTGGTCAAGAAAGTTCACTGATGATCCAAGTTCCAAAATGCCAAATAAATTCATCTCCAGTGTACTTTTATTTGATATTATTCAAGTTTGGCATACTTTTATTTGATATTATTCGCGCGCGTTTCATTGGTTGGAGTGTGTTTATGTATAAATAACTGCAAACTATTATCAGCACAAACATATGGAAGTAACATAACTAGATAGAGAAAGAGTATAAGCACTCATACAGTATTAGATGATAGAACATGATATAAAAGCACAGTTCAGGTCTACATTAGATTAACTACAACAGAAACCTCCCTTAAACCACTAGTCAACTCCCACAGTTTATGGCAACCAAAGTGCTATAGTGATATCACTTATAGCCTTAATCGATGTCATTCTACAATGTCTATTGTCTGAAGCTAGACTTAAAAACCTTAATAATTGCTACACACCAAAGTATTAAGATTTCAAACGAGAATGATATTAACAGAATGGCCTACTACTCCCTCTGTTCCAAATTGTTAAGTTGTTTTAGCTTTTCTGTGCATAGCAAAAGCTATATACCTAGAAAAGGTAAAACAACTTACAATTTGGAACTGACGGAGTAAACAACAAATGAAATCAAGAGGACTTTTATACACTAAGAAGCCAAACTATCCTCAGCCCCATGTTTTTAAATCAGCTTATCGTTCCTGATCGTTCTGGTACCGATAAGGACGATCAGAACAATTAATCGTCGATAAGGACGATTAATCGACCTCTTAGCGATCTGATCGTCCATATAATCGTCCAGCATATAGCAGGACTATATATCATGTATAGTATATATACCATATACTATATACTTATATAGTATATATCAAGCATCAAGACTATAGTTCTAGTTAGTTGTTACTTAGTTGTGAGATCTGACTCAATCCAGGTCTAGAAAAAGTAGGAATTAAGAAAACTAGCATAGTCCACAGCTGACTTAATAGTTAATACAGTACGAGTACATACTACAAACTAAGTAATTAAAAACTGGAAACAACATTTGGAGTTCTTAAGATAACATACGTTGGGATTAAATCAGCATTCAGCAGAAGCAATCCATCTGCCTATTAATTCCTGATCAGCCAAGAGATCTTATCAGACGATTAATCGGACGATCAGGTTTCTGATCGTTCTGATCGTATCGGAGGCCCTAATCGAGTGCTTAGGTACCGATAAGGACGATTAATCGGACGATCAAAAAACATGGCCTCGACCGCTCGCTTCTTAAATTCAATGGCCCTCGATTTGAATGTGTTGAATTGCCAGCTAAAGAACAAGTTGGGACTAGCATCATCAATATCAACAAATGGGAGGGGCATCTACCGAAGTGGACACGTACCAGATGTCTGTTGAAACATAGAGTTAAGGTTTGAGATCAATTCTTAACCATTATTAGCGCGCTAGTGCTGTAGTGTCAATAAAATTTTGTTGTGTACTATGAAGAAATTGTAACAAATTCATAGCCGTTAGAGGTGAAAGTTTAAGACAAAAGACTAAGTTGTAGACTCCAGACTGTTTGGTGAATGTTTAAGACAAAAGACTAAGTTGTAGACTCCAGACTGTTTGAAGGATTCCAAACTAAATAGTTCTCAAAAGATTGACAATGGATCTGATCCTCCACAAAGTTTCTCTTGCATGCATTTTCCATAAAAATACGATAGGCCATATAAATCAATAAAAGGTATAAGACGGTACGATGCACTACCCCACTCCCCCCCCCCCCCCACACACACACCCCTATCAAATAAAACACAGAAACAATGTCTCACCACCAGATCTCCTCGAACTCCAGCTTCTTCGATAGCTTCCCTTGCAGCTGCCTCTTCAACAGTTTCATCATTCTCCCAGCCCCCTGCACCAACAAAATACAAATGTATATTAACCAAATAGGCACTATCATGGTGATAAGAGAACTGCATGCAACATATGTGACAAAAGGGTAAATGTAGAGGTTGAAATGAAGGAGCATCATAAGGTTGGCACTTGGATATCTTCCAGTGATACCTGAATGATTTAAGTGACCGCTCATTGCACCTGTTTTCTTAGTATCTAATTAATCACATTATCACAGTAATATGGGCATGATACCAAACAAAAAAAATCAACAGAACTGATAAAAAAAAAATCTATAGCCTTACTAATTTCATATAAACTATTTTGTTAAGCTAAATCACAGGGAAAATATACTCAAATTTCTGTTTTTCCATACATCATACTGTGACAATTATGTGAATGTCTTTGTAATATATGCTTAGTTGTTTATTTACATTGACCATACCTTTGGAAATAGAAGACCTGGTCCACTTTGGGAACTGATCATGAGAACTTCAACAAGTTTCTTTTGTTCATCATCAGAAGCTTCATCATTAATATCTCTATATCTGAATGGTATGCACCTATATATAAACAAGGAAGAAGCATGAGCCAAGTAAAACGCATTTTAACATTCACATTATTACAAGAAACTGGGCTCAAATCGTAGTCAGCAAAAAGGTATTGGCAAAAATCCCAAGGTATATTCTTGGTGCAGTTTAGGCATAACCATACAGATGCTTCATATATACTGTAGAAGATGCTTCCTAGCAGTAGAAAGTAGGAACTTAAGTCCTTTGTTTACAGTGCTCAGTAGACTGCGTATACCAACATATGTTTGTATCAAGGAGTAAAAATTAGAACAGAGTTCAATACAGGCAGAATAAACTAAGTGATGGTTTTCCAGACACCTTGGTGAAATATTGGGCTAGTGCGGCAAAAGATTTGCACTATTAAGTCAACAGCCACTTGATGAAAGAAAAAAGTATAAAATAACAAATGCTCACATCACCAACTGGAAACATTAAGTAACCAACAACAGCGACATTTTGCAATTGCATTGAGGGTCAGCAAATAATGAAGCAGCAAGAAGACAAATCAGCTGTTCTATGATTCTATCTGTTTTTTGTGTAACATCTCATAAAAGTACCTAATTGTACTCATAGGAAGAGGAATTCCTAACACACTACAGGTTCATTTCCATGGTCTAACTGATCTCTGCCATTTGGCTCATGTTGCACACCTATCTATGTATTTTAATCTAGAAATCTATCTATTTCTTTCAACACTGTACATGGCAAAATTTGAAAAAAAAAAAAAAAAAAAAAAAAAGGAGAGAACGAGCTTCCTTCCTAAAATTTCCTGCAGAATTTTAAATAAAACCGACCTAGAAGGACAGAACATGATATACTGAGCTTATTCCAAGCTTAAAACTAATAATCCTATTGTGCCAGCCCAGAATAAGAATCCACTACCGGGAACATATGCCTAAGTTATCCAATGTCAAATTGACTCTTCTACACAACTACTTCTGATAGTCCCATCAGTCCACAAGCGATTCCTTCTACAATGGCACAATTTTGGACAAACAATTGCCCCCTTATGCTGACAGTACCTTGTCATCACATGAAATCTAGTGCAGAAGAATAAAATGGTAAAGAAGTGGCGAATGGGCCCTTACATGGTGGTAAGCTGCCAAGACACTAATGTACTAATAACTAATGACACGGAAACAGGCTACTATTCACCGATTATGACCAACCCAGGACAGTTAATCAACAAGAGAGGTCGACCCTACTACTCCCAACAGAAATCAGCAGCACAACACGGGATAATCGGAGCCAAACAAGGCCACATGCATCCATTCCAGCCGCTAACCAAAACGATCCAAGCGTAGCAAACCTTTAAGCTGCCCAACCAAGCAAGCATCGCAACCGAACTGACCCAATCAGATCGAATCGAATCGGAGGAAGAGGAATGCTTCATTTCTTTGGCGGTGGGGGATGCGAGAAGGTAGAGAGAGGGGTGGTTGGGGGTGGGGAACGGGGGACGGACGCACCCGGCCACAAGGCGACGGCCGTTCTCGTAGCGCTGCAGGTGCCGGCCCGTGCGGGCCACCAGATCGCACATGCCCGCCTCCCCCTCTTCTTCCTCCTCCGATCCCACGGCGGGACACAGGCTGCCCCGAGCAAGGCCCCCCCCGCTTCCTGAAGCCTCTTCCCTCTCGCTTCAGGACGGCGAGCGCCCGCCGGCGGCGCGCGGCAATGCGGCGGAGGCGGGGGGCGTGGGTGTCCGAGGTCCAGAAGTTGTTGGCGTGGGGCTCGCTGCGCGGTGGGGCTTGGGCTCGGGGCGCTCGGCCGCTCGCTTCCTCTTCCTCTTCCTCCAATCCTCTCTATTTTTCCTTTTCTTTTCTTTTGTTTGCTTTGCTTTCTCCTCTATTTTTTTTCTATTTTTGTGCGGTGGTTCTTTTATTATTTTTATAGTTTGTAACTATTTTTATTTTTTATTTTTAATAATGATAAAAATATGTGAATATACATTCGGTCTGTCTTTTTAAACACCACTAAAAGGTTGAGCCGTTGGAGTCAAGTCGAGATTCTGGAATCTATTGTAATAACATTTTATTTGTTATATCGGTCCATCATCTCTGGATCCCACGCTCTAGCTTTCATTTAGAGTGACTATACGTCCTCCTATAAGGCATTGATTACTATTTGGAGCCCTAAAACATTAGTAATGTTGTATCACTCATGACATGGTTTAGCCGTTTGAGTCACAACTCAGCGCATATACTATCATATGGCTTGTTTTTCTATTGTTGTTAACCTCACAAGGAGTGAACACAATAGGCACCCATTTAAATTGAATCAGTCTCCAACAAATTTGTATGTGAGATTAATTCTTCCATTGCATCTAACAATAATAGGCTAATAGCTACACTAACATTTTTAGTACTTGTGTGTCTAAAAGAACAATGTTTATTTAGCACCATATATCTCGGGCCTTATCATATATCTTGGACCTTGCCGAGAATCGAAGATGTCCAATTGGTTACCACAATAACTTATATTTATGATGGAGAGTCCGTCGTGTCACTGATTGTTATATATGATAAAATTATTCAACATGTAGCGCTTAAAATAATATTACACATACCAGCCCTTCCCAATCTTGCAACTACAAAGTCTCAATTTGCAGCATTGAAAACTCTTTTCAAGAAGTTTAAAATCAAGTTACACATTGTCAACCATTACCACAACAACAAAAATATGTTTCCATGGTAGCAAAAACATTGCCACCAGTATTAAAACTCCATTTCACAACATGAACGCACCATTTAATTTTTATGGTTCGCAAAGGCTCTTGAGATTTTCTTAGTTACTTGAAATGTTCCTTATATTTCGTGGCATTGATAGACTCTCTTTATGTGTGATTTAGCCTCTGCACTTGATCCTCATCCATTTTTCCTTTTTGAGTGATTTAGGCATTCACATCCAATCCTAGTTCACTTTGACTTCTTGGACCTATATCTAATGACTAATGAGATTAGCAGGTGCAATTTGGTACTCGTGTCTTGCATACCCATCAACAGTGGCACCAATGAGCACTGCACCTGTTGACGGTGGATAGTGTCAACATTTAATAGTACAATAAACATGATAAATGGTCAATATACTTGTAAATAGAGAAGTATAGGGTTTTATCTGACAAAATCCATGAGTTTTGGTGAATTATTAATTTGCAGGGATTGTTCCAGAAAACCACGGAGAAGGGCCTAATTATCAAACGGATTGATGAAACTTAACGCCAACGAAACCCCGCACATTGGACTCAGGAAGGATCTAGAAAACACCAGAACGAAGCGGAGCGTGGGAGCCCACATGGTGGGGCCGGCCGGCCTGAGGGATGGGGCCGGGCGGCCTCAACCCAAAACCATCTTCTACGCCCTTCTGGAAGCTTCCTCCACCGCCTTTGAGGGTCAATATCCACCGTACCTTAAGTCGGTTTGATCAAACGGCTGTCGTGCATCCCACCGGGCTATAAATACATGGCCAGACCCCCCTAGGGAAACCCTAATTTATTCTATCCATTTATTTGGAGAGCTAGAAGCCCTAGCTCAATTGGAGCTCTTGTAATTAGAAAATAGGGAGAGAGGAGAGGAAGAAGTAGAAGAGGAGCCGGCTTGTCGGATCTTCCTCAACTTTGTACATCTACGGAGACAGTTCATCTTCATGTTCTTTAGTTGATAACTCTAAGTCTTCTATTTGATTAAGTTTTGTTCTTACTTTACTTTGTTTACGGGATCTTAGCTCGTATTGAGTACTCTAGTTATTGCGCGTAGCTAGAATAGTAATCAATAGCGTAGACGTGGTGTCTAGGCTAGGGTTTACCTGAGTTTGCGCCTAATTCCTACGGTTAGTTGTGGTAGCCTTCAGAGGTGACAGCTTTGTTGGCCTTCGTATTCCACCACGTCGGAGTTGGTGTTTCGTAGAGCTTTTGGCAGCCTTCCCCAACTACCTTCTTCCTAGTCTTATTTGAGAGTTGGAAAGGTACTGTTGCTCCAAAGTAGACAAGTATCGTAAGTTTGATTCTTAGTTATCTAGATCACCCTAGATAGCCCCTCTCTACCTACCAAAAACACTTATCTTTTCTATCCTTGGACGTTCTTGATTCGTTTCTAGTTCACTTCGCGTTCCTCGTGGAAAATCGATACCTTGGAATACTCTTAGGTGAAAGCTACTAATGTATCCGTGCGCTTGCGGATTTATCTCTTTGATTATTACATTTGCGTTAAATATACCAACAAGCTTTAAAGGCGCCGTTCTTGGGAACGGTAGTCGCTGCGGGATTGAGCCAAGTTCGTCCGTGTATCTTTTATTTTCCTTTTCGTTTTTACCACCTTTACCCCTACCATATGGATTCCACGCCTATCTTTCAATTTTCGGCTCCAAAGGGCGAGTTGCTGGAGCCTCCACCATCATCACATCCTATACTCACAGATGGCTATGAGCTTCGCCTCGCTTTCATAGCCATGCTTCGAGCAATCCTTCTCTCGCATTAGAAGACGAAAATCCCTACACCCATCTTAGAGAATTTGAGCAATTGTGTTCTTGCTTGAATATTGCTTTGGCATGACACAAGAGACCATTAAATGGAAATTGTTTCCATTCTCCCTTTTAGGAAGAGCGAAACAGTGGTATGCTCATACTGTAGGAGTAAAAGGAAATTAGGATGAACTTCGAGACAAATTCTGTCTTGCTTTCTTCCCTCTTTCTCGGATCGCCACTCTTCGAATAGAAGTTCTTACCTTTAAACAAAAGGAGAAGGAGACATTAGGAGCAGCTTGGGCTAGATTTCTAAATCTTATCAATACCGGTCCAACCCTTCACTTACCAGACCACGTGCTTCTTTACCACTTTCATTTTGGTCTTAACAAGGAAGCTGCCCTATATCTTGACCTATCTTCTGGAGGTTCATTCTCACACAACACCATGAGTGAGGGGAAAGCTATATTAGAGAAAATCCTTAAAAATACCCCTTACACTGGCATCTTTGATGAATTTCTTGAAGAAGAAGAAGTCAAGCCAAGCCCTGACCAACAAGAGGAGACAGACACAACCAAATCTGAAATTCCTTCAAATTCTTTAGATGATTTGGTTGTTAAAGAATTTCTAATTGAGGAAACGCAACACATTTTAGAAGATGATGAACCTCATCCTTCCACGTTCTCTTTTCAAATCAAGGATGGTCTTTTTGAAGATTTTGGCAATACCTCAAATTTACCAGTTCAAGTGAAGCCTCTGACACACTCTGTGTCATATGAGGGTGATGATAGCCCAAATAATGATTCTTTCCTTATGGAACATATTAAAGGACTATCGGCCATCATGAGTCATAAATGGTTGGCAGAAGCGGAGTTATCCACTGAGGTAGCCCGAATCAATGCCTCCTCAGATGTTATCACTTGCATCCTTAAGGGAACCACCATAAAGGGCTACTACAGTCTAACCGTTGGGATGAATATCATTTCAAAGGCGTTAGCCGAACAACTTTTGCCCAACGAGTTCTTGATCCCATCTCATAAGCTTTTACGAATTTCTTCTGGAGTTACTCTTGAAAGTTATGGGTCAGAAGGTCTATTCCATTGCGAATACAATGTTCTGAGTATCATCTAGATTTTCATACCTTTGACATCTCAGAAACATCCATCTTGATTGGTGTACCTTTTGGGACACTCTTTCAAGAAAGACCAAATCAGGGTCTCTTAGATGTAAAACTAGGAAGTTCTCCTATCACCATCTCGCTTGCATGCTCGAATAATGCAATAGTAGAACCTAAGCCTGAACCAGACCCTGTTGAGGAAGTCTTAATGGCATCCTTAGAAGATATGGCCTAACCAACTCTTGATGATAAATACTTTATTCAAGAAGAGGAAGAGTTGTCAGAGCCTGTTAAGATAGATGAAATAGAGGAGCCATCACAACCATCAGTTGAGCTAAAACCTCTTTCTTCTGGCTTAAAATATGTCTTTCTCAATAATAATTGAGAAACTCCTGTGATCATAAGTGACAAACTTTCTGAAGAAGAAACACAACAACTTATCACTATTCTAGAAAGACATAAACCAGCCATAGGCTACTCACTTTAAGACCTCAAGGGAATTAGTCCTATTCTCTGTACTCATCGTATTCCCATCGATCCTGATTCTTTACCATCGAGGGAACCGCAAAGGAGACTTAACAATACAATGCGAGAAGTTGTTAAGAAAGAGGTCCTTAAGCTTTTACATGTTGGGAATATTTATCCCATACCTCATAGTGAGTGGGTTAGCCCTGTCTAAGTTGTACCAAAGAAAGGAGGAATGACGGTCGTTAGGAATGAGAAGAATGAGCTCATCCCTCAACGTACTGTCATTAGGTGGCGTATGTACATTGACTACCGGAAACTTAATAAGGCTACAAAGAAAGATCACTTCCGTTACCCTTCATTGATGAAATGTTGGAACGGCTTGCAAATCACTCTTTCTTTTGTTTTCTTGACGGGTATTCTAGATATCATCAAATCCTAATCCACCCAGATGACCAAAGTAAGACCACTTTCACATGCCCATATAGAACTTATGCATATCGGCGAATGTCGCTCGGCCGTGTAATGCTCCCGCTTCTTTTCAGCGATGCATGATGTTTATTTTCTCCGATATGATCGAGAAAATCATGGAGGTGTTCATGGATGACTTTACCGTCTATGGCAAAACCTTTGATGAATGTTTAGAGAATTTAGACATGGTCTTACAACGGTGTAAAGAAAAGCACTTAGTCCTGAACTGGGAAAAATGACATTTTATGGTTCGGAAAGGAATTGTGTTAGGACATAAGGTGTCCGAACGTGGAATAGAAGTGGATAGAGCAAAAATTGAAGTTATTGAACAACTTCCACCTCCCACAAATGTGAGAGGCATTCGCAGCTTTCTAGGCCACGCAGGGTTCTATAGACGTTTCATCAAAACTTTTCTTAAATTGCTAGACCCCTGAATAGCCTTCTAGCCAAAGATGTACCTTTCATTTTTAACACAGAGTGCCTTGAAGCCTTTGAAATTCTTAAGAGGGCACTAATCTCGGCTCAAAAATCCAACCACCGATTGGAGTCTACCCTTTGAGATCATGTGTGATGCTAGTGACTTTGCAGCTTGGTCTTTGTTTAGGACAAACCAAAGATAAGAAACATTACGCTATATCCTATGCTAGCAAAACCTTGTCAGGCCACGACTTAATTATGCTACCACCGAAAAAGAAATGTTGGCGTGGTCTTTGCAATAGACAAGTTTAGATCTTACTTAGTGGGGTCAAAGGTAGTAATTTATACGAGATCATGCCGCACTTAAATACCTCCTCACTAAGAAAGATGCTAAGCCTCGATTTATTCGATGGATTCTTCTGCTCCAAGAATTTGACATAGAAATTAGAGATAAAAAAGGAGTAGAAAATTCAGTAGCTGACCACTTATCTAGACTTCAATATAAGGACACATATGAGCTACCTATTAATGACTATCTAAGGGATGACACGCTCCTCACGGTAATGGACTCCGATCCTTGGTATGCAAATATTGTCAACTCTATGGTTGCAGGTTATGTTCCACCAGGGGAAGACAAAAGGAAGCTCAAGTATGAAAGTCGTATTCACTTGTGGGATGATCCATATCTTTACAGAGTCTGTGCCGATGGGCTCCTACGGAGGTGTGTCCCAATAGTTGAAGGCATGAAAATTATTGAGAGATGTCATACATCACCCTATGGAGGACATTATGGAGCATTCTGAACACATGCTAAGATTTGGCAAAGCGGATTCTTTTGGCCAACGATGTATCAAGATACAAAGGAGTTTGTTAAAAGATGTCTCAGATGCCAGAAACACGAAAACATCAATACTCGGGATGCAATGCCACTTACAAACAACCTTCAAGTTAAATTGTTTGATGTCTGGGGAATTGCTTTCATGGGACCACTCCCAAAGTCAGGAGATGCAGAATATATCTTGGTGGCAGTTGACTACGTGTCCAAATGGGTAGAAGCAATACCATGTCGAGCTGCCGACTCCAAGCACTCTAATGTTCAACGAAGTAATATTTCCACGATTTGGAATGCCTAGATTGGTCATAAGTGATGGAGGACCACATTTCATTGACAAGAGATTCCGACAGTTCTTAGCAGGAAATAGAGTCAAACACAATATTGCAACTCCATACCATCCTCAAACGAGTGGTCAAGCTGAAACATCAAATAAGCAAATCAAGAATATTCTACAAAAGACCGTGGATGAGATGGGCAAGAAGTGGAAATACAAACTTTCTGATGCACTATGGGCTTACCGAACTGCATACAAAACACCTATAGGCATGACACTTTATCAGCTTGTATATGGTAAAACATGCCACTTGCCTGTTGAATTAGAATTCAAAGCGCACTGGGCAATCAAGAAATGGAACATGGATCTTCATCTAGCTGGCAAGAATCGATAAATGCAAATATCTGAGCTTGAAGAATGGAGAGAGAAGACATATCGCAATTCCAAGATTTACAAAGAAAGAACAAAAAGATGGCATGATAAGAGAATCAAACACAAGGAGTTTAAGCCTGGAGACAAGGTCTTACTGTTCAATTCAAGAATAAAGCTCTTTGGCCATGGAAAACTTCGAAGCAAATGGGAAGGACCATTTAAGGTAGTTGAAACCTCATCACATGGTGCTATTACAATTCAAGACGACTCAGGTAACACCTTCAAGATAAATGGCCAACGTTTGAAAATATTTCTTGAAACTGAAAACTTAGAAGAAATAGACCTGATTGAATTTCTACAGTTTAATGATCCTCTGGACAACTGAAATTCATATGCCTAACACTTAATCTGTTCCACGAGTTTTGTGTCTATTTGAGTTTTACAGGATTCGGAAGTATGAACAAAGACTAAGCAAATATCTAGCTTGGAGGAGGGCATCCTCTATGTTATCAGGTAAGTATACCTATGTGATTATCGAGTCTATCTTATAGTCATAAAATACCAAAAATATATGGGCACATGAAGGTCCATGTCTCAGAGTCTTTTATGAATCCATTAGTATAAAAGAAATAAAAAGATGAAAAATCATTAAAACCAAATAAAGATATACTTTAGTTATTTATTAGGGTGTAATCCTAGAGTTTGTATCTAGTTTGTTATGAGTCAAATAAAAACTGAAGAACAATAAAATTTTATCTTGGAGATGAATAGTTACTCTCGTCGTAATTCCTTTCAAGTGCCTAGTTTTCAACCTTAAATTCTCCCGAGTTTTGGATATGACTATTTTAATATAAGAATGTACTCTGAACCTGAAACTTGTGGAGGCATATGCTTAAGCTAAGTTTAGGTGATTGAGGGATATGATATGAGAAAGTCTGAGCTGCTATTTATCTTATTCCTAATGGTACTAAGTTCTGGAGATTTATCTTTTGAAAAAAACTAAAAACCTTACATGATGAGCTCTTGTATGACAAAATTTGAATTCCTACTAAAGTCATATATGATATACATTTAGAATAGGAAAAACCATTGTTTATTCATGCTACTTGCTTTGCATTGAGTTCAGTCAGCCTTTGTTGTATACTTTATGAGAGTCTTGTCATGCTTTTAAAAGCAAGATCACTTACACACTCCACCTATATATGCATTGCTCCTACTCTAGGAGTAAGCGTAATTATTTTCCACTTTCATCCAGATCCACCTTAAAAAAATGTTTTTCTCCTACACTAGGTGTGAACACCCAAAAAGAAACCCTATAGATAAACCCCTATTTAATTGCTCTAAGTTCTTATTGTCATCTCTCCAATTATCATTTTGTATTCAAAGGATGTATGTGGCTATGCAAAAGAAAGAGTATTGAAAAAAAAAGTGGGAGTAAAATTAAAACAATGGGTACTTCGATGCCTGCCTCCCTGAAAAAAAGAAAGAAGAAAGAAAGAAAAGAAAAAGAAAAAAAAAGAGAAGAATAAAGATAGCCCATGTTTTCCTGTGAAAGTTCTAAGTCCAAGAGAGAGATTTATTTTCAAAGAGCAAAAGTAGAATTAGGTTTAGCCACCATATATACATCTATCCACCATATTCCATACATATGCACATCTTGGTTTGATTGTATGACTTGACTCTCTATGGATCCATTGTTTGACTTTACAATATATGAATTGCAAGTATGCTAACCTTTGTTTAATGTCACTCCTATAAACTTCACTATAATCCTTAGTCTGTAGGAGGGCATGACATTATTAATGCCTCGAGTAAGATCCATAAATACCACATACAATAAGAGACTTGAGGGTGTCATACAGTTAAGCTCTGAGTTTTATTTTGAAAACTTGTAAAAACTCCGAATATTGGTTGAGTAAAGAATTTGAGACATAGTGCTTGACTTGATTGTTCTATCTTTCAATTGCTCAAGACCCACGTGAAAGTTGAAAAGCTCCATAGTTAAAGGTAAAATGGGAAAGTTTGAAAGTTAGAACAGTTTTGTCTTATTCAGAGGAGAATTTCTGTTTGAAGGCATATGTACTTTTAAGGTGTGAAAGCATTGTAGCAACTCCTGATCCAAGTTTAGTAGTTAGGCTTTTCTAAGGGACTAGCAAAGGTTAAGCTTGGGGGAGCTTGTTGACGGTGGATAGTGTCAACATTTAATAGTGCAATAAACATGATAAATGGTCAATATACTTGCAAATAGAGAAGTATAGGGTTTTATCTGACAAATTCCACGAGTTTTGGTGAATTATTAATTTGCAGGGATTGTTCCAGGAAACCACGGAGAAGGGCCTAATTATCAAACGGATTGACAAAACTTAACGCCAATGGAACCCCGCACATTGGACTCAGGAAGGATCTAGAAAACACCAGAACGAAGCGGAGCGTGGGAGCCCACATGGTGGGGCCGGCTGGCCTGAGGGATGGGGCCGGGCGGCCTCCCCCCAAAACCATCTTCTACGCCCTTCTGGAAGCTTCCTCCACTGCCTTTGAGGGTCAATATCCACCGTACCTTAAGTCGGTTTGATCAAACGGCTGTCGTGCATCCCACCGGGCTATAAATACATGGCCAGACCTCCCAAGGAAACCCTAATTCATTCTATCAATTCATTTGGAGAGCTAGAAGCCCTAGCTCAATTAGAGCTCTTGTAATTAGAAAATAGGGAGAGAGGGAGAGGAAGAAGTAGAAGAGGAGGCCTCCGCTTGTCGGATCTTCCTCAACTTTGTACCTCTACGGAGACAGATTCATCTTCATGTTCTTCAGTTGGTAACTCTAAGTCTTCTATTTGATTAAGTTTTGTTCTTACTTTACTTTGTTTACGGGATCTTAGCTCGTATTGAGTACTTTAGTTATTGCGCGTAGCTAGAGTAGTAATCAATAGCGTAGACGTGCTGTCTAGGCTAGGGTTTATCTGAGTTTGCGCCCAATTCCTATGGTTAGTTGTGGTAGCCTTAGGAGGTGACAGCTTTGTTGGCCTTCGTTTTCCACCACGTCGGAGTTGGTGTTTCGTAGAGCTTTTGGCAGCCTTCCCCAACTACCTTCTTCCCAGTCTTATTCGAGAGTTGGAAAGGTACTTGTTGTTGCTCCAAAGTAGACAAGTATCGTAAGTTTGATTCTTAGTTATCTAGATCACCCTAGATAGGCCCTCTCTACCCACCAAAAACATTTATCTTTTCTATCCTTAGACGTTCTTGATTCGTTTCTAGTTCACTTCGCGTTCCTTGTGGAAAATCGATACCTTGGAATACTCTTAGGTGAAAGCTACAGCGGTATCCGTGCGCTGCGGATTTATCTCTTTGATTATTCTGTGTGCGTTAAATATACCAACAGCACCCATGAGATAATTGGTTTCTTATATTTTGGTATCCAAATGTTGGCTTTGCAAAATTGGTACTCATAATTGACACATTGATTCTATTGTAGTGTATCCTATTTCTTATTTGTCGATATCCTTTTTCTTAATGTTTGGCGCCTAAGATGACATCCATGTTCCCTCTCATTTAATCACTTACCTAGGAGTCATCTTAGGTGCCAAATATTAAGAAAAGGATTAATAATAATAAATGAGGTATAATAAATGAGGTATAATACCTTATGAATCTAGGTGTTATTGATATAAATACTAATTTTAGAAAGCCAATGTTAGAGTCCTAAGGGCTACCCCAATGCTCCACGCTAGCGTGCGTCCCCGAGCTCCATGTGTACCTTGAGTATCCATGTCACCTCAATTAGTAGTCTCATAGCATGTTAGAGAAGTCTCTAAAGGATCCGTTGCTCACCCACTTGGATTTGTGAGGGGAGAAAACCAATCAACCTTGTCACATGTTTCTCGAAAATCATGTCCATGTCCATCTTGGGAGAGTGGATTTAAACATTGAAATCATAGCAAAATGACGAAGTGTGCTTAGTGTGTTAGGAGTTTGAAGACAATCGATAACAATGTGTATCACTATTTTTGGCTCGTATGTTTGTATTATTTGCTACCAAAATGCAAAGCTCAGAGTTTGAAGTCTGAAAAAATAATTTATTTGCGCACCTGCATCTGTCTTAATTAGTTCAATAAATCAGTTCAATTTTACAAGAAACATGGAAAAATTGCAGTGTTGCCTTAGACTAGGCCTAGCCATTCGGTTAACCGAAACTGATCTATTCAGTTCCTTGGTTTTTTTACGAAAACTCAAAACCGACCGGTTAGCTAGAAAAATGGAACCAAGGAATTCTAGTCTTTTAGTTTGATTCGGTTTTGGTCAAATCTGAACTAATCGAGCCATTGATTCCACTAAAAGAAAAAAAATAAAAAAAGAAAACGGCGATAGTTGCACCTTTCCTCTAGATCCGGCCTCCTCAACCCTCATTGGTGGTTGAGGCAGCGTGTACTTCTCTAGGTAGGCACAAAGCGGTGGTGGAGGGATTTAGTCTAGGCCTCGTGAGTCGCATTGGCTGCGTAGGCTAAGGCTGAGACAACGTCAATGACCATACAGAGAAGGTGGCAAGGGCTTGGCGGACACCGGCTATAGGGGGCCGGGCAACGACGAGGATGACTTGGTGGGTGGGTGCTGGCCTCTGCGTTTGCGGTGTGCACGGTGGCCATTGCTAGGGGTATGAGTAGAGGTAGGGGTAGCGGTTGGGGTCTCATGAGGAGTCAGGAAGGATAGGGTTCGGGGGGGACGTTGGGGCTAGGGCTTGGCTAGGTGGGATATTAGCTCCTACTCCTTCTATTTTAAATTATAAGTCGTTTTAATTTTTTTGTTTTATTTATTTTTCTATGTATCTAACACGTTATTATATTTAGATACATACTTATAATTGGGAATGGAGAGAGTACCTGTATTGGGTTGAGCTGAAATCACCTTCTAAGTCGTATTTGGTTATTTCAGTTAATCAAATTCGTTCTTCACAAACAGAAATCAAACATGAACCGAATTTTTGGTTTCGGTTATGGCTTTCAGTTATTTTGGTTCTCGGTTAAATTTGCCAGGCCACCTAGACTGCTGCCATCACCACCCGTTGGCCCATTGCCGGCCCGCAACCTAGTCGTGCGGCATGTCGAGGTCGCCCCGCATGCCCGTGCGCCGCCCCAGCTCAACAGTGCGCGCGACCATGGAGGAGCGCCGCCCTGCTGCCCCTCCATTTGCCCCTGGTGGGTGCGGCCATGGAGGGGAGAGAAGTCCGAGTGGGAGGGAGAGCATAGGATATTCTACACGTTACCGACGCCACACGGCAATTTTGGTCACAAGGCTCCAGCTGTACCAAAAAAAGTCCTCTTCGCCTGTCCTACCCCATCCGCTCCCTCGCCGGCGGCGCGCGGCGGCGGCGGCGAGGAAGAGGGAACCCGCGCCTTTTCCTTCCCGAACCCGATCCGACCCACCCCGGCCCGCTCGCCCCCCCCATCGAGCGGCCTCCGCGGCCCTAGGTGACCCGCGCCTCCTTCATCGGCAACAAAAAACAGGACGCCTGGCCGTCGAGTTGTCGACCATCGAAGTGATTCCTCTCTCGCGGGCGGGCGTCCTCGTCTCGTCCTCCTCGCCTCCTCGGTGCCAGTGGGTCGGCGCGGGGAGGGATCTGTCTGGGCTTCGATCGGTTTGTTCTCCGCCTGGTAAGGACTAAAGGAAACCCCAACTTATCTTGTTGCTTCTATGGATTGTTTTTTTCCCCTATAATTCTGCGACCTGTGAGATTCAAATCCAGAAGCTTAGTAAGTCGTGCGAAGAAATTCAATTTGCATGCCAATTGAAGTTAGGGGGTTCAACTGGATCCTCACGGCTACACGTTCTTTGCTGTGCTCGTGCTGTGCAGCAGCAGCTTCATCTTTTTTTTTGATATATGATAGACGTGCTCTATTTGTAGACGTTACTAGTTTGGTACACAGTTAAAAAGGCTGAAAGGATCAATTTATGCTTTATTGCAGAATGCGATGACTTCTAGTTTATGTTAAGTGGAATGTGTAGTTGTCCATGCCCGTTGACCTATTTCGTGACAAATTGCTTTATTAATTCATTGCTTGATTGCTTTGGGGGTTTCAAATTAAGCCCTTGTGCCGCATTTGATACTTTCACTCTTGACTGTTGACTTATTGATGAACAGTTTGAGACAATTCCTTTTAGCAAATAATGCTTTGATATGCTGTTTTATCGGGGTGGAAGCATATATATGAGACACCTGTACTACATTATTGTAATTTACTCACTAAACAACTGTTTCTGGGGTATCTATTTTTTAGTGTCCATGTCATAATATTTTTTGGTAAGTTGTATTGGATTCCATGTATGTTCGGATCATTTGTAAAGCTATATTTGTGCTGCCTCACATTAATACATAACCTGATAACCGACATAGGTATTGTTCGTTTTCAACCACTGTTGCTGTGCCTGTGCATGGTCTAGATCTGTGCATCAACCTTGTCACATCAGTATGGTGAATGAGACTGTTTGAATCCTACACCTTTGCACCCAAATAATGGCTTTGAATGATATACAGTACTTTTGCATGGTCTACGAAATCATTGGGCTTTACATTTTTTTTTGAAACCAGGAAAACAGCAGGGGAAGCCCCTACTGTTAGATTTTATTAAAACACAAAAACAAACATTGAGCAAAACAAACGGAAAACACTTCACCTAACCCCGAGCAAGGTTAGAACAAGAAGAAAAAAAACAAAGAACCACTAAACACAAGAATCAACCCAGGAGAGAAAAAGCAGATCGCTTGCTTTCAGAAATCCTATGCGCTTGTAGTCAGGCTTTGCATTATAGTGTACTTTCTTTTATTGTGATAGCCACATTGTTATCGATTATATTATGGAAATCTAGAATGTTAATGTTCCTTATTTTTGCTCTAACAAACATGAATGGAGTAGTATGACAATTATTTTATTATATTATTTTTTCTAATCACTAAAGATTTCATTCTGGATTGCTAGTTATTGAACTTGGAGCTAGACAATGGATCTGGAGACAGAGAATCGACTTGCTTCGTTGCTACTTGAAGAGGCCCGGAGATTACAATTAGAGGCTAACAGGGAAGGTGTTCATGCATATCTGCAAAAACCTAATGTTAGGCATCGTCCAAACTCACGGTTCCTCACAGCCACAGTTCGTGGAGTTCAGCAAGGTTAGCAATGTGCAGTGAATCATTGTCGTCACTTATCACTTGTTTTCTATATTTTCTATTTTTGTTAGATCTTTTTTTTTGAGGGAAGCCATCTGGCGCACTTTATTGATTTGAAAACAGGGTTACATCGTTCACCAGGGCTTCAATAATGAAGCTAGGGGGTTCATCGACCCAAATACAAGAATTCTTAGACTGTATAGCTAAACTTGCTAAGTTGTGCGCTACTCTATTTATATCCCTATTACAATGATCTATAGAAATTGAATTAAACTCATGCCATAGTACCACGCATTCATCATAAATCGGCACACCTACTGTAGCTGAGAAACCTCCCTGCTTCATCGTCTCCACCATCTCCAAACAATCAGAGTTAATGATAAGACGTTGACAACCAATATGTTGAGCTAGCAAGAGCCCTTCTCTCAGAGCGTATACCTCCGCTGTTGGAGCATCCACCACGTGATCAATATAACAATACGATGCAGCTATAAACGAACCAGCCGAGTCTCTAATAACTCCTCCAGTACCTCCATCTCCTCTCTCTGGTTTGTAACCCGCGTCTATGTTCAGGAGTAACGTGCCCTCTGGCGGCTTCTTCCATCCCTCTACACCTTTGGCCTTCTTCTTCAGAGCTCTTTGATAATTTGTGGCCAAAGTCACAATTGATAATGCGCTTCTCATCAATGGTTGGATTGGTTCCCCATGACTTAACTTCCTTCGTTCCCACCAGATATACCAACTGTTAGATATATGTATATCTAGGGGGTTATTTGTATATAACTTACTTGTAACTCAAGTCTTTATTGACTATATAATCAAAGCCACCCAACCCAAGAGGTATGAGGTGTTTGCCATAATTCTACACCAACTGCCTGTTAGAATTAGTTCGGCCAGCTCCAGATTGTTTAGATGGCCCAAAGATCTTGTCCTGTTGATTATCTCAGCCACCACAACCGAACCAGATCGATCAGCATCTATATACTTCTGAATTTCATGCCAAACACCAATTTTCTGCCAAATATCCTGAGCTCTTTTGCATAGAAACAGCAAGTGTTTAATGTCTTCACAACCTTCGTTGCACGCTGGACAGCTCCCCGAGTTTTCAATATGCCGGTTTGCAAGTATACCCCTGCACGGTATCAATCCATGCAACACTCGCCATCCAAATATTTTTATTTTTGCTGGAACATTCAGCTTCCACAGATTAGACCAGACTACCTCTTCACCGATTGCTCCTGCTTGCTCATTCACTCTGTTCTGCCCAAACTTATGTAACCACTGTCCATGGTATGCCGATCGAACTGAGAAGAGACCGTTCCGGTTGAAATGCCACGCTACCCGATCCTCCCTTCCTTGAGTCAGAGGGATCTGCAGAATACGGTTGGCATCCACAGGCCAGAACAGCGCCTTGATCAAATCTTCATCCCATGTACCCGTAATTGGGTTAATTAATTCATCAACCCTCATCACGATATTGTGCCCACGTGGTGTCTGGATCTTAAGATTTTGGCTTGATGGGATCCAATTATCTTCCCAGATCTTGATCTGCGTCCCATCTCCAACTCTCCATATGTACCCCCTTTTAAAACATTGCAAACCTGCAAGAATGCTTTGCCAAGAATAGGAGCTTCCACTCTTCAACTTTGCAGCTAGCAGATTTCCATCAGGATAATACTTTGCTCTCATCACCCTAGCACATAACTATTCAGGTTCCAGTAAGAGCCTCCACACTTGTTTTGCAAGCATTGCTACATTGAAACTTTCTAGATCTCTGAAACCCATTCCACCTCTCTTCTTTGGTATACACAACTTCCACCAAGCTTTCCAGTGAATCCTCTTATGATCGTCGTCGTCACCCCACCAGAATTGCGATATGATGTCAGTTATCCCTTTGCAGATGTTTTTCGGGAGTTTGAACACCATCATCGCGAAAACCGGCATGGCTTGGGCAACAGATTTAATCAGAACCTCCTTCCCTCCCATACTCAATAGTTTCTCCTTCCAGCCCTTTGTTTTTGCACTTACTCGATCAATCAGATGTCTGAAACAATCACTTCGATCTATACCAATCATAGCTGGAAGGCCCAAGTACTTATCATTTAACGATTCAGTAACTATGTTTAGAGCTGCACATACTTCGGCTCTATCCTCCACCGTGGTATTTTCGCTGAAAAAAATACTAGATTTAGCATCACTTGTTGACCAGAACTTGCGCAGTACCGATCCAACAACACCTTCAAACACTCAGCATTCTTCTTATCAGCATGCATCAGAATAAGAGAATCGTCAGCAAAAAGCAAATGAGATACAACCGGTGCCTCCCTGCACACATGAATGCCTTCCAGTTCTCCCCTATTTTCTACCCCCTTCAATAAGCAGGAGAGTCCTTCAGCAACCATCAAGAACAAATAAGGTGACAACGGGTCCCCTTGGCGAAGGCCCCTTGTTGGCGAGAAAACCTCTGTTTCTCTTGAGTTGAATCTCACATTATATCTCACTGAGGTGACGCATTCCATAATAAGCTTTACCCATCGTTCATCAAAGCCTAACTTTAGCATTATCTTCTCCAAGAAAACCCACTCTACTCTGTCATATGCTTTATGCATGTCGAGCTTCACTGCACACAGACCTCTCTTTCCTTTCTTTTTCTTGATAGCATGGATACTCTCATATGCTATGAGAATATTATCAGTGATCATACGTCCCGGGACAAAAGCACTTTGGTGATCACTTATCACATCCGGGAGAATAGTTTTCAGCCGATTTGCTAGCATTTTTGAAATTGTTTTGTAAACCACATTGCAGAGACTTATAGGTCGAAATTGAGACACCAAAGTGGGCTGGTTTACCTTTGGAATCAAGACTATAGTTGTATCGTTCCACCCCTCGGGAATTTTTTTGGTATTGACAGCCTGCAACACTTCACTGACCAGATCATCTCCTAGTAACTCCTAGAACCTCTTGTAGAATATGGCATGCATCCCATCTGGCCCTGGCGCCTTAAGATCACCAATTTGGAAGAGAGCTTTTTTAACTTCCTCCCGAGTGAAAGTATCCACCAACCCCTCATTCATCTCAGGGGTGACTCTGCGTTGCACATCTGCTAGCACCGATAGGTCCGGATCAGGTACTTCACATGAAAATAACTTCTGGAAATACGCTTGGATAATACTGCTCATCGCATCCCCATTCTCTTGCAGAACACCATTTTCATCAACAAGGCCTTTGATCATATTTTTCTTCTTCCTCCTCGTAGCATAATTCTGGAAGAAGTTTGTGTTTCTATCCCCATTCTTCAACCAATTCACCCTTGCTCGCTGAATCCAGTATATTTCCTCTTGCTCTAGCATTAGCTCTAGTTGAACCAAGATCTCCTTTTGGGAAGCTATATTAGCATCTGTCATTGGTCCTCTTTGTAATCTCTCTAATTCTTTCTTTAGATCTGACATACGCTTTGTCGGATTTTTTAGCACCTCCTTGTCCCATTTATGCAAATCATCTCGGACATCTCTAACTTTTTCTCTTAGAGTTGGCCCTTCTCCTCTCGCAGAAGCACGAGCCCACGCTGCTTTTATCATCTCCTCCACAGTATCTTCTTGGAGCCATCGTGCTTCAAACCGTTTCTTACTTCCGCCACCACCCGCCTGGTGATCGACGTAATAGGACAGGTCCATCACAATAGGCCGGTGATCTGACCTTGTCATCTCGCTATTAATCAATGCAGCCTGGGGGAACAGACTAGACCAAAGGCCATTACCAAGAGCCCTATCAAGTCTCTCCCTAATTTTCCCTCTGTGCCATGTGAATAGGTCTCCAATGTACCCCATATCCACAAGCTCACAATCTGATAAAGCATCGTGGAAACTTTGGAGCTGACGTTGTGTTCTCGATCTACCTCCCTCCTTCTCTGCATTGAATAAAATCTCATTAAAATCTCCCATTACCAACCATGGGACACTCCCGTCCCCTCTGATAGAACGCAACACGTCCCATGTGACATCCTTTTTACTCCACTCTGGTTCCCCATACAATCCTGTGAATCTCCAATCCACTCCATCACTAATGATGACATCAATATAATTCTTTGTGATACCTTGCCCATGAATTTTAATATCATCTTTCCACAACATCAATAACCCACCGCTTCGACCATCGCTTTCATGGATCAGCATGTGATCGAAACCTGCTCGCCTTCGCAATCTTTCTGCCTTAACTGTATCCAAATGTGTCTCAGACAGAAAACACACATCTGGTTTTATCCGCCTCTGGACCTCCAGAAGCGAGCGAACTGCCCGGGCTGAGTTCAGCCCGCGGCAGTTCCAAGCTAGGAGTTTCATTGTTCTCGGCGATCCCCCTCATCGGAGGACGCCGTTAATAGAAGTTGTGTAGCCACTCCCTCCTTCAATTCATCCTTCCTCTGTCTCTTCCTTTCCTGAATCTTCTCTGGACTGTCGACCACTCCTGCTGCAGGGTTTTGTGGGACCAAATCAGGCGCCCCCAACAGCATGTCATCTTTGTTCTGCTCCTCATAATCCATGTCCTCCCCATCGTCAGTAGGACTCGTTCCTCTACCCCTTCCCCTGCCTCGGCTCCCAAAACCTCCTCTTGAAGCACTCCCACGCCCAGTCCCTCTTCCCATAGTATTGCTCCCAAACTTCACCACCAACCAATCTCCCCACTGGCATTTACTAGCATCATGCACACCATCACCACATTCTGTCAATTCGTGGCCCATGAGGCCACACATATAGCAGAACACTGGGAGCTTCTCATATTGCACTAAGTACCTCCTACTTTCCTTGATCGTGATAGGAACCACCCTCACCAAAGGTTTCTCCAAATCTAGAAACACCCGAGCCCGTAGGTAAGAGGCCGGGTTTATGCGCCCTTCATCCACGATTACCGTGATCGGTGGCTCTCCGACCTTCCTCGCCACTTTCTCCGCCAGCTCCTTCTTCATCAAGCCCTCTGGAATCCCCTGAATACGAGCCCACATCGGGATTTTATTAAGCTTGTAATCCTTCACGTTTGAAAAACCATCATACTCCTCCAGAATCACCGGTGCTCCACGAAAAAGCCAAGGCCCTCCGTCCATAATTCTCGTCCAATCTCCCAGACATTGCAGCTGGACGAGAAACAAGTTCTCCCCCAACACCTTGAAAGTAACCTCCTTCGCCGCCGACCACGCATTGCGCATGGCGTTCAGCAGTGCAGCGTGACTGAAGGGTTTGGTGGTGTAAACCCTAAACAGCGCTAGCCAGCGTACATCCTTGATCAAGCCTTCAATCTCCTCTGAGAAATCTAATACTTCATCTTCCTCTCCCACCAGAGCAAGCCCTTGCAGCCGATCTTCCAGGCTCATCTCGTCACGAAACCCCTCCTGCACTTCTTCCGTCGATGGACCTCCCTGAGTACCCCCCATGCACAATATGCACAGGGTTGGGAAGGTTGATTTTGAGCGAGAACCCGCACAAGATCTGCTGAAGTCAGCAGCGATCCCGTGTTGGTCCTTGCGATCGTATAGGTGACTCCCGGTGGCGGTGCCGTCGGGAGGAAACGATGGGACCCTAGGTTAGACCCTTCTATTTTTGTTAGATCTTGTAGAACAAAAAATTGAACTTGGCTCTTGCGAGTATATTGACATACGTTCTTAGGTAAAAAGGTATACTGGTCTCACGTCACTAAGTTTTTAATGACATAACTAATCAACGTTAGAAAAACATGTTAAGCCGTGTAATCCTTCTTGTGACTATTGATGACCTGACATTCTTGGGGGAAAAGTATACTGGCCCTGCGTCACTATTTTTTTAATGACATCAAGTAGCACTTCTATATTTTGTTCTGAGTTGAGATATGCTGTTTGCCCTGCAGCAAATCGTGTTGTGGAGGTCAATGAAATGTGGCGTGCCAGGGAAAAGGAACTGGAGTTAGAGTCAAAAATGAAAGGCAGAAGTAAAGATCGTGATGATTTTAGAGTTGAGAAGTGCAAAAGTGAATTGAGAAACCACAGCTCCAGCTCAAGCGTTGAACAAGAAGGGACCACCTATAATAATTCATACTCAGACCAGAAGGATGGTCTCAGGGATGATGAAATTGAAAGATTTCTTCATTCAAGGTTAGTTAGAATATTCATTCATTTTCTTTTATGCAAGAAATAGCCATTTCTTTATTGTTGTAACACCTGACATATATAACTTGATTTTATTTTTACTCCTGTTCTTATATGAAAAATCACATGATCTGTGTATCTCTTTGATAGTACCACATTGTTCTATCGATAAGTGCTGGTATCCTATTATATGGCATATTGAAATTTGTTTATGCGGCAAACATTTCCATTTGTTAACTATTTCCCTAGTGTTAACATATCAGCAGTTTTTGTTAATATATTTATGTTGATGTTCTGTTAGGGCTTAAGCGAGGACGTGGGGCCATTGGTTCTAGGATGGACGAGCCTGGTCCATACCTTGATTCTTTGTCCCGTCATCAAGACAACGGACCTAGTCCTGACATACGTGTGGAAGAAAAAAAATGGAACGCAGAGTACAAGGCCCAGAGAAGCCTTCATTTTTGAGGATCAAGTCTGTTGATGGTCATTGGCACAAGGACACTTTGGATGGAAGACCATCAAGCTGTGAGCCACAGAGCAAAAAGGAAAAGAAAATTAAGCTGGAGAAAAAAGATAAGATAAAGAAAAGGAAGGAAAAGGACAAGAAGAAATCCAAACATCGCCACCACCACCATCACAGAAGTAGCAGGAGTGAATGAGTGATGTTTGCCTGTTAGCAGAACAGAAAAATGTACACAAAGGGGTCTGCCCTGAGACAAGCTGACTGTTGCTGTAATTTGAAACCTGTATTGTATGAAATACTTGATATTGTGTAGAATGGACTATGGTTCTTATATAATACTATATTCTGATGTCACATCGTTTGTTGAAGTTTTGTCACTTTGAAGTAGGATGCTTAACATCTGCAACAAGAGTTATTTTTTTCTTTTTCCTACTAACATTGGGTGTCTAATATTGGAGTTGGAGGAGCCTGCTCTTAACCGGGGCAGTCTGTCAGTTAGGGTTTGTAGCTGAATAAACCCATGTATGTTTGAATGAGTAGACCATCAATAGCTTATAGACATTATTAGTGCACATTTTCTAAGCCTAATAATATAGCCTGTAACTAGTTTTTTGAATCTTCGCAGCCCTCTTAGCCTACGCATACAGTAGTTATCTCTTCACTATTAGCACGATTTACTTCTCTCTTACAAAGTGTTTTTGTTTCTGTGTTTAAGCCAGCTGTAAATTATAACCTTATTGTACTTGCTCTTAGACTCACCGTCAGGTTCCATCCAAACGAGCACTGATGACAGCTGAAAAAAATTTTATGATATTTATCATGTGCATTTTTGCGCGAAGTGTAAGGAGACACATCTTGTCTGACGCATCCAGTTAGTACATTTTCTTAAAGCTGAAGATCAACAACATCCTCCCAATTGGAGAGAACGAAGTCGTTCACTCAGATTTTCTCAAACTTCGCAGCCACAAACCAAGCAAAGATCTTTAAAATCAGCAGGTCTCTGAATTATACAGCTGATGTATTGGCTAGACAGGCTCTCTCTTTATCTGTTCCTCATACCTTTCAGCCTTATGTGCTCCTACATTAGCCATGATCACCAGTGCCCTCTGTTCGCATCACTGGATCCTGTAATCCTCAATGATGTAATACTGCTTGCAGCTTCATGCTGCTGAAATAAATTTGGTTCTCTTAAATAAAAAAGAAGGAAGGAGGTTCTGACGTCTGGGTGCAGCATGTGTACTGTTTTCACCAATCTGGGCGTGTAATAAGTGTGGCAGCATTGCTAGTTGTTAAATACGTTTTAAGTTCCATTGGCGTTTTTGACCGGTGAAACTATTTGGATGTTAATTAATGTGAATTTTTGGTGTCGGTTGGACAGACCCTTTGTGTTCATTCCATCTGGGCAGTATCTTAGGTTGGAACAATTTTATTTTGGTTTACAAACTATTGTAATTTCATTCCTCTCGAGTAATGAACTTTGGTTTGTCCGTTGTCGGAAAAGAAAAAAAATCAAGAATTGGATAGGATTTATCAGTTTTACATTTCTAAGCTGAGTACTTAACTTATTGCACCCTCACATTTATATGGGAGATATTATATACTGATATATCCTCCCTTTGGGGCTATTATTCAATACTAGTGCTTTTATTTTTTCAAACATAGATGAACTTACACTTATCCATCGATTATTTCTTCAAGTATGTGTGCATGGCAAGGTGAGACTGGAGGTGGTTTGTGGAGAGCCAATTTCTGATAGACGTCCTGCATTTCTGGCCTGGCCTGAACTGAGGAGAAATTTGCAGGCAAGCAAATGCAGCTTCGACAAGCAAAGAGATTTCTTTCTTCTCCACCATTGTTGGTGATGATAAGCGTTGGTCCAACATATCCTCTATTGCAAGTTCATGATGCTGATCCATGGAAGCAATGGACTGTAGCTCTATGGGGTATCTCCCCATCACAATCTCCAGCACGACAACACCAAAACTATAGACATCACATTTTGTTGTCACCACTGATGTATAAGAAAGCTCTGCATCAAAACAAATCAACTTATTCAGTAAATCAAAGTGGTGAGAAACCAAGGCGCGATATTTGATATTTGCAAATAAATGGTAGCAAGAATATATTTGCTATATGCAACACATACCGGGGGCAATATAGCCATATGTTCCTGCTAGTTCGCTCCAATTGGATGAATCAGGTTTGAGCGTCCTTGCTATTCCAAAATCTGAAACATAAGCCTTGAAAGATGCATCTAGCAAGATGTTGTTGCTTGTTATATCACGATGGATTATGGGTGGGTTGCATTCATGGTGCATGTAGTAGATAGCTTGAGCCACATCTCTTGCAATGGCAACCCGCTTCTGCCAGTCTAACTCCTTTGCAAGATCCTCGGTTTCCAAGATAATGTGAAGGTTTCCTCTCTCAATGTAATCATACACTAAAAATTTGTACCTTGGATGGAAGCAATATCCATATAGCTTCACAATGCTTCTATGCCGTATTTTTGTCAGCACTTCAATTTCACTAAGGAATCTCTTCTCATCACTAACCCCTTCTTCAGTTGGGTGAAGTTTTTTCACCGCAACTAATCTCCCACCTTGAAGCTGTGCCTTGTAGACAGTGCCAGACCCCCCAGATCCATTGATGTACCTACCACTGAAATTTTCTGTTACCCTAGCGATGTCCTCAAACACTAGTTTCCCATCAAAATTCCATACTGAGAGGATATCTCGTGTATCTGTAACTGATGCAATTTGTGGTCTTTTCCCTTTGCGAATGATCATAACTAACACAACAATTGGGAGAATAATAACTATGGACACTGGGATAGAAGCAATTAGGACCAAGTGATGAATTCTAGCTTTGAGGTATTCCATCGTTGAAGAGCATGTGGGCAGGCCTGATATATTACCACATAGGCCTTTGTTGTGGAGAAACCATTTTGCTGAGGCATTGTGGAATAGTTGTCCTGTTGGAAGGGGACCTTCCAAATTGTTGTATGACACATCAAGTGTTGACAGACTATCCATGCTACCTATAGAGGAAGGAATGTTTCCATTGAATTGATTATGGGAAAGGTTTAGGACCTCCAACACCACCAAGTTCCCGAGTTCTGTAGGTAGTTTGTCTGTGAGTTTATTGCTGCTTATATCCAACACCATCTGTAACCCTCTCAGATTACCAATAGTCGTTGACAGATGTCCAGTCAAATTGTTTTCATTAATCCTTAAGTATATTAGCTTGGTACATTTCCCTAGTTCTTGTGGAATTGAGCCACTCAACTTATTTGCAGATATATCAAGGTATTGTAAACTTTTCATCCGACCAAATTCAGGTGGTATATTACCTGAAATTTTGTTTTGCGACAAATTTAGCAAGTACAAGTTGGCAAGACTGCTTAATTCTACTGGTATACTGCCAGATAGGTTGTTGGCATGTACTGTAAGTATCTCCAATTTTTCAAGGTTTGAAAACTCGGGAGGCAAGCTTCCTGTTATCATGTTTTCTTCCATAGCAAAAAGGGTCAAATTGGTGTTTGAAGCCCAGGTTTTGGATAAATATCCAGAAAAGTTGTTTCTGTCCAATTTTGCTTCGACAAGTCGTGGGTAAGGCCCGAAAGATGATATATCTCCTGTTAATTTGTTGGAACTAAGGAAAAGAAACTCTAGGCTCCTACATGTTTCAAGGCTTGTAGGAATTGGGCCAGCGAACATGTTGTTTCTAATGTCGAACCTTTGAAGATTCCCTCCTTTGCATACATCAGACGGCAATTCCCCTGACAGAGAGTTGTTTGCCAAACTGATTTGTTCTAAGTATGTCAAATTAGCGAATTCTTGTGGCAACGGACCTGACAGCTTGTTCAAGAAAAAGATATAGGCCTTTTATGTTGGTGAGGTTCATGAAAGTTGCTGGAATGGAGCCTGAAATGTTGTTTTCAGATAAATGCAGGGTGTGGAGATTCACCAAAGCTCCAATCTCTGCAGGGATGGATCCGACGAACTGGTTGTCATAGAGGTAAAGAAAGTTTAGCATGGTGAGGTTCCCCAAGCTCGGAGGAATGGAGCCGTTTAGCAGGTTAGTATACAGCCCTAGCTGTCTCAGATTGGGAAGCAAAGAAATCTGATGTGGAATGGGCCCTGATAGATTGTTACGGTAGAGGAAGAGCTTGTCTAGATTGGTCAAGTTGCCAAGGCTTCTAGGTAGTGGACCGCTTAAAAAATTGTGGCCTAGGGCCAAAATCTCTAGACTGGCGAGGTTCCCGAGCTCCTCAGGGATCGGTCCAGTGAGCAAGTTTTGTTGTGCGATGAGATAAACTAGTGCTGTCAGGTTGCCAATGGATGCAGGGATACGACCTGTGAGGTTGTTGCAGTAGAATCCGAGGCTGCTAAGGCGTGGCATGTTGCCGAACCCGGATGGTATGCTTCCATTCAGCCAGTTGCGTGCGAGATCGAGGTAGGAGAGCTCTGGTAGGGAGGTGATGGCCAGCGGGATCTCTCCGCGGAGGCTGTTGTTGGAGAGGTCAATTTGTGTGAGGAATGGGAGAGCCGAGAAGTTGAGCTCACCAAGGTAGCCGTCGAGGCCGGCGTTTGGCAGGGAGATCTCGGTCACCGCCAGGCCCGCGCATGCCACGCCCATCCAGCTGCTGCTGCTGCATGGGCTCGTCCCTTGCTGCCATGAGTCCAGTGCCAGTGAGGAGTTCCGGCGAAGGGTCGACTTCCACTGGAGGAGGGCCGCTGTCTGTGGCTCCAGATGCCCCGCCGCGTCCGTGTGCGGGAAGACAATAAGGCACGAACGGAGCAGTAAGAGTGCTATCAGCACCAACACGGCCATTGTGTTTCTTTGTTTTGATAGTATTAACATATTTGCTGGAGGATGTATATATAGTGTTTGTCAGCTAAGCTACGTACGTGTAGTGGCCATGGTCAATTTGAAAAGAGACTCTCACTCAATCTGTGAAGTTGATGACTACAAGCTCGATCTAGCAAGTAATTGACCAGCACTAGCATTCGGCTGCAGAAATTTGCTACATACAAAACACGTATATTAGGCATAAAGCGCTAGAAGAGATGACATGCATGCATTTAGCCCACCCAGACATCCACCCACTCAGTAATGGGTCCAGTGTGTTGTCCAGATCGACTGTCTCCAACAACCACGGTCTAAACTACAAGACTTATTCGTCATTTAGGTAGACAAAGGATTCGATGCTTATTTTTGGCTTTCTCCAACAACAAGACATAAAAGACAACTCTTTCTGCAAATGAGTTTCCAGGAGGGGAAACTCAAATTTTGGGTTATGCCTCACCTAACACCCAAAATGAGTTTTTTTTCATTTTAGTTTAGGTACTTTATTGAAGACTATAGCTATTATGTTGGAGACCCATTTGCGTTTGGGTGCCACAATAGGTCTTTTGTTAGAGACAGCCTAAAGCCCATGGTAAATTGCTCATCCACAACAACATGATATTTTTGGACGTCATACTCATTTGGCCGTCCATATCATGTATACTCCTAACAACGCTTAGCCCCATGTACCTGTTTCTAATGTTCTTGCGATGCTACTTGAAGGGAATTAACACAATTAGGTCACTTAAAAATTAAGGCCGAAAACTATTTATAAAATGACGTAGATAACACGCAACCCGTCGCCTTCCTCTGTACTTCCTCTGTATGACGCCCGCAGCCTCTTCTTCCTCTCTTTCGGAGTCGTCTTTGATCTCCCACCGCCCCCAGCTTCCACGACTGGTGGCCAGTGGCTCCCGCCCGCCTCACCACATGGCCCACATCCCGCCCCGCCCCTCCACCCCACTCCCCTAAAGCTCCACCCGTGATTGCTTCGCCCAGTTGTCCTTGCCCATACCCCCGCCTCCATCCCAAATGGGCCTAGTTGTCTCCACTGCCGCCCGGACCTTAACCGCCGTCCTCTTGTCGTCCCCACCACCTGCCCGGCCTGCCTCCTTCTAAGCCTACCAGAGTTGGAGAAGAAGAGAGGGAGAGGCCGAAGAAGGAGGCCGCCGCCGCCATCGTCTCCGAAACCCTAACCACTGCCATCGTTGTCTTCATCTCTGCTAGGCGCGTGGGCATGGGCGCGGGGTCGCGCGGGAGTAGGCATGAGGCCGCGTGGGCACGGGTGTGTAGAAGTAGGTGTCACATCGTCATGTAATAGAATTTTTGATAAAAAAAACCTACACAAGCTTAATCTATAAATATGTGTACTAGATTTTTTTCTAAATGTTGCCATCTCTGACGCAAAATACTTTTGCACTCTATAGTTTAACACGCGGTCGACTGAACACCTTAATGCAGGCCATGGGGGAAGACCGAGAAGACGGAAAGGAAGGGCTCGGCTCAAGCAGGCGCGGGGGTGGCTTTTTGGCCTACACAGTTGGTGGCCTTTTCCGGCTTGCGCATTGTGGTGAAATGTCTGCGCTAGGGTTCTGCATTCCCCGTTCATCCCCTCTCAGTTCCATCGCTGCGTCTCTTCCCTCGCTCTCTCCGCCCTCTCGTCTCGACATCGGTGCGTGCTACCCCTTCCCTGTTGATGGCGAGGCCTCATGGGGCATTTGGAGGAGGCGGGGAGACGCACGCGTGGACGAGTCCATTGGCCACTAGCGTCTCCTTGCATGAGGGTGTAACACCCAGGTGTTAAGCACTATAATCAACTTGGTCATATCATCATGTTATGCCAGCATCAAACATTCTTTTGTTAATCAAGCATGGTAATCACCCACCATAGTTAATCATGTTAGCATTGTCTCAAATTGATGTAATCTTGTAGCAAGTGCATGGCATGTGTGTTGATGATGTGGCAACTCAAAATGTTTCACTTAATCATAGAGCGAGATAGAGATGCTTAGGGTTAACACTTTGCTAATCATTAAATCATGCTTTTAATGGTGAGGTGCTAAGTAAGTGTTAATCTTGAGATCAAAGCTGGTTTGTGTTTTCAAAATCAAATATGTCAGTTTGAACTCCAAGATTTGAATTCAAATTTTGTCACTCACACTTAGCCAATATGGTCAAGTCCCTAAAAAAAATTTTGGGTTCAATTTTAGGGATTAAATTAAATGCAATTTTGTAAATAAAATTTTTCTAAGTTTTAGCTCTAATGAAAAGTTCAAAGATAAAACTTTGCATTGGTGCAGTTGATTGTTAGGTATGATCTCTAATTACTCTATTGGAGTTCAAAGATCAAACTTTGCATCAGTGCATTTTAACACCGTTACCTTGCAAACTAAAGGAAATACCAAGAACCAAACGACTTTCATTTTAAGGAAAGCAAGTTCGAAAAAAGGGCCAAGAAACTAAACAGTATTTTTTAGAGCTAAGGAACCAATTTTCTCTTCCTTTATCTATTAGTCCTTTTTAGTCCTTGGACAATGGACAAAAACAAGAGAGGTCGGCGTGCAAGCCCACCACGGCGCCACCACCGCCCACCACCTGGCGCTGGGCCCATCGTTCTCCTGCCCAAGAAAACTACAACACAGCTTGGTTCCTTCTAAGCCATTCGTATTAGCACTTAGACATTTGGATGTTTTAAGATACATTATTTTTACTTTGTATCTAAATATAATATATGTATAAGTGTATATCAATATATATATCTAGAAAAACCAAAACACTTTATAATTTAGAATGGACCTATAGTCACACAGCATGGTCTATCGCATTCCAACGCTTTGTTTAGGCAGCAGTGTTTTCTTTTAAAAAAAATCAGTTGTTCCCATGTACGCCATATCAGTGATCCGAGCGAACAGATTGTTGGCCGTCCACAAACATACAGTACAACGTTATTTTAACCCTACCTCTATGAGCATCTCCAAAGACCGAGCCAGCAAATACTTAAGATTGACGAAGTCACCACAGACGCCTCGTTGTTGTCGAGAACATTGCGTACCACTGAAAACACAAATGCCGTTAAATTCTAAAATATTCTCTTCCACAAAAAGTCGAACCCAAGATCTCATAATGCCACTGAGACTCTATAACGACCAGGCTACAGTCCCTTTCTCCAGTACGACGTTATTGTGGGGGCATTCTCTAATTTGGCCGTCCACATCATACTCGTGCGTTCTCCTCACGCGTCATGACCAAACATCGTTCTCGTGCGCTCTCCTCACGCGTCATGACCAAACATCGTCGTCAGCAGAACGTTGAGCACTAGTACTGACTGCAAATGTGTTCCATCACTCTGCACGACTGCACTGCTGTTTGGATTGGACTGCCCACACGCAAACTCGTCTGGTATATACAGGGGCGGTCTTGTTTGGGCTGCCTTTGTTGCTGCTGAGCTGCCTAGACTTACTACTACTCAGTTAGGGTGGGTTTGGGTTTTCAATAAATAATAAAGAGTTAAATGCACCAGAGGTCTATTAACTTGTGAGTAAGTTTCAGTTAGATCCATCAACTTAGAAAGTGACTTTTTGGGTCCATCAATTTGTGAACAGGTTTCAGTTAGATCCATTAACTTAGAAAGTTAGGTCATCAACTTAGAAAGTGACTTTTTAGGTCCTTAAACTTTGTATGGTGTATCACTTAGGTCCATATCCCTCCACGTGGACTTCTTGCGATGACGTGGTCTGCTAATTTATCTATCTGAAGCAGCTGTTAACCCTTCATTTCATCAAACACGTTGTGAGCGAAGCGAGCAAGCGCTGCCTTGGCCGATGCGGGTGCATGAGCGGGCCGCCGCGGGCACGCGGTCGTGAGCGACTGCTGCCACGGCCACGAGGAAGCACGAGTAGGCTGCCTCGGCCACACCGGGCGAAGTGCTGCCCCCGCGCCCGCGACCACGAGGGCGTGCTAGCGGGCACTACCGCCGTCAAGGCCACACGGGCGCGCGATTTGGCCGCCACGGCTTGTGGGCGATCGCGTGGCGTCATGTGCTCGGAGTTTATGGACGCAAAAAATCATTATCTAAGTTGATGTAGCTAAATGAAACTCCTCACAAGTTAATGGACCCAAAAAATCACTTTTTAAGTTAATGGACCTAACTGAAATTTGCTTACAAGTTATTGGACCTCTGGTGTATTTAACTCAATAACAAATATAGCATCACAATTCATTATTACGACATCTGTTCCAAAAAAATCATTATGACTTCTCCTATAATTTCTCACCTAAAACCCCCCTAAACCAAACAACGGGTAATTCTCTGTTCAACTACTACTGCTCTTATTTTTCTCCACGAACTAGAAACAAGGAATTAAGACTAAAATCCAAACTGTCACCTTAATTCTCTCCATTAACTTTCAGCACTAATTTCCTTGTCTTTTCGCATGTAATTGCCCAAAAAGAACGCATCCTCGGCCAGATACACTATCATGATGATCCACTTACGTATTTGTTTATTTCCATGTATGCCATTCCGTAACGCTTTAGGCCGGACATCCACCCAGTAAAACAATAATGGGCTGACGTGTGTTACCCAATTCGTTGATGGGCTCCACCCGGTCAACTGGTCGTCCACAACCATGCGACGTTACTGGGTAGCATTCTGATTTAGTGTCCACAATCATGCCCGTGCATGCTCCCGATCGACGTTTGCCACAACAGCGCAGGGTGATTCGGTGAATCATTCACCGGAGGCTTCAGTCGTCCATAAAATGTTAACTGACTGGCGACTACAATAGATACAATCTTGGGATAATAATTGTATGAGTGAGTACCATCATTCATTAAGGGTGAGTCATCCACAAAATGTTGACTGACTGGCAGCTGCAATGGGGAGACCTTTACTTTTACCCAATGTGAAACAACCCGCGTTTTCCTCGAAGGGAAAACTCACAGATTTCGTACAACAACGTGATGGCCGCGAAGGACTCATCACCATCATCGACAATTAGTGGTTCAAAGTGGGCATACGGCGGAATTTTAAATGTAGAGAATACAATAGCAGAGTTTAAGTAATTTATTACATCGCCTGAAAGGCGGAAATCACACACTCACACATAGTCCGGAACAGCAAAAGAAAGGTAGCGGCGGATCGACGCGTCTTCTTCTTGCGCGTAGTGCGAGACTCCTACTCCTCCTGATCCTCCTCCTCGGATCCCCACTCGAGGTCCTCTCCTGAACCACAACGTATCAGTACGATTTGTACTGGCCACTTTTCCCACCCATTATATGAGGCTTTGCTATGTGGAAAGTAGATGCAAGGATAAGCAAAAGACCTACTTGAGGCTCTGATTTTCCTATGCATTAACATAATTAAAGTAGTATATGTCAAGTTTTAACCCGTTTATTACCACACACTTCCCCATCCATCCCTCCATATCCATCCATCACCACACAACTCACCACACTCACTCTCTCTAGTCGACGAGGAAGACTCCCACTCCTCCTCGCCTCAACGGCCTAAGCCGGAATCCAACACACCCAGGGGGAGAGAAGAGAAATGGACTCCACTCACTATAACGAACGTATGGTAACTCACGGGAATGTCCATGACCGGGGACACGGCTATACATATAGATCGATCAACTCTGCAGAGTGTGTACACCTAGAACCACAAGATCACCATCATCGGCGATGCGCCTCGCCTAGGCTGATACTGAGCCGCCGCCTAACTGGCCCTATGCCACCATACCACTCAGCTCTGGGGCACCCCGGAGTCCACCGGCACGCTGAGACTCTGAGACGTGGTGCCGGATCCCAGAGGGTACCACGCTGTCTCAGGAGGGTGTGGGTCTCGACACCCGTACCTCCCTACACTATCACCTAACAACCTAGTAGTAATGGTAGGGGGCCAGCTAGCCGTCAAGTCGTTTCCCGCCCATCAGAAACGAGTAGTGTGTACGAAAGGTCCCATGAACCGCACCTTCGCCCAATCAGTCCTTAGCGGGACTGGACAGGATGTATTCACCTGGGGCCCAATGCCCGGTGCCTCGAGGCACCTCCCGTTCCGGTGAATCGTACCACAAAGGCACTCCTCCCCAGAACCTTCTCCCAATACATCTACCCGCCACAGGTACTCTCACATGGGGAGTGCCCAGATCACACTCTCCCGGCAAGGCTCGTCCTCACGTCTTGCCATAGATCCTGCCCAGTCGACACAACCCTCACCACACACCCAAGACACACGCCAAGATCACTCCCGATGTCCTGATTCTCCACATCATCGGCACCACGTGCCTTAGCCACTCACAAGCATGAATCCTCAACAGTAGTAATAGTAATAAGTGAGTAGCAGCAATGTAAACATGATAAGCGCGAGTCTAATCTTAGCAAATGGGTGTGCGGGGGATTGGTTACGACAAGGCGAGAGGCTTAATCACCAATCTACTGTGCACCCTATCATCAGCAGCAAGCAACAAGTAGTAAAGCACTAGCATTCTAGTAAATGTATGTCTAATGGGTGCTAAGAGGCTGGGTGGGACGTGGCACCTGCGGTCGGGTCATCTTCCAGGTCCTCGGTGTACTCGTAGTCGTCGCCCTCCTCAGTCGGCGCCTCCTCCGTCTCTGAAAAGCGTGACATAATACCGCATTTAGCTGCTCCTATAGAGGTACACAAAGAATCAACTGAAATCCGAAAGAAGCAAATGCACTCATGGATAAGCCTATGACCTAGAGCTCATTTTTAGAAAAATTTGGACACCAGTTTCACATTTTTCGGAGTTAAAATGGATTTATTATGAATTTCCGAAGACTAAATCAAATCTGAAAAAGAAAAAGGGAAATTCATTTTATTCTTTTTGAAAGACCTAGTGACACGTGGCAGGCTGTGATTGGTTGGCTCAGGCTGAGTCACTGACAGGTGGGCCAGGTCAACAGTCAACATTGACTAGTCAACGGTCAACGCGGACGGGCTCGGGATGGTCCGGTGGGCCGGATCGGGCGGGGGCGGGTTGGGCCGGCCCTAGGCGAACACGTGTCAAGCGGGGTGGGCCACGTGGCGGCCGGGCGCCCCCATCGGGTCGCGGCCTACGGGGCCGGTGCATCGTGGATCGGTGGGCGGTGCACCGTGAACCGCAGGCTGGTTCACGGTGGACCATGCCCACCCTCTCCCTTCCTCTCTCTGGTTCACCGCGAGCCGGGTCCACGGAACTCGCAGGGAGCCCCTCCTTTCCTTCTCTCTTCTGCCGGGTGTTGATATTTCTTATGCACAATTAAAATATGAAGGATTCCGCAAGCGCACAGAATACCATTGTAGCATTTTACCAGGAGTATTCCAGGTATCGTTATTTATATTTTACCACTAGGAAACAATGGAATAAGACATTGATAGTTCACCATCATGTATCTACTAACTAGTACACCGACTAGACTAAAGCAGGGGTGAATTATAGATGATAGGAATTATAAATATATGATATCCACACACAGGAGAATTCTATGATGAATAAGTAGATAGCTAAAGTGAGAGGACAACGGGAGAGTTTAAGGTTCATGAATACTTCTCTATTACTTTGGTTCTATATAACTAATTTATAGTAGATAAAGCAATCACACCATAGCACTTTGGAGCAGCAGTACCTTTCCGGTTCTCGAAAAGACTGGGAAGGGGTAACCGGGGTCAGGCTGCCAACAACTCTACGAAACACCAACTCCGACGTGGTGGAATACGAAGGCCTAACAGAGCTGTCACCTCTGGGGCTACCACAACTAACCGTAAAAGATGGGCGCAAACTCAGGTAAACCCTAGCCTAGACACCACGTCTACACTAAAGATTACTACTCTAATCACACGTAATAACTAGAACACCTAATACAGGCGAAGATCCTATGCTAAAGTATAACAACTATACTAACCAATCAAATGTAATGTATAAAGGTAAATAGAGAAGACAAAATATATTAAAGCATAAGTCTTACAAGAATAGATACAAAGATATACCGTAACTCCCGACTCCTCCTCCGAAGACTCCTCTGGAACCCGGGCGTAGCGCCGCTCTCCCTAACTCTCAACTAGAACTACATTGGAAAGTCTAGCCCTAATTCTCTAGAGATGAGAGGTCATCCATTCGAGGGACGCCTATACATCTCCATAATAATGTGGTGCCCCCAGGGAGGGGGGTCTGCCTATTTATTTATAGTCCGGTGGGATGAACGTGCGCCGTAGGATCAAACCGACTTAAGCAACGGTGGAGATGCAAACCCTAAGGCGGTAGGAGGCCGTCCGTCGAAGCGGGCCCCGAATGGGCTCGGAGGGCGCCGGCCGGCCCCGGTGGGGCCGAGCGGCCCCACCCTCAGCAGTGGGCCCCACCTTCGGTAAGTCGCCTTCTCGTACCTTCTAGAGTCTTCTAGTGTTGGTTTCGGTGTAGAATTGATATCTTTTGACTCCTGACTCGAATATAGCAAATGATATGTCCGTTTCGATCGTCTCGACGAGCCTGTCACAATGATGCACTCCAAATCATCATTTGAGATACTTTTATTCTATGCAAAATTGGATATACCTGCAAAACGATCGAGAACAACACAACTCGTGGAACTCGTTAGAATCAAACCCTACAACTATGCTTTATGGTTGATATCATGTTATATTGAGCAATAGTTGATGGTATAAAATAGGCATTAAGGACTGTCAACACCGGCCAGAGCCGCCGGCGGCGAGCTTGCTCGCGGGGCCTCTCCGGTGGCTCTCTCGCCGCAAGGGGTCCGTCGGCTCCCCCCGTCGTGCCGGTGTGTGTTTCCGTGGGTGAAAAGGGGTGGCTTGGCCTCCTTGGCGGTCGGCAAATGGCCGTGGCGGCTCGCCCGGAGTACGGCAGCGGCGGCGTTGCGCAGCACGCGCGCGGGTGCGAAACAGGTGGCTCTAGGGGTCTCGCGTGTTCGGGAACTCGCTCGTTCGGCAACAAATGGCCGGATGGGGCTCTACAGGGTTGGCCGTGATGGCGCGTGCCGGGCGGTCCATGGCGGATGGCGGTGAGGCCGCTGTTGGCTGCAATTGAGGCAAAACGGTCCCTTTCCGGCAACCGGAGCCGCCAGACAGCCGGCTGTAAGCGGCGCCGGCGGCTCATAGAGTGCGGCGGAGTTCCGGCCTGCGCAATGGCGCACGGCGGAGATCCGCAAGCTCCCGCCTCCGCGCCGGTGAAAGGTGGGGGCTTTCTTCACGGTGGCTAGCGGGTTAGGCGTAGGGGTCGTGGCGGGAGCTCGACGGCCCGCGCTTGGCCGGCTAGGCGGCCAAGCTTGGCCGGAAGGCCGGCAGCCAAGAGGTAAATACCCGCGACACAAGGAGCCGGTGTGGGTTCTAGGCATGGTCGACTAGGCGGGCGCTGCCACGCCACGGTGGCAAGGCGGCTCACCCACCCATCGTATGCGCCTGTGGGTGGTCGGAGTACGGCCCGAACGCCACGCCACTCTGCCGTGCTTTCGCTATGGCGTCGCGCGCCCGGTGTCGGGCGGCGGGGCAAGACGGCGTTCCCGAAGCCGTGGCGGCTCGGCAAGGCCGGGCGGGCGTTGTGGGCTGGCGTCTGCGGCATGCGCGGCGTTCACCGAGAGGCTAGAAGCGGCGTTTGTCCTACGCAGAATGAAACGCGGCGCGCCATGGCGGGCGTGTGCTGTGAGCGAAGCGCGACGGCCGGGTGTGGTGCTCACCGCTCGGGCTCGGGCGTTAGATGGTGGTGCGCTGGATGAGGTAGGGGCGCTGGGCGATCCGGGGCCGCAGGTAGAGCAAATGGGCGCCGAGTAGTCGATCGTCGTAGCCTTCCTTTCCGGCAGGCGGCGACAGCTCCCAGCGTGGCGGCTCCGCTCCCAGCGATGACTCCTCCTCCACTTCTCCCCGGCCCTCTTCTTACGTCTCGGTGTGGAATGGGTGAGGCCACCCAAAGGGCGGGGGTGAGAAGAGGGGCTAGGGGCGCTCGGAGTGCCCTACTTATAAGCGGCGGCGGCCACGGCGGTGGTGAACGGCGATGGGGTGCTGTGGGGCACGTGGAAGCAATCCAAGGGGCGCTCGGCTAGGGTTTAGGAGGTACGGGGTCGTTGCCGGGCGTGGGCGCGTCCAATTTCTGGCGGCGGCCAGCAAAAGAAGGGCGGGCGCTGCGGTGGCGTCGGCTCTGCGGGGCAGCGGCGCTCCTTGTCGTGATGCTGCTTGCGTCGGCCTTGAAACGAGCCGACGTGGCGGACATCCGCGAGGCCTTGAGGCGCTTTGGACGGGGGCGGCGGGGATGGCGTCGGGTGCGCCCCGGGCGTCCGGCTCGCTAGAGGGAAAAAGCAAAGTGGGAGGGGGAAGGTTGGGGATGACGTGGGTCCCGTGGGGCCCGCCTGTCATCGGCGTGGTGAGGAAAAGGGGAGGGCGCGCGGTTCTGGCCTTCGCGGGCCTTGCGGAGCTGGGCCACGCGGCTCAGGGGAAGGGAAGGTGCGGGGTGAGGTGGTGGGCTGGGCTGCTGCCCAGGCGGTCTGGCCTGCTATCTCCCTCCCTCCAGCCTTTCCTTTTCTATTTTCTATTTCCTTTTCCCCCCTTTTTCAATTAGGTGCAAAAGCATGCATGGCAAGGTAGATACCTATATATGCTTGCTGGTGGGGTCCCCTAGGGTCTTCTAGGTTAGGCCAAGAGTGTGGGTCCCACATGGGTTATACACATGTCACCTTTGCTAATTACTTTATTAGTTTAATTAGCATCACATAAATCCATAAAGAGGCAAATCATATGCATGTAATGGAAAGGAAAAATGCACATGCCACTAATTTGAATATAGGAGCTAATGCAACTTACTAAGGAGGGTTTCCTACATGCCACTCACCATGCATAGGTTAGGTTTCAAAAAAGTTTTTGAAAGTTGTGATTTTTGGGTGTAGGTTTAACAGGGATGTTACACAATGAATTACACATGATTGGTCAGTCAGGATGTGTGGAAAATCCAGACTATAAACTTGACCATGGATTACATATGATCGGTCCTACTATCTATCCTTCTGGTTACGAAACATTTCCTTAACTAGCTAAGGGAAACAATTTGCCAAATCTCAAAAATACTTACGAAATTGTTTGTCACTACTACACAAAAGATTTTGCAAGGCACTTCAAAATTGAGCTCGGAGACAGTTTTAGCACAAAACCGCCTCAGTTAATCAGTTTCAACCGAGGCAATGCCCCGGCGCAGCAACCGCCTCGATTAATACCTTAACCGAGGCGGTTTTTATAACAAAACCACCTCGGTTAATCACAATTAACCGAGGCGGTTATTATAAGGAACCCGCCTCGGTTAATATATTTACCGAGGCGGTTACACGAAAAACCCCGCCTCGGTTAATATTGGGCCCAATCAACCCATCTAGGCCCAATAACAAGCTACTACTATATATACTGAGACACGGAAACCCTAGCTCTCATTTCCTCCACCCACTCAGCCGTCACAGCCGCTCCTTTCTTTCTCACGCTCTCCCTCACTTCTCTCCTCTCTCACTCCTCTCCCATGGCGAAGCACCCGGCACGGGCGCCGCCAGGGCGGCGGCGTGCCCCGGCGTGGCTGCGCCCGCTTGAGGCGCTTCTGGCGGGCCCCTGCCGCGGCCTCGCTAAGGAGGCGCGGCGGGCGACGCGAGCCGAGGCCCGGCGGCCAGCCCCCCCGGCGACCTCGCGAGCGGCGCGGAGGCGCTGCGGTGGCGCTGTGGCGGGCCCCCGGGCGCGGGCGGCCTCGAGGCCTCGTGGAGGCGCTGCAACGGGCCCGCCCTAGGCCGCACCGCGCCCCCGCGCCTCCGTGGAACTCGGCCGGCGCACGGGGAGGCCGGCTCCGGCCCCGCGCGAAGGATCTGGCAGCGCCGGGCGCCGGCGTGAGGCCATCTCCGGCCCGCCGCAGTGCGCGGCACCCGCCCGCCACCCAGCCTTGGCGCAGCGCAGCAGCTCCACGCGACCCGGCTCGGTGGCTCTCCCCCAAGCCGGGATCTGCCCCACCGAAAGCGTATCCCAGTCCCCCAGAAGTGGCCACCGAGCGCATCCGGCCACCATTGAGTGGATCCGCCATCGGCGGCGGGCGGGGGACGTGGATCCGCCACCGGTGGCGGCGGCACGCAAAAACCGGGCTCGGTGGGCTACCGGGCTCTATGGGCTTTTTTAATTTATGAAATTATTAACCAAGACGGTTTTTGTAAAATAACCGCCTCGATTAATAGGTTAACCGAGGCGGTTGAGCAACCGCCCGCCTCGGTTAAGGCCACGATTAACCGTGACCTTATGTTCGAGGCGGTTAGAAAAACTGCCTCGGTTAACCTAAAAAAACCACCTCGGTTAAGTTTTCTGTAGTAGTGTGTGTAGATATGTATTCAAAATACTTACAAACTCTCTTTAAACTTGGATATGTGTTCAGTATTTTGCTCTTGATATGTATACAAAACCAGTTTTTTAACCTCCCTTAACTTTCAAAAATATTTTCATAAAAATCTAAAAATTTATCAAAGTATATTTTTATACGAAAATATGATACAATAAAAATCCTAAAACCTAGTTTAGTCTTAAAAAATTCATACAAATTTGTTTTATTTATTTTCTGAAATCATGTTCTGGTGCCTAGCTTGAAATATATTATTGATGTCACCTGATTTTATCTCGTAGTACAAATATCATGACTCTTGTGCTACCATCTAGATTTTCTTGTCATGTTAAGCTTTTGTGTAGATGGGATGATTAATATCGACTAATTATAATAGACATGAGAGCTTCTACTAGAAAATAAGCATCAAAATGGGTCAATTGTAACACCCCTGTTACGTTAACCAAAACCCCGCCATGTCATCATCATCATTGCATAAGCATTCATCATTAGAGAACCCTAATTCAAACATTTAAAATGAGTTTACGATTCTAGGGTGTGGCTTGAGTTCTTTTTTATCACATGTGTATGCGTTTATAATTTAAACTTCACTCACATGTTTACTTTTATCAATAAAAGCAATCAATTAAAATCAACCCCGGTGTTTGCAAGTGTTTGCCTAACCCTGACTCACACATCAAACAAGTTTTCTAAAGCAAATGGTGCAAAAGAAAGAATCAAATTTGAATTTGAATTCAAATTCCAAACCCTAGCTCAAGTGGCTAAGTGTTGGAATTGGAATTTCACTTTCAATTTTGGTGAGCTAACCATAATTAATTTTATAAATAAAGTTGCTAACCAATAGCGTTATTTCAAAGTATGAACATTATACTTTGAAAGTGTACTATTGGTTGGGTTTGAAAAGTGCCACATCATCATTAATTAATTGCCCAAAGATTCAATTTGAAAAACCTTTCAAAAAGGGAGATTTTCAAAGTGTTTTTGCCCCTTTACCATTTCACCTCAAAATATTCAAAATTTGGGAAAACTCCAAAAATACAGTTTGTGCATCTCTTTGAGCTCTACAACTTTGGTATATAAAGTTTCTCAAGTTTTTGAATAAAATTTGAACTAATTTCAAAAGTTATTTGAATTGGAAAATGTCCCCTTTTAAGTTTTAAACTTCAATTCAAAAATTATTTGGTTTCATGAAAAACTTCCTAAATGAAAGTTGTATATATTGAGAAATAAAACAACTTTTATTTTTGGAGATTTTCATCTTTTATTCAAAATTTGAAAGTAATTTTAAAATCCCTAAAGTTAGGGTTTTGCTTTAAATTCAAATTTGAAGTTCAAATTCAAAAACCAGTTTGAGTCTGACCAAACTCCTTTAATAAAAGTTGTAAAGCATAAAATTTTAAACAATCTGTATTTTGGAAGATTTTTTAGTGTAGTTCAAATTTTGGGAGATTTGGCATAAAACAGTTTCAAATGCATGGGGGTGAGGTGTCACGCTACGGTGCTCGGCACGGTTGCGGCATGGCCACCGGTGTTCTTGCCGGCCGCCGTGTCCCTTCCGGCGCCGCCGTCCACCTTCACGTCTTCGTGAAGTCGCCCGCCACCTGTCCGACCACCTCTCGCCCTATAAAAGCATGAGCCGGCCGCCAATTTTCTCCTTCTTCCTTCCACCGCCGCCCGCCGCCGCCCTTGCGTTGCGAAATTCACGCTCCACGCGCCATCATCATTTTCTCCATCTCGTCAGCCGCTCCGCCTCGCTCTTGCGCGCCTCGAGCCTTTAGTTGAGCTGCGAGACGTCATGACGCCCAACCGAAGTCATCTCCTCCACCTCCGGTCAAGCTGCCGCCGCCGTGGTGAGCCATCGCCGTTCATCCTATTCCAGCCCGGCTACGAGTCGTGTTCACGTCGCGTCGTGTCCGCCTTGCTCCGCTAAACGTGCCGATGTGGTTGGTGCCGCCGGAGGAGCTCCGGTGAGCTCGCCCGACGAGCTCCGAGCGCCGCCGTCCGCCACGATCGCCGGCATGCATGCTCCGGGGGGTGTAGGATAGTCATGTGGTAGCTCGCTCGACGCGGGGTGATGAGAGGAGTTCGTCTGCGTGCGATTGGTTTCGTCGAGGGGGTTGTCTTTGGCGCCAAGCCGGCCGGCCGTCCGCTGCCGCCTTGTTCACCGAAGAGAAAGAAGGGAAGGAGAAGGAGCCGACAAAGCGGGGTCGCTACTGCCGATGAGAGAAAAGAGGGAAGGAGAGGCGCGCGGGCGCTGGGTTTGGCAGGCCGCAGTGATGGCAGCGGCGTGCCATTGGGCCGCACAAGAAGCCCACGCGAGGAGGAAAATGTTTTCCTTTTTTCTATTTTGATTTTCTAAGTGTTGTTTCCATCTTTTTGTTATAATTTATTTTGGGCAAATAAAAATGCAACAAAAATATGTATGTGTTCCTTGCAATGTGCTCACAATGAAAAATACTAACCCCGGTTTTGCAATAAAATTTGATTGTGCTTTATTTGCTCCTTTAATTGATAAATGCAACTTCCATGAATTTTTATAATTAAAATATAAGTCTAAAAATTATGAAATTTGTTTTGTGTACTAATTAGGTGATGATGATCTTAATTATGAAGTTTGATCCTGTTTTGATTAAGGTTTGTATTATGCTTAATTAATTCCTTAATTAATTAATATTTAATTAGTTAATTCCTTGATTAATTAGAGTTTAATTAATCTCCAATTAGCAAGTTAATTAGTGGCTTTCAACGACTGTAAAAATGGTTAATAAATTAGTAATCACCTTTAATCACTGTTAGGGTTGCTTGATTTTGGGATTGAGTGATGACCCTAGGTCATTAACCCTAATGACCTTCGACATTTCATGTTGATTGCGTATCGCTAGTCCGTCGTCGCCGACGCTAGTTATACCTTCCGAGAGTGAGGTAATCGTGAAGGAAAGTTGTACTCAAGATCGACTAACAATCGTTGCATCATTATTCGCATGTCTTTATCAACGCATCGTAATCATGCATTCTTGTCGTGTAGCCGTCGGCTCGAGGAAGGGGGTTGATCCAACTCCTGTTCTTGAAGAAGGTGATCGTCGTGAGGAGGTTGGATCTGATCTTGGTGATTGGGTAGCCGATCCTCACTTCATCGAGCCCCAAGGCAAGCCCCGGATGCATTCAAACCTGCCCTTGTATTTCGAAAGTTTTTATGATTTTATGTGATGATATAATGCATTCGGTGTAGGAGTTGTGTGCTATCCTACTTTGATGCATTTATCGTACCTTGTTACATTACCCCATACACCTGTTTTGATTTCAAAATGCTTAGTTGCGCTTTTAGCCTTGCTACTAGTGTAGGTTTTGATAAATTGTTTTCGAAAGGTGATAACAATACTCCCCTCGAAGGGAATTTATTTAAAACCTGATGTTGCTTGTCGTCTACCCTTGTTCCGACGGGGTCAAGGGTACACCACAAGAACATGATGATGAGTAAATCGAGACGTCGGTGGAGTGACTTGCATTAGGAAGGGCTAGTGCCCTGATGTAGTGTCGTCCACTTGTGTCGGTTAAGGACCGTCCATTGTTTGGCGCTGGGATCATGAGGTTATTGGATAGTACTAGTCGCATGCTAATGGCGGTAAGCTCCACTTGGACTATTCGTTACTAGAACGGATAGTAGCATGTACCCATCCTACGATGCGCACCGCCGAAGTGACCGAGCGGCCGTAGTGAGGTGGTGTACTGTACACCCGTTCTAGTATGGAGAAATCTAAGCGTTGAGTTGATGTATGTAAGATGTTGAGTCCTGCATACATCGTGTGGCTAGGAAGCCCCAAATGGGTATATAAAGCGATTCGAATCGTCGTGTGCTCCACGATATGGGAGCCGTGATCCGAGTCCCTTCGTAGTAATAATGAAAAGTCCGAGTATGAGAGTTTTGAATCCGGCCTATGTTTGATAAGTGATTGTTAAAGTAAGGATTGGCTTAGTCTCTTTTCGCAAAAGGGTGTCTTTTGATCTTGCTAAAGCCTCACCTTGATTCCTATTAGCCAAAGATTCCCGAGTCTTCTCTCCACTTTTTGGTCGGGTAAGTCTTGGAGTACTTTTTTGTACTCGGGGTTTGTTCAACCCTCATTGCGTGTGAACCGCATGGACAAGAGTGCTACGGCCCTTTTTGCATGACGGTTGTCGAAGAAGTAACCGATGAAGTGTGAATTGAGTGGCCTCAGGGGGGCACTTTGGTTGTGTGATCTGTAATAAAGTTATATAATGATACTTCCGCTGGTTTGTAATGATAACACTCTAGTTTGTATAAGTTTTGTAAAAGGTTTGTAAATTAAGTTATTGTAAGTCTTCCGCTACTCTGGTATTTGTATATAAAAACTGTTGTAATACTGTGATGTCTCTGTAAGTATCGATCCTGGAGTGATCGTGGTTTATCGGGGATCCACCCGACGGAACATTTTAAGTTATGTGGTGTACAAGCATAGCCGACGGAGGTCTTAGGGACAATGTCAGGTGCTTGTGGGCCATATAATTTAGAAGGTTCTGCCACAGAGGGTACCAGAGCGGTACTTGCAAAGATACTCACAGTGTTACTTTTCAAAAACTTCAAAATGTTTTGGATCTCAAAGTTAAAGGTGGTTTAGTCCAAATTGCTTCTGCTCCGTCTTAATTCTTTCTAGTAGACTTTCTAGGTGCTATTTAAAAGAGTCTTAAGCGGAGTATCATGTTGTTTTCTTTTTGCCCTATATTACTAAAAGTATGCTTATGTTAGTTTAAAAAGTTTTCGCTTGATCCGTAGGTCCGATCATGCATCATGTTTAATTCATATGTTTAACACTGAATCCCCGATAAAAAGTGGTTGGGCTAAGTAGAATCAATCCTATTCTTGCTGACTCTAAGGTTCTCGATCTTATAGAATCTATCTTTGCTCTCTACAGGATGGCCCGTACCAAGCAGACTGCTCGAAAGATGACAGGTTCTAAGGGTGTGCCACGTCACCCGGTTGGCACCTCGTCGCAATGATGCTTTGAGGCCGGGCCAAGCGAGCCAAAGCCCGAGAAGAAGACCAAGAAGCGTAAGATAGCCGAAGTTGTTCTGCCGAGCTAGCTATCGCCACCAAGGAGCGTGGGATAGCAATTGCCGAAAGGGATGAGGTGAAGTCCGAGCTAGAGGGTCACCGAGGCGGGAGCAAATCGGATCTTCGAGTCATCACCAAGCTCCAAAGAAACCATCGCTCGTCTTCAAAGATGAGCTGGACGGGCGATGCATCGAGGAATGATGGGTACGATTATATCGAGGAGCCGCAGCTCGGATAGACGACCTCCAAGCTTACAATGCAAAGACTCCATGAGGAAGTCCATCACCAAGATAATCTCCATGATCCTCCGTACCGGCCAGCCAGGTGGCCGCGGGACGACTTGGGTGCCGTGGAATCACCGGAAGTGCACCCGACACCGGCCAGGAGTCCGAGGTCGACGAGTCCGTTAGGGCAATGAGTCTGATGCGGACCATGAGTCCGACATCCGAGTGTCCCGAGAGAGAAATATGTGTAAAATAGTCAACTCCGGGAATGTCCCGCCTACGAGCGGACTTGTAATATGAATAAGTGAACCCATGTGTGACTAGTTTGTACTTTGCTGTTTTAAAGTTCAATAAATCTGCTTGTGAATAAATATGATCTTGTTTATAACAGATGTCCGATCATCCTCGTCTTTGGTTCTTCGCAAGAGAGGGGGTGAGGCCCCGCAGCCACCACCAGGCACCCCCCATCCTTGGTTGACGCCAGTGGGCGCCTTTTAGTCCATGCCACCATCGAGAATGCCCGTATGCTACGGAGATAAGTCAGCAAAATCGTGATGCACCACATGAAAATCATGGTCGCCGTAATCACGACGAAATCACATATCGCGGACTTCAATCCGAGACTCGTCCCGCTAGTGTTCACCGAGGGGCCGAGGAACCCTTAGAAGCTAATGATTGGCTTCGTATCATAGATCTAAAGTTTGACCTACTAAAGGGTTGTCCAGATTTGTTGAAACCCAAGTTTGCCGCCCAACAAATGAGAGGCCCTGCATGATTCAAGTGGTGGGCAAATTTCCTTGCACGACGACCGGCCGACCGAAGAAATTACCAGGGCTATGTTTAAAGATGCATTCCGTCAACATTTTATTCCGACGGGGTAATGCAAGCTAAAATTTGGAAGAGTTTCTAGCATTAAAGCGAGGGGTGGTCAAACCGTGGTGCAATATGTGAATGCATTCAGTCATCTATCCCAATGCACCCGAACATATGGATACCGACGGCAAGAAGAAGAAGGTGTTTTATTAGGGGTTTGAGAAATGACATCGAAACCCATCTCACTGCAAATCCAAATGCCACCTTCTATGAGGCGGTGGATATTGCAATCTCTTATGAAAGATCCCTGTTGAAACAGAAGAGTGAGGAGAGACGTGCCTTTCCTAGACCATCCGGGCGGAATCCAAAAACGTCGAGGGTTATCTTCCATCCCACTCAACATAACCGTCAACCATTCCAATATCCCCAAAGACCAAAGAAAGCCACCAACCTTATCGTTATCCACCCCCAAAGAAGAACAAGTCCAAAGGCAACAGACGTACGTTCGTCCTATTGCCGCAACCTATCCCCAGCAGCCGAGCACCCAAGGTGTTCGAAACCCAACCCCACCCGCTTCCCAAAATGCCCCCACCGGTTTCGGTCCGTGCTTTAATTGCAACCAAACCGGACATCTTTACCGAAACTGCCCATACCCCAAAAGAAATACTTCCAATTTTCAGCAAGGGTCCGCGGTCAACAAGAAGACCGGGTCGTGGGGCGGTGGTGGTTCGCAGCGTATCCCGAAGGCCAATGCCGGGAGGAAGACTGAACGTGTGTATCAAGTTCAGCCCGAAAACGCTCTGGAAGGAGAGCCGGTTTTAATGGGTATGTTCCCTGTTGCCAGTCACCCCGCAATTACATTGTTTGATTCTGGTGCATCGCATACATTTATCAACCGCACATTTATCACAAAGCATGAAATCCCCATAAAAGAAATTAAAGATGAGTTTTTGGTGCAATCACTGGGAGGGCATATATGCACACGGGAAATGGTATATCAGATTCCTATATCTCTTGGTGGGTATCTCTATCCCACGGATCTGATAGTACTGAAGGATCAAAATATAGATGTGATCCTTGGAATGAATTGGTTACGCCATTATGGCGCTGTGATAGATACACCGAATAGAAATGTTAAGTCATTTGCTACCCGATAACCAGTCCCCCACTTCTTATCCAATTTCCGATTCCCAAGAGGACAGTTCAGATGATTAATGCCACCTCGGTACAAGAAATCAAAAATATCCCCGTGGTTTGTGAGTTCCCGATGTGTTTCCCCGAGGATTTGCCTCGGTTACCACCGAGAAAAGAGACGTTGAGTTTGTGATTGAATTAAAGCCGGCACGCACCGGTATCCCGAAGAGCTTATAGGATGCCCCCAAAAGAGTTAGCCGAATTGAAAACCCAGGTTGACTGAATTGTTGGACAAAGGTTTTATCGACCCTAGTTCATCACCGTGGGGTTGTCCTGCGATCTTTGTGAAAAAGAAGGATCACACTCGAGAATGTGTGTGGACTATCGTCCCACTCAATGAGGTGACCATCAAAAATAAATATCCTCTTCCTCGTATAGATCTTCTTTTTTGATCAACTTGCGGGGAGCCAAGGTGTTCTCCAAGATCGATCTTAGGTCCGGTTATCATCAAATCCGAATCGGGCTGAAGATATTCCTAAAACCGCTTTCACCACCGGATATGGTCTATATGAATATCTTGTCATGTCATTCGGGCTTACAAATGCTCCAGCCCATTTCATGTATTTGATGAACCCGGTGTTTATGCCCGAGCTCGATCGCTTCATTGTGGTTTTCATTGACGACATTCTTATATACTCCAAAAACAAAGAAGAGCATGCGGAGCATCTCCGTATTGTTTTGTCTCGTCTCCGAGAACATCGACTTTATGCCAAACTTAGCAAATGTGAGTTTTGGCTTAGTGAAGTCAACTTTCTTGGTCATGTTTTATCTCGCCGAGGGTGTTGCGATTGACCCTAGCAAAGTCCAAGATATTCTTAATTGGAAGCCACCCATCGGTGTCCACCAAGTTCGTAGTTTCCTTGGAATGGCGGGGATATTACCGTCGTTTCATCCCTGACTTCTCTAAAATAGCCAAGCCAATCACCGAACTTCTAAAGAACTAAACTAAATTCCGGTGGTCATCTGAATGTGAGCAAGCATTTCATAAGTTGAAAGATCTTTTGACTACTGCTCCAATCCTAGCTCAGCCAGATATTGAAAAGCCATTCGATGTGTATTGTGATGCATCCGGCATCGGCATCGGATGTGTGTTGATGCAAGAAGGCGGGGGTTATTGCTTATGCTTCAAGGCAGTTGAAGCGACATGAAGAGCATTATCCAACTCATGATCTTGAGTTAGCCGCAGTTGTGCATGCTCAAAAATATGGAGGCACTATTTATTAGGCAATAAATGTCATATTTATAGTGATCACAAAAGTTTAAAGTATATCTTTACCCAGTCCGAGCTGAATATGAGGCAAAGAAGATGGCTAGAATTAATTAAAGACTATGATCTTGAAGTGCACTATCATCCTGGTAAAGCCAATGTAGTTGCCGATGCTCTCAGTCGAAAGAGTCAATGCAATTGTCTTACTGTCACACCAGTGAATCTGAGTTTGTGTCAGGAGTTAGAAAGATTGAATATTGATATGATCCCGCAGGGTAGTCTGAATGATATCACAGTACATTCTTCTATTCAAGAGAAAATTATTGCAGCTCAACGAGAAAGCAAAGGTCTCAAACACATTAGAGAAAAGTCAGTCGGGGCAAGCATCTTGTTTCCACCTTGATGACAATAATGTATTATGGTTCAAGAATCGCCCGGTAGTTCCAAAAGTTTCGAGAGCTCCGACAGGTTAATTCTTGACGAAGCTCACTTAACCAGATTCTCGATTCACCCAGGTAGCAATAAGATGTATCATGACCCGAGGCGTAGATTCTGGTGGACTAAAATGAAAATCGAGATAGCTCGATATGTTGCACTGATGTGATACCGCCAAAAAAGTCAAAGTCAGGCATTTAAAAGTCCGCCGGAGAACTTCAACCCTTACCCATTCCAGCTTGGAAGTGGGAAGATATTAGTATGGACTTCATCGTTGGTCCGTCTAGAACAGCCCAAGGGTTATAATTCAATCTGGGTTATTGTTGATCGGTTGACCAAGACTGCCCACTTTATTCTGTAAAAAGATAAGTATGCAGCACCTCAGTATGCTCAAATATACATAGATCGAATAATGTGTCTGCATGGAATTCCAAGAAGTATAGTCACTGATCGGGGTACTCAATTTATGGCTCACTTCTGGCAAAGGTTTCATGAAACTATGGGTACTACTACTGTTGCACAAGATCGCTTATCATCCATAAACCGATGGTCGACCGAAAAGACCGAACCAGATTTTGGAAGATATGTTAAGGTCTTGTGTGTTGACATATTCCTCAGATTGGGAACAATGTCTGCCATTAGCTGAGTTTGCTTACAACAACAGTTATCAAGAGAGTATCAAAATGGCACCATTTGAGGCTTTGTATGGCCGCCGATGCCGTACTCCGCTTAACTGGTCTGAGCCCGGCGAAAGATGGTTCTTCGGTGTTGACCTAGTCAAAGAAACTGAAACTAAAGTAAAACAGATTCAAGAAAACTTAAGGATAGCTCAGTCCAGACAGAAAAGTTATGCCGATAAGCGACGAAGACCGTTGATGTTTGAAATTGGAGACTATGTATATCTGAAAGTGTCACCAAGTAAAGGTGTCGACCGTTTCGGGGTAAAAGGTAAACTGGCACCCCGATATATTGGTCCGTTTCAGATTACGGAAAGATGTGGAAAGCTAGCCTATCGCCTGAATCTACCTGAGCAGTTGTCGCTTGTGCACAATGTGTTTCATGTGTCCCAACTGAAAAAGTGTTTGCGAGTACCAGACAAAGTCACTGATATTGAAGGTCTCCGCATTGAACCTGATCTGAAGTGTGTTGAGTATCCAGTCAAAATTCTTGATCGAAAGGATCGGGTTACCCGCAGGCACATAAGAAGATTTTATAAAATTCAGTGGGATCAACACTCTGAGGATAAAGAAACTTGGGAGTCTGAGGAATTTTTGAATGAGCATTTCCCGGGGTTTCTTCCTTCCTTCTCCTAAGTCACGGTTCGTTTCTAAGAATTGTGACTTTCCGAAAACAAGAGACTTGTAATATGAACCTTTCTACCTCCCTTATAAAACCATATAAGATGTGTTTGCTTGACACATTTCCTTTTCCATTACTTAGCCTAAGCTTTGAATCTCGGGGCGAGATTCCTTTTAAGGAATATAATGTAACACCCCTGTGTTACGTTAACCAAAACCCGCCATGTCATCATCATCATTGCATAAGCATTCATCATTAGAGAACCCTAATTCAAACATTTAAAATGAGTTTACGATTCTAGGGTGTGGCTTGAGTTCTTTTTTATCACATGTGTATGCGTTTATAATTTAAACTTCACTCACATGTTTACTTTTATCAATAAAAGCAATCAATTAAAATCAACCCCGGTGTTTGCAAGTGTTTGCCTAACCCCGACTCACACATCAAACAAGTTTTCTAAAGCAAATGGTGCAAAAGAAAGAATCAAATTTGAATTTGAATTCAAATTCCAAACCCTAGCTCAAGTGGCTAAGTGTTGGAATTGGAATTTCACTTTCAATTTTGGTGAGCTAACCATAATTAATTTTATAAATAAAAGTTGCTAACCAATAGCGTTATTTCAAAGTATGAACTTTATACTTTGAAAGTGTACTATTGGTTGGGTTTGAAAAGTGCCACATCATCATTAATTAATTGCCCAAAGATTCAATTTGAAAAACCTTTCAAAAGGGAGATTTTCAAAGTGTTTTTGCCCCTTTACCATTTCACCTCAAAATATTTAAAATTTGGGAAAACTCCAAAAATACAGTTTGTGCATCTCTTTGAGCTCTACAACTTTGGTATATAAAGTTTCTCAAGTTTTTGAATAAAATTTGAACTAATTTCAAAAGTTATTTGAATTGGAAAATGTCCCCTTTTAAGTTTTAAACTTCAATTCAAAAATTATTTGGTTTCATGAAAAACTTCCTAAATGAAAGTTGTAGATATTGAGAAATAAAACAACTTTTATTTTTGAGATTTTCATCTTTTATTCAAAATTTGAAAGTAATTTTAAAATCCCTAAAGTTAGGGTTTTGCTTTAAATTCAAATTTAAAGTTCAAATTTAAAAACCAGTTTGAGTCTGACCAAACTCCTTTAATAAAAGTTGTAGAGCATAAAATTTTAAACAATCTGTATTTTGGAAGATTTTTGAGTGTAGTTCAAATTTTGGGAGATTTGGCACAAAACAGTTTCAAATGCATGGGGTGAGGTGTCCTGCTACAGTGCTCGGCACAGTGCACGGCATGGCCGCCGGTGTTCTTGCCGGCCGCCGTGTCCCTTCACGCGCCGCCGTCCACCTCCGCGTCTTCGTGAAGTCGCCAGGCACCTGTCCGACCACCCTCTGCCCTATAAAAGCATGAGCCGGCCACCAATTTTCTCCTTCTTCCTTCCCTGCTCGCCGCCGACCGCCGCCCTTGCGTTGCGAAATTCACGCTCCACGCGCCATCATCATTTTCTCCATCTCGTCAGCCGCTCCGCCTCGCTCTTGCGCACGCCTCGAGCCTTTAGTTGAGCTACGAGACCGTCTGTATCGCCCAACCGAGTCATCTCCTCCACCTCCGGTCAACTGCCGCCGCCGTGGTGAGCCATCGCCGTTCATCCTATTCCAGCCCAGCTCTGAGTCGTGTTCGCGTCGCGTCGTGTCCGCCTTGCTCCGCTAAACGTGCCAATGTGGTTGGTGCCGCCGGAGGAGCTCCGGTGAGCTCGCCCGACGAGCTCCGAAGCCGCCCGTCGCCACGATCGCCGGCATGCATGCTCCGGGGTGTAGGATAGTCATGTGGTAGCTCGCTCGACGCTGGGTGATGAAAGGAGTTCGCCTCAGGCGATTGGTTTCGTCGGAGGGGTTGTCTTTGGCGCGCACCGCCGTCGGCCGCCGCCGCTGCCTTGTTCGCCGGAGAGAAAGAAGGGAAGGAGAAGGAGCCGACAGCGGGTCGCTACTGTCGATGAGAGAAGGAGGGAAGGAGAGGCGCGCGCGGGCGCGTGGGCCGAGCAGGCCGCGTATGGCGCTGTGCAGGCCATTGGGCCGCACAGTAAGCCCACGCGAGGAGGAAAATGTTTTCCTTTTTTCTATTTTGATTTTCTAAGTGTTGTTTTCATCTTTTTGTTATAATTTATTTTGGGCAAATAAAAATGCAACAAAAATATGTATGTGTTCCTTGCAATGTGCTCTGTCAATGAAAAATACTAACCCTAGTTTTGCAATAAAATTTGATTGTGCTTTAATTTGCTCCTTTAATTGATAAATGCAACTTCCATGAATTTTTATAATTAAAATATAAGTCCAAAAATTATGAAATTTGTTTTATGTACTAATTAGGTGATGATGATCTTAATTATGAAGTTTGATCCTATTTTGATTAAGTTTTGTATTATGCTTAATTAATTCCTTAATTAATTCCTTAATTAATTAGTTAATTCCTTGATTAATTAGAGTTTAATTAATCTCCAATTAGCAAGTTAATTAGTGGCTTTCAACGACTGTAAAAATGGTTAATAAATTAGTAATCACCTTTAATCACCGTTAGGGTTTATTGATTTTGGGATTGAGTGATGACCCTAGGTCATTAACCCTAATGACCTTCGGCATTTCATGTTGATTGCGTATCGCTAGTCCGTCGTCGTCGACGCTAGTTATACCTTCTGAGAGTGAGGTAATCGTGAAGGAAAGTTGTACTCAAGATCGACTAACAATCGTTGCATCATTATCGCATGTCTTTATCACTGCATCGTAATCATGCATTCTTGTCGTGTAGCTGTCGGCTCTGAGGAAGGGGTTAATCCAACTCCTGTTCTTGAAGAAGGTGATCGTCGTGAGGAGGTTGGATCTGATCTTGGTGATTGGGTAGCCGATCCTCACTTCATCGAGCCCCAAGGCAAGCCCCGGATGCATTCAAACCCGCCCTTGTATTTCGAAAGTTTTTATGATTTCATGTGATGATATAATGCATTCGGTGTAGGAGTTGTGTGCTATCCTACTTTGATGCATTTACTGTACCTTGTTACATTACCCTGTACACCTGTTTTGATTTCGAAATGCTTAGTTGCGCTTAGCCTTGCTACTAGTGTAGGTTTTGATAAATTGTTTTCGAAAGGTGATAACAATACTCCCTGAAGGGAATTTACGAAAACCTGATGTTGCTTGTCGTCTACCCTTGTTCCGACGGGGTCAAGGGTACACCACAAGAAGATGATGATGAGTAAATCGAGACGCGTCGGTGGAGTGACTTGCATCGAAGGGCTAGTGCCCTGATGTAGTGTCGTCCACTTGTGTCGGTTAAGGACCGTCCGTTGTTTGGCGCTGGGATCATGAGGTTATTGGATAGTACTAGTCGCATGCTAATGGCGGTAAGCTCCACTTGGACTATTCGTTACTAGAACGGATAGTAGCGTGTACCCATCCTACGATGCGCACCGCCGAAGTGACCGAGCGGCCGTAGTGAGGTGGTGTACTGTACACCCGTTCTAGTATGGAGAAATTTAAGCGTTGAGTTGATGTATGTAAGATGTTGAGTCCTGCATGCATCGTGTGGCTAGGAAGCCCCAGCTGGGTATATAAAGCGATTCGAATCGTCGTGTGCTCCACGATATGGGAGCCGTGATCCGAGTCCCGGCATCGTAGTAATAATGAAAGTCTGAGTATGAGAGTTTTGAATCCGGCCTATGTTTGATAAGTGATTGTTAAAGTAAGGATTGGCTTAGTCTCTTTTTTAAGCAAGGGTGTCTTTTGATCTTGCTAAAACCTCACCTTGATTCCTATTAGCCAGCATTCCTGAGTCTTCTCCCCACTTTTTGGTCGGGTAAGTCTTGCGGAGTACTTTTTGTACTCAGGGTTTGTTCAACCCCTGTTGCAGGTGAACCGCATGGACAAGAGTGCTACGGCCCTTGTTGCATGACGGTTGTCGAAGAAGTAACCGATGAAGAGTGAATTGAGTGGCCTCTGGGCAGGGCACTTTGGTTGTGTGATCTGTAATAAAGTTATATAATGATACTTCCGCTGGTTTGTAATGATAACACTCTGGTTTGTATAAGTTTTCTAAAAGGTTTGTAAATTAAGTTATTGTAAGTCTTCCGCTACTCCGGTATTTGTATATGAAAACTGTTGTAATCTTGTGATGTCTCTCGTAAGTATCGATCCCGGAGTGATCGTGGTTTATCGGGGGATCTACCCGACGGAACATTTTAAGTTATGTGGTGTACAAGCATAGCCGACGGAGGTCTTAGGGACAATGTCGGTGCTTGTGGGCCATATAATTTAGAAGGTTCTGCCACATCAATTTCAACCTAGGCACCATAACATGAAGCATGAGTTTAGAAAATTTGAAACAAGTTTCATAATTTTTTGAGCTAAACTAAACTTTCTATGAAATTTTAAGTTAATTACATTGTCTTTCCATGCAAAAATATGTTTAAACAAATTTTCCATTTTTGAATCTTTATATATTTTAATAAAAAGAGTTAAATGCACTATAGGTCCATTAATTTATGAGCAAGTTTCAGCTTAGGTCCATCAACTTAGTAGTTTTTCGGGACCATCAACCGGTGATTAGGTTTAGTTAGTTCTATGAACTTAGAAAGTTAGATCCATCAACTTAGAAAGTAACTTTTTAGGTCCATAAACTTTGTAAGACGTATCATTTAGGTCCATATCCTTTCACGTGGACTTCTTGCGCCCGATGTGGCCAGCTAATTTGTTCATCTGAAAAATTGGCCGACCCTTCACTTTGTCAAACACGTTGCGAGCAATCAAGCACTGCCACGGCCGTGCCGGCAAGCGCTATCCCCATGCCATGACCACGAGGGCGTGCCAGTGAGCATTGCCGCCACCATGGCCACATGGCGCGTGAGCAGCCACCACGACCACATGGGCTGGTGGGCAAACGCGAGCATCAAGGAACACCCGTCCCACCCATGTGCATAGGATGGCCCGCGTGGGCGGCGCCCTGTTCGTGTGCCCGTGTGGCCGTGGTGGCCTACTCACGCGTCGTCGGGGCCACGGTGGCAACGGCGCTCGCCTACGTGGCCCCAGCAGCTCGCGTGCCTAGAGGCCCATTTGGCCACGGTGGCGGCTCGTTCTCACGTCCACAAAGGTAGAGGTGGTGCCTACTCGCGTGCCCATAAGGTGTTTGATGAAATAACGGCCAACAACTACTTTAAATGGACAAGTCAGCAAGCTATATTAGTGCGAGGAAGCCCACGTGCAGGGATATGGACCTAGGTAGTACGGTATACAAAGTTTATGGACCCAAAAGACCACTTTTTAAGTTGATGGATCTAATTAAAACTAATCACAAGTTAATAGACCAACAAGCCACTTTCTAAGTTGATGGTCCTAACTGAAACTTTCTCACAAGTTAATGGACTTCTGATGCATTTAGTCTGATTACCTTCTTGAACTTTCAACTTAGTCCCACTAGTATAGAAATTTACATCAGGGATGCCCCCTTTTTTCAAAAACGGTTTGCCCTCGCGCGAAGCACTATAGCTACATAACTGTTTCTGATTATCAGTCTTCAGCGGCGGCCAAATTAAGAAACCCGCCTCCAAAGATACACACATTTTGAGACGGTGGGGTTAAGAGAACCGTCTCTGAAGATCTATTTTCACGAGCAGCTAAATCATAAGAACTGCCCTAGAGGGGCTGCATGGGGGCGCCGCGTGGGCAAGGGAGGCGGCGGCTGCCCTAGCCACTACCACCGGCTGCCGCCGCACTTAGGAGCGGGGGCCAGCAGCGGCGCTCCCCAAGTATCGCCCCTAGTCGCCGCTCGTTATTATTATTATTATTATTTAAAGAATTAAGATTAGATAAACTGAAAAGTCCCTGTTCGATAAAGACTTTCCCCCGTTAGAGTCCAATCAGAACTATAAATAATATACCATTTGAATCGGATCCAATCAATAAAGTAATTAGGGGTAATTCCCTTTATTTTCAATCTCTCGCGCTCCTCCTTCCTCCCTCCTCTCCTAGCCGCACGCGCCGCCCCACCCTCACCATGCGCCGCCGCCGCCCACACCAGCAGTAGCGCCATGGCCCCCCCCCCACCCTCCCCGCTGTGTGTGTTACAATTTGTCTTGAAGATTATTTCATAATATTGTAGTACAATCCATTTTTGAAAAGCAATCAGAAATTCTGCTCTGGAGTTTACGTTTACGTAAACAAATTACGTACTTATATTAATGACCAGATAGAGCACTTTGCCGTGCTACACTAGGCATGTGACGGAGAGGTGTGAGGCGTAGAAAGAAAGTAGGTAGATCAACTTGAAGACCTCAGTAATGCCTGTGCTGCCGGATCAAGCATGCAGAGAGACCTAAGATTGCCTCATGGTCATGGAGCGAATTAAAACTGAAAAAGCAAAAGGTTCAATGCTGCCGCTAGGATTTGCGACCTCATCCTGCCTTGATCACAATCACAAGTAGATATAGCACATAATAAATTCAACCCCTCCCAGAAAAAAATGTCCCTCGAGTTTGATTCATTTGAGTGCACATAATAAATGGGTACACCCAGCGCCCGGACGTCCGGACGGACGGGCGTGTCCGGACGCCCGCGGCTGCTCGGCCACCGCGCGTCCTCCCTCGCCCCGCCTGCTCCCCGCATCCTCCTCGCCCGCCTGCTCCCCCAATGGTCCCCCCCCCTCCACCCCGCTCCCCCCTGCGCCTGTGCTCATCCGCCCGTTCTCTGCTCCGCCTGCTTGCTCCCCCCCGCCTGCTCCACCTGCTATGAAACGGCAGAGCACCGCTCCCCGTGCTTGCCTGCATGCTCTGCAGCTCCTCTGCTCCCTGCGCTCATGCTCGACCGCTCCCCTGCGCCCTTGCCATGGAGGCGAGAAACCATCATTGGAAACCGACCTAGACTGGCCACATGTAGATATGCTGCACTCGCCCCCATCTACTTTTGCAACATCCAGACACAACCCTTGCAACAAAACAAAAAATACAGATGAAACATTTTGAACATGCATCTGAAACACTTGCAAAAACACAAAAATAAAACACCGTGAACAAATAAGATTGAAACAAAAACAAAAAAAAACAACTGAAACATTGAATAGAGCAGCTGAAACACCATGCTGCAACACACAAAAAATACAGATAAAAACATTTTGAACATGCATCTGAAACACTTGCTGCAACAAACAAAAAACAACCATTGCAACATCTCACGCACCACTACTGCAACATTAGAAAACGCCTGTTGCAACAACCCAAAAAAAAGTAACATTGCAACATTCCAAAATCATCTGTTGCAACATTGAAAAAGGACATTTGCAACATGGTGAGAGTTGAACCGCGAGAGCTCGCCGGAACCGTAGCCACCACCACATCCCATAGATCCGCAGGGGGAGAAGGAGGAGAAGCACGAGGAGGGGGGGGCAGATCCAGAGGAGAAGAAAGGAAGGGGGGGAGGCCCAAATAATCCCCCGCCACCTACCTCGTCGAGCCAGCGCCATTGTCCTCCGTCTGGATGCATAGACGTGGGAGGGAGAAGGGAGAGGGAGAGAGAGCAGGCAGGGGAGGAGCACGGTCTCCTCGCCGGAAAGTGGCCGCCGTCGCCCCAAACTCCGGTGGCATAGGTCGTTGCGGTGGAGGGGAGGGAGATGAAGGGAGGGAGGGCGGAGCGCACGAAGCCGCGGCGCACAGTTCACTGCGGTGGAAGGGAGATGAAGGGAGGGAGGCGGAGCACACAAAGCTCGCGCGGAGGGGAATGAGGAGGGGGTCACGGGCCGCACCTAGGAGGGGGGTCATGGGCCGCGATGGGGAGGCGGGTCGGCACGTGGTGGCCTGGGCGTGCGGCACCTGTCCGGCTGTAATTGGGTGCCGGACGTTTTACCCCTATCATTACCGATAATAAATCCAACCATGAGGCTTTCATTTGAGTGCACGATGTAATGTTTCTTTTTTTTTTTTGGGCTTCCTAATGCCCAGACTTGTTTGGGCCTAGCCCGTCGTTGCCTATTGGATCGGCTGGGTGTTCCTCTGTCGCCGCGCGGAGTGCGCGGTCGCTCCGCGATGGCATGGCATTGGCGGGCCCCCAAATCCTAGCGCCAGCGACCGGCGCAAGATGACGGTTGACGGCACCCGGTAGGACAGGAGTTGGAGGCGCGCTGCTGCCGGCACCGGCGGCCAGGGATGGACGAGGAGCAACAAGACAATAACACGGAAGAACCAACTGGAGATTGCCACCAACTGTAGGATTCTGCCTACTGTTGTTGAAGCTTCATCCAGTCATGCGTGGCTGCTACTGGCTAGATTGCAAGGTTTTTTAGCCAACAAGAATGGCTCCAGGTTGGCAGGTCCCTCAACACCTGTCACCTGCTGCACAGGAACGGGACAACTAGCCCAGTGTTGCAAGTTTTCTTTTAGTTCCAAAGCTTGGGCTTGGATCAAATCAAGATGAACATTTTGCTCTCAGAACAATGGGAGAACCAGAGGACCAACAAGCTCACTGGCTGTCTGCATTTTATTCAAGGCTGAGCACATACAACAATGTGTTTCCTATGTTTATAGACTACATGACTAGCATGATGTCTGTTGCATCTGTGCGAGTTGGTAAATTATACCGAAAGGGAAACAACAGGAAGAGAAAATGACACTGGGTGGAAGTTGATGCAAGCTTGCAGGGAATTTACAGGGCCATGTCGTAATCTCTTGCTTTGGGTATCATGTCATATAGCTCACACCACGCGACTCACCTTCATTCTAAAACCTGATCCGTCATGGGCATTTTTGTGCTTCATGGGATATTGCGCAAAGTTAGGTGGAAGGAGACACATTTACCAAGGCTTCATGATAATACCAAAAACATCAATAATTGGATAGTATTTTTCAGTTTTACATTTAGAAGCTGAGTACTGGTTATCAACTCATTCAAATGCAACAATATTGCACCCTTGCATTTATGGGAGCTATAATATACTGATATATACTCCCTCTGGGGCTATTATTCAATACAAGTGCTTTTGTATCTTGCACTGTACAGTACACACATTGAAATTCTTGAAGCAACATATAGATGAACTTACACTTGTCCATCGATTATTTCTTCAGGTGTATGTGCATGAGAAGTTGAGACAGAAGGTGGTTTGTGGAGAGCCAATTTCTGATAGACATCCCGCATTTCTGGTCTGAACTGAGGAGAAGTTTGCAAGCAACCAAATGCAACTTCAATAAGCAAAGAGATTTCTTTTTTTCTCCGCTATTGTTGGTGACGATAAGCGTTGGTCCAACATATCCTCTATTGCAAGTTCATGATGTTGTTCCATGGAAGCAATGGACTGTAGCTCTCTGGGGTATCTCCCCATCAGAATCTCTAGCACAATTACACCAAAGCTGTAGACATCACATTTTGTGGTGACCACTGATGTGTAAGAAAACTCTGCATCAAAATAAGCACTTGAGCCAGCAATCAAACATAGTGACAAACCAAAGTGAAATATTTCGTATTTGCAAATGGTAACATGAATATATTTGCTATATGCAAGAAGAGGCTAACTGACCACATACCGGGTGCTATATAGCCATATGTTCTGCGAGTTCGCTCCAATTGGATGAATCGGGTTTGAGCATCCTTGCGATTCCAAAATCTGAAACATAAGCCTTGAAAGCTGCATCCAGCAAGATGTTGTTGCTTGTTATATCACGATGGATTATTGGAGGGTTGCATTCGTGGTGCAAGTAGTAGATAGCTTGAGCAACATCTCTTGCAATGGCACCTCGCTTCTGCCAGTCTAACTCTTTTGCAGAGTCATCATTTTCCAAGATAACATGAAGGTTTCCTCTCTCAATGTAATCATACACTAAAAATTTGTACCTTGGATGGGAGCAAAATCCATACAACTTGACAATGCTTCTATGTCATATCTTTGTCAGCACTTCAATTTCACTAAGGAATCTCTTCTCATCACTAATCCCTTCTTCAGTTGGGTGAAGCTTTTTCACCACAACTAATCTCCCTCCTTGAAGTTGTGCCTTATAGACTATGCCAAAGCCCCCTAATCCAATGATGTACCTATCACAGAAATTTTCTGTTACCCTAGTGATGTCCTCAAACACTAGTTTTCCATCAAAATTCCATACCGAGAGAACATCTCTTGTATTTGTAACCGCTGTAATTTGTGTTTTTTTCCTTTTGCGAAGGATCATAACTAACACAACAATTGAGATAATAATAATAACTATGCACACTGGGATAGAAGCAGCTAGGACCATGCGGTGAATTCTTGCTTTGTGATATTCCTTTGTGGGAGTTGAAGAGCATTCAGGCAGGCCTGAGATATTACCACAGAGACCTTTGTTGTGGAGGAACCATTTTGCGGAGGCATTTTGGAATAGACGTCCAGTTGGAAGAGGCCCTTCCAAGTTGTTGTATGACACATCAAGAGTTGACAGACTAGCCATGCTACCAATAGAGGAAGGAATGCTTCCACTGAACTGATTATGGGAAAGGTTTAGGACCTCCAACATCACCAAGTTCCCAAGTTCTGGAGGTAGGTTGTTTCCTGTGAGTTTATTGTTACTTACATCCAACAACATTTGTAGCCCTCCCATATTGCCAATAGTCGTTGGCAGATGTCCACTCAAATTGTTGTTGTTAATCCTTAAGGATATTAGTTTAGTACAACTCCCGAGCTCTTGTGGTATTGAGCCGCTCAACTGATTTGAAGATATATCAAGGTATTGTAAATTTCTCATTTGACCAAATGCAGGTGGTATATGACCAGAAAATTTATTCTGTGATAAGCTAAGCCTGTACCGGTTGGCAAGACTGCCTAATTCTGCTGGTATACTGCCAGTTAGGTTGTTGGTATGTACTAAAAGTATCTCTAGTTTTTCGAGGTTTGAAATCTCAGGAGGCAAGCTTCCAGTTATCATGTTTTCTTCCACTGCAAAAAATGTCAAATTGATGTTTGAAGACCAAGTTTGGACAAATATCCGGAAAAGTTGTTTCTGCCCAATCCTGCTCTGACAAGTCGAGGGTAGGGCCCAAAGAATGATATATCTCCTGTCATATTGTTGGAATCAAGGATAAGAAACTCTAGGCTCCTACATGTTTGAAGGCTTCTAGGAATTGGGCCTGTGAACATATTGTTGTGAACGCTGAACGTTTGAAGATTCCCGCCTTTGCATACATCAGAGGGCAGTTCCCCAGATAGAGAGTTTATAGCCAAATGAATATCTGTTTAGTATGTCAAATTAGCAAATTCTCGTGGCAAAGGACCTGACAGCTTGTTGTTGAAAAGATAAGTTTCTTAGGGTTGTGAGGTTCGTGAGAGTTGCTGGGATGGAGCCCGAAATCTCGTTTTCGAATAAAGCTAAGGTCTGGAGATCCACCAAAGCACCAATCTCTGCAGGAATAGATCTGACGAACTGGTTTCCATCAAGGCCGAGAAGGTTTAATGTAGTAAGGTTCCCCATACTCGGAGGAATGGGGCCGCTTAGCAGGTTAGAATCTAAATATAGGTAGCTTAGACTGGGAAGCAAACAAATCTCACGTGGAATGGGTCCTGACAAATTGTTGCGGAAAAGCTTAAGGTTGTTTAGTTTGGTCAAGTTGCCAAGGCTTTTAGGTATCTGTCCGCTCAAAAAGTTGGTGCCTAGGTCCAAATCTTCTAGATTGGGGAGGTTCCCGAGCTCCTCTGGTATTGGCCCAGTGAGCAGGTTTTGTCCAGTGGAGAGTTCGACTAGTGTCGTTAGGTTTCCAAGGGATGCTGGGATACGGCCTGTGAGGTTGTTACAGTATAATCCCAGCTGGCTAAGGCCTGGCATGTTGCCGAACTCAGATGGTAGATTTCCATGGAGCCAGTTGCCGGCCAGATCGAGATAAGAGAGCGCAGGTAGGGTGGTGATGGCAAGCGGGATCTCTCCATGAAGGCTATTGAAGCCGAGCTCAATGGATGTGAGGAAAGGGAGCGCCGAGAAGTTGAGCTCACCAAGGTCGCCGTCGAGGCCGGCGTGTGGTAGGGAGATCTCGGTCACCACCAGAGGCAAGCGGCAGCCGTGGTGCACGACGGCGCACGCCACGCCCTTCCAGTTGCTGCTGCACGGGCTCGTCCCGTGCTGCCACGAGTCCAGTGCTGGTGGCGAGTTCCGCAGGGTGGACTTCCACTGGAGGAGGGCCGCTATCTGGGACCTGAGATGCACACCTCCATGATGGTGCCTCGCTGCGTCCGCGTGCAGGAAGAGAATGCACCAGCGGAGCAACAAGCAGAATAATATGAGCTCTATCGTCGCCATAATGTGGTGGTTCTCTTTTGTTTCTTTCTTTCGTTACCAACAGCTAGCTTCTGAAGGTGTGGCATTAATTGGTATTCGGGAATAGGGTGTGTTGGTGCTGCATGATCTCAACGTGTAGTACGTATCTGCTTGTTGTACGTATAACAACCGTGCTGGGGGGTATATATAGTGTTTGTCAGCTAAGCTACGTGTAGTGGCCAGGTCATCAATTGGAAAAAGTAGCTAGCTAGTCTCGAACTGTTACGTATAGCTGCTGTTGGGGAGGTACGGGGCATCCATGTCCATGGTCCACACCCGCCTATTGTCCATGCCCATGCGGCCATGCGTACTAGGGGGGCGGGCGTTTGTTTGGGTGGCCCACCAGAGCCAGGCGCCCTTGAGTGCAACCTGAGCTGTTTAGGGTCCGTTTGGTTCTCTTCTCACTGAGACTGCATCGCATCTGGACATCCTGGCTGCCGCTGGCCAGGCTCTGATCATGCAGGCTGCTGGCGTTTGGATGCCATGCTCTGCAGCGCTAGGATCTGAACAATAGTGGTTTGGTTGCCTGTTCTCTAGCTAGCATTCACTGTCTCACAGTTGGGTCACGAGGCGCATGTACTTGCGCTCGCAGGAGCCAGGCTCCCAAGAAACGAAAACAAAATCCGTTTCTGGGGATGCAGGCTTGGCAGCGTTGTTTGCATGCAGCTGGCCAGGCTCTGCCACTCAACCAGCCAACCAATCACTCATAGCCTGCACCGCGTGAGCCAGGGCCACCCAAAAGCAGCTAACCAAACGCGCCTTGCCTGTGTCATCACGGGAGTCAGGCCCGCATGTCGGTTAAATAGCCGCTAAGATGCTGCATCCGGGAAAATGAAAAATTTTCTCGTTTCTTCGGAGCCAGGCTCGCTGCGAGCAAGGATAGACGTTGCCGTCACCTCCATTTGAGTCACCCTTGCTGCCCTTACCTCTCTCTTCATCTGCTGAACCAAGAACTAGGCAGCAACAGCGGCCGTCCTCACCAGAGTGCACGTAAACGTTCGCAAGCCACCTTCACCGGAGCAAGTGTGCCATGGCCGCCGCTAGCAAGCAGGACGCCGCCGGCGCGGGTGCCGATGCCGCGCAAGCCGCCGCCAGCGAGCAGGGCTGCGGGCGTGGATGCACAAGCCGTTGCCGTGCCAGCCGCCCCTGCTGGCAGGCTGCGGGCGCGGGCACACACGCCGCGCATCCATGGGGCAGACGGGGAATAAGGAAAAAGGTGTGCTTGAAATGGCAATAAGGTGAGGAAGAAGAAGGTGTTAGTGGTAAAACTACCAAAATCCTGATGCAGGGTAGTCACACATATTTGTCCAGACAAACAAACAAAAGATAAGATAAGCTAGTTCCAACCAAGCCAGGTAAAACAAATAAGACTAGTTGCACCGCTTGGACTAGGCTGATATTGACCAAGCTCTCCCACCCTGACCCTGAGCCAAGGAAACAAACGCACCCTAGAATTCCCCATCAACAAATGAAGTGGACAATATTATAATAGTATAATGCCCGATGGGTTATGAATATCCAATAGCTAAGAGAGGGAAGTAGCAGCAGAGCATTAGGGCGTCCCCAATAAAGCTAACCACGTAGTTACCCAATGGAGGTAAGGGACAAAAACAATTACTATTTATATACTTATGTTTTTGTTGGACCCACACGCTCTTCTCTCATTTTCAGGCTATGCAAAATAAAACAATTATTTGCTTGTCATTAGTGACTACTGTTTCTTCTACTTTTTGCTTACCACGTCATATCTAGCTAGTCAATTAGCTAGCCATTGGGGATGTTCTTAGCGTGGTGAGCTTGAGCTGGCTAAGCGGGAGTTTACACAATGCCCGTGCCTCAAGGTTGAGCGGGTAAATGGATATTGAATGATTAAGGTGGATGTTATTCTACCCACACCCAAATTAAAATGGGTATACCCTCTCCCCAGTTAATGCGGATGTGGATTTGAATAATAATGGGATTGAATACCCAGCGGCAGGTATAGTCCGTTACGATTAGCTGAAAGTGGCCAAACTCAGATCTACTACTGTCTAGAAAGTAATTGACCAGCTGTACTATAAAAATCAGTCAAATCTTTATCACTGCCACTTCGTAACCTCCTATCGCCGTTGATTTTGGCTCCTTGACGATGAAAATGGACGGTGATAATCGTGACCATCATCATCGGTACGGTAGTGATAGTCATTTTCAGGGAATCTTAAAATCGAGTAAGAAAGAGCAAAAATATCTAGGAAGCCCCCACCAGGCAGTCTCACAATCACTTTGATTTTCCTCGCGTGCGTGCGGTAGCCAAAATCAAACTCTAAATTAATTAATTTATTATTTTATAATTAATCCAATAATATTTATTTGATATTATAAATATTAATATTAATATTTTTTATTTATAATTTGTTAAACTTAAGATATTAAAAAATGTGTTAGAATTGTATTTTTAAGGACAGAGGTAGTACGTACTGACATGTGAACTCTGAAAGTTTAGTTGACCATTGGTCTCAAACTCTGTCAGTGTGTGCTAGTGCCCTTATTGTCGTAGGTTTTTTTTGCATATGCCTATTGTTGCTCGCCGCACTTAATTTATATGTGATTTATTTCTTCGTCGAACAACTATGTTGCACTTCTACTACTGTTGTTATACGTTGTCAGCAACTTACTGCTCCCTCTATTCATTTATCTCTTTCATCTAAGCAAAAATCTTTTATTCAAAAATTTTCTTCATATTATCTTGGGACTTGCCTATATTTATTGTCCCTTTGCTGCTCATTGACTACCACTTATCTACATTTATTGTCTCTTTGCTGCTTATTGATTATTTCTTATCTATATTAATTGTCTTGTTCCTTGTCTGTATTTATTGTCCATTTGCTGTTCATTGGCTCAGCCCACGATGATTAAATGCAAATTGAGTGTTTTTATTCTGCTCTTTGGTCATTGCACTAAAGGACTAGATGAAGAAGATAAATGAATGGAGGGAGTACTGTCAAGTTTTTTACGTCTCTCACGTAGGTATAGTTGCAGCATTTGTTTATCTACAAACACAAATACACCCCTTACACAAAATTACTTGCACATAAACAAACCTACAACCACACCTAGATCTAAAGACTGCATCATTAGAGAGATCACCGGATCATCAATGACACCATAGCTGACTGACGCGTTATATTCCCTTCGTAGCTCCACGCGTGAGGGCCTCCACTCGTAGCGGCTGCGTGCACACTTAGGCCTTGTTTAGTTCGTGTGCAAGTTGCAATTTTTTTCTATTCTCTCTCCATCACATCAATTTCTACCCGCATACATAGAGCATTAAATGTTAGTGAAAAAATAACTAATTATACAGTTTTATTGTAAATCACGAGACAAATCTTTTGAGCCTAGTTGGGCCACGATTGGACAATATTTGCCAAATACAAATGAAAGTGCTACAGTTGCTCAGATTGCAGAAACTTTCAATCTGAACAAGGCTTTAGTTCTTCTATCTATCCGAGCACGCACTCGGTTATCTTCTACCATCAAGTTTTGTGTGTTTACGCTCCTAGATGCCTAGATATGTGTGTATGGTACATGTTGTAAATTTGAACTGTAGTCCTACATGATGTTAAAAGACCTTGTTTAGAATAAAAAAAAATAAACCCAATACACCGGGTACCCGATCTTCGAAGAACCAAAATTCTCTGTTAAACTTCCGGTATCAAATCTTGAAGATCGAATATTTTAAAAGACTGACAATTAAGACCGGATTAAAAAGTCGGTCTGGACCAAACACATAGACCTAATAATCACCCTATTTTTCACCAATGATTTGTATTATGAACTGGCAATGAAAAATATCTCTAATGGTTTTGTTCAAACTGATGGTAAAAGTACTGGCAGTAAAAATGTTTAATACTAGCATATCTGAGTTTGAAAACAGATAGGGCAATAAATCTCATCTCATGTTGTTCTGTTTTCTACATTTATTCTACCATTTTATTATATTTGTGAAAAATGCAAAAGGGGTGACGTGTATCCGTCTGTTTTTGTGGAATCCTATTTCATACAAGCTATACCCATACTCCCTCCAAGATGGTAAAAAAGTCATTTTACATAACGACACGGTCTTCAACATATAACTTTAACCTTTTATTTTTATAAAAATATTTAAAAATGATAGACGTATATTTTTTATGAAAGTATTTTTCAAGATAAATTTATTCACGTGGTTTTCATATTTCCAAATTCAACAACTTAAAAGTTATTTATAATTTTATTTTTAATGTTTGACTCAAATCTTATTCAAAACAACTTCTTTTATCGATCTAAAGGGAGTATTTATTACCATGTACTCTCTCTCTCTGTTCTAAATAGAAAAAAGTCTATATGACCCCCTCAACTATAGAAGGTGGACTACTTAGCCTTTGAAGTACAGAACTGTCTATTCTATCCCCCGAATTTTCCAAAACTAGTCAAATAACCCCTAAAGTGGTTTTAAATGGTAGTTTTACTATAGTAACGTGGTTTTGTCTTTTTTATTTATTTTAGCTGAATCTTAAAAAATAATAGTAAATTACAAAAAATCATAAAATAGAAAATCTAATTTTATTGGACTCCGAGCAAATCTATACAATGAATATATAAATATGGTATGCTTTAGTATAAAATTTTTTTAATATAATTTTACATCTATGCTTTTATGTAATTAATTAGAATATTCATAGCCGCAGTTTTATAGTCGAAACATGGTGAAATTTTTTGGTGGTGTGCTTATTATTATATGTTTGAATTGTAGTAAAAGTTTCATGCTCATGGGATCATATATAACTTAGTTATAGATTTATTCATGTTAATGCTTGTTAAATGTAAATAAATATATAACTAAGTTATACATAATGCAATGAGTATAAAATTTTTATTACAGTTCAAGCATATAATAATAAGCACACCACAAAAATTTCACCACGTTTTGACTATAAAACTGTGGCTATGAATTATTCCAATTAATTACAGAACAACATAGATCCAAAATTATATTAAAAACTTTTGTACTAAAGAATACCATATTATATGTTCATTGTGTAGATCTGCTCGTGTGGAGTCCAACAAAATTAGATTTTCTATTTTTATGATTTTTTGGTGATTTACTATAATTTTTTCAAAGATTCAGCCAAAATAAATGAAAAACAAAAAAAGGCAAAACCGCGTTACTGTAGTAAAAACCACCGTTCAAAACCACTTCGGGAGATAGAACAGACGGTTTTTTGTGGATGAGGGGTTTAAGTAATCAACCGTCTAATCTAAATACTAAGATGTCCCTCCATTCTAAATTCTAAGACATTTTGTCTTTTCTAGTTGCTTTTCTTATGTATCTTGAGATAATATATTTATCTAAATATATAAAAAGAAAGTTACGTATCTAAAATGGCCAAAACGTCTTAGAATTTGGGTTGAAAAGAGCATTTATGAAATTAGGATATGCCTTCAAATTATTGCTCTGAAAAACCCTTTCTAAAATGAAAAATTAATTTTTAAGACAAATATCTTTTTTTTCTAGAATTGGGAGGGACGAGAGGCTCCTAAGAGCTAATATAAAACCAAACTGGCACCTTAATTCTCTCCATTAATTTTCACCACTAATTTTCTTGTCTTTTCGCATGTAATTGCCAAATGCATACACTATCATGATGATCCACTTACCTATTTGTTTATTCCATATATGCCATTTCCGTTATGCTTTAGGCCGGACTTCCACCCAGTTAAACAATAATAGGCTGACCTGTGTTCCACAACCATGCGACGTTACTGGGTAGCATTCTGATCTGGGCGTCCACATCCTGCTCGTGCATGCTCCTCACGTTTGACGAGTCATGACGCATGCTTAACACAACAACGCAGGGTGATTCGGTGAATCTTTCATAAGGGTGAGTCGTCCACAAAATGTTGACTGACTGCCGACTGCAATGGGGAGAGCTTTACCTTTACCCAATGGATTACACATGAATGGTCAGTCAGGATGTGTATGGAAAATCCAGATTATAAACTTGACCATGGATTACATATGATCGGTCCTACTGTCTATCCTTCTGGTCACGAAACATGTCCTTAACTAGCAAGGTAAACATTTTGCCAAATCTCAAAAATACTTACAAAATTGATTGTGTAGATATGTATTCAAAATACTTACAAAATCTCTTTAAAATTGGATATGTGTTCAGTATTTTGCTCTCAATGTGTACAAAAACAGTTGGGACGGGGATCATATTTGCGTCAAAAGCATCTAATAAACAAAGGAAAGTCCTTCAATTATTGCGGCCATCCGATTTTCTTTCCTGATCTACAAAACCAGTTTCTTAACCTCCCTCAACTTTCAAAAATATTTTCATAAAAATATCTAAAATTTTATCAAAGTATATTTTTTATATGAAAATATAATACAAATAAAAATCCTAAAACCTATTTTAGTCTTAGAAAATTCATACAAATTTGTTATAAATCAGAAAATTATGAAACTAGTTTTATTTTTTTTTTTCTGAAATCATGTTATGGTGCCTAGCTTGAAGTATATTATTCATGTCACCTGATTTTATCTGTACAAATATCATGACTCTTGTGCTACCATCTAGATTTTCAGGTCACGTTAAGCTTTTGTGTAGTTCAAATGATTAATATCGACTAATTATAATAGACATGAGAGCTTCTACTAGAAAAAAAAAAAGGTCAATTTCAACCTAGGCATCATAACATGGAGCGTGAGTTTAGAAAAAATTGAAACAAGTTTCGTAACATAATTTTTCGAGCTAAACTATACTTTCTATGAAATTTTAAGATTAAACAAGATTTTAAGATTTTTAATTACATTGTCTTTCCTTGCAAAAATATGTTTAAACAAATTTTCCATTTTTCAATCTTTATATATTTTAATAAAAGAGTTAAATGCACTATAGGTCCATTAATTTGTGAGCAAGTTTCAGTTAGGTCCATCAACTTAGAAAGTAACTTTTTAGGACCATCAATCTGTGAGCAGGTTTCGAGTTAGGTCCATTAACTTAGAAAGTTAGGTCCATCAACTTAGAAAGTGACTTTTTTTAGGTCTATAAAGTTTGTAAGACATATCACTTAGGTCCATAACCCTCCACGTAGACTTCTTACGCCGATGTGACCAACTAATTTATCTATCTAAATCATTTGCTGACCCTTTATTTCGTCAAACATGTTGTGAGCAATCGAGAAGCGTCGTCTCCGCCGATGCGGGCACATGAGCAAGCCGCCGCGGGCACACGGTCATGGGCGAGTGCTTGCCCGCGGCCGCGCCGGGCAAGCGCTGCCCCCACGCCACGACCACAAGGGTGTGCCGGGCGAGCACTTGCCACCGCGAAGGCCACGAGGGCGTGGCGCAGGCCGCCACGACCACGTGGGCTGGTGGGAGATCGTGCGCCGCCTTATACCCTGGAGTTTACGACAAACACGAACATCAAGGAATACCTGACCACCCATGTGCATAGAATGGCGCGCATAGCCACGGCGCCCTGTTTGTGTGCCCGTGTGGCCGTGGCAGCCTGCTCATGCGTTGTCGGGGCCCGCGGTGGCAACGGGCGCTCACCTGCGTGGCCGCAGGCGAGGCCTGCTCACGTGCTGCGGGCCCGTTTGGCCATGGTGGTGGCTCGTTCTCATGTCCGTATCGATGGAGGTGGTGTCTGCTCGTGTGCCTATAAGGTATTTCATGAAATAACGGCCAACATCTACTTCAGATGAACAAGTCAGCAAGCTATATCAGCACGAGGAAGCCTATGTGGAGAGATATGGACCTCGGTAGTACGGTATACAAAGTTTATGGACCTAAAAGACCACTTTTTAAGTTGATGGACCTAACTGAAACTGCTCACAAGTTAATAGAACCCAAAAGCTACATTATAAGTTGATTCTAACTGAAACTTGCTCACAAGGTAATGGATCTCTAATACATTTAACTCTTAATAAGTATTACTAGGCTGGTTTACCTTCTTGAATTTCAACTTAGTCCGATTCACCTCATTTACGTGGAACCACGACATCAAAATCAATCGGTGCTAAAGTGAATGGTTTTCAAGTGAATGGTTTTCAAAAGTTGAGAAAGGTTAAAGGCTGGTTTTGTAGATCGTGGATGAAAATTGGATGGCCGCGATAGTTGAAAATTAGATTTCTTTCATAAGCAAACTAGAGTTGGCCTGAGCTTGGCTCTTCCATAACCATAGGAGACAAAGAGTTAGCAGACCGAGACCTAGCAGTTTGGTGTACACGTAGGAATTCCTTGCCAATAATAATACTGGGCCAACTAAGAAAGAAAATCTAGTCTAGCATATGAAATAACCTCAAAAGATCAAATCTTCTTGTACCTAAAAAAAGAGTTATTATTCTCACAAAGGACAACCATAGTAGATCAGATTAAAATCCATGTAAAAAGCTGTTGTTTTCGTAGTGGGGAAATCGAGCGGCTGGGAAATTTGATATATATTAAAAGAAGATCTTTTTTGGGTTTCCTAGCTGAAATGTTCAGAATTGGGCCTAGCCTGTTGCCTATTGGATCCGCTTGGTTGGCCCTAGTAACACAATTAGGCCACTTAAAAATTAAGGCCAAAAATAGGTTATAAAAGGACATAGATAACGTGCAACCGTTCGTCTTGCTTTCTACGTCGCCTACAGTAGCTTCTTCCTCTCTTTCAGAGTCGTCTTCGCTCTCTCCCACTGGCCCCAACTTCTAGGACCATCCAGCGGCCGGTGGCTCCCGCCACCTCACCACACGCCCCGCTCCTTGACCCCACTCTTCCCTAAAGCTCCACCCGTAGCTGGTTTGTAGGTGGTTGTCATCGCCCTTACCCCCATCCCTGCCCGACGCTCCTGTCGTCCCACTGCCTACCGGCCTGCCTCCTTCTAAGAATTGGAGAAGAAGAGAGGGAGAGGCCACCGCCGCCATCGTCGCCAAAACCCTAAACGCCGCCATCTCTTCTTCATCTCTGTTGGGGCACGGGAGTGCGTGGGAGGGGGCACAGGGTCGCAGGGGCGTGCGGTGTGGGCGCGTAATAGAATTTCTGGTAAAAAAAACCTGCACAAGCTTATCTATAGAGATCTTCATTTTCGACGATCAGCACTATAGATGAATAGTACCGCCCGATTCCTCCTCACACATTCCTGTTCATCTACAGTGATTCACTCCTAGACGTCCATCCCTTCTATCTCCTCTCCATCAGATGGCAGCCACGCCACAGGACACCTTAACTTTTGCATCTCTAATCATGTTGCCACCTCCATGTTGTCATATCGCTTCCTTCCCGTCTTCTCTGTCTCCCCCTCGGACTCTGTCTCTAGAGATTGAGGTGGAATTTACATCAAATACATCTCAATCCTTCCCAAACCATCTGGATTGGGGTATATTTGTGTGCAGCCAAACAAGGCTATAGAGGGTTGGCGAGAGCCGGTTTAGACTACAACGAGACTCGAAACAAATTTAGGGACCTAAAAATTAAAAAGAAAAATGAAAGTTTAGGACCTAAATAACATTACCGTGTAAGTTTAGAGACCGCCAGTGCCTTTACTCTATCTACTAAGAAGGTTTTCTCAGGCAGTAACTTTGGATTAATGGAGGCAGACAGGACGTTCATCTCCAAATAAGCACCTGTGTTAATAGCACTTTACGGGGATAGGCACCCTGATCATCTAATTAATGTAGGTGGTCAACTTAATTAAACTGACCATCTACATTACTAAAATTAACGGAGGTGGTCATCAAAAGCTACCCACCTCGGTTAGCACTAGCGGAAGCGGCCGAACTAGGGCCCCCACCTCTGTTATTAACTAACTAATAGAGGCAGCCATTAATAAGGGGTTCACCAGCATTAATTATTTTCTAGATTAAAAAAACTATTTTCCACTATTATATTTGAATTCTATTTTTGAAATTTAAACAAAGACATACACTTCGAAACCAAAACAACGCATGCTGAAAACGTACACATATATAGGGTTGTTTGTTTGCCTGATCCAAATGGGCCATTGTGCCCTAGGGGTGCAACGTAGGATGTTTGTTTGCCTAGACAACATTGGGAACCCGGCCCACATGTGCCTCAAAGTAGGCCTTGGCTAGGCCGTGGCCGTGGGGAAGGGCTCAGCTCCAGTAGGTGCGGGGTGGCTTTTCGGCCTACGCAGTTGGTGGCCCTCGCGGGCTCGCGCATCGTGGTGAAATGTCCGTGCTAGGGTTCTGCATGCCCCCCTTCATTCCCACTCGGTGTTGTCGCTATGTCTCTTCCCTTGATCTCCACGCCCTCTCGTCTCCACACCGGCGTGTGTGCTACCCCTTCCTTGTTGATGGTGGGCCTTACAGGGCAATCGGAGGAGGCGTGAAAACGCGCGTGCCCATGAGTTTAACGGCCACCAGCGTCTCCTTGCATGGGGGTGAAACACCCAAGTGTTAAGCACTATAATCAACTTGGTCATATTATCATGTTATGCCAGCATCAAACATAGCATGGTAATGACCCTCCATAGTTAATCATGTTAGCATTAGCTCAAATTGATGTAATCTTGTAGCAAGTGCATTGCATGTGTGTTGATGATGTGGCAACTCAAAATGTTTCACTTAATCACCTAGCAATGCTTAGGGTGAACGCTTTGCTAATCACTAAATCATGCTTTAATGGTGAGGTGCTACGTGAGTGTTAATCTTAAGATCAAAGGCGCAGTTTGTGTTTTTTCAATATCAAATATGTCAATTTGAACTCCAAGATTTGAATTCAAATTTTGTCACTCACACTTAGCCAATTTGGTTAGGTCCCTGAAAAACAAATTTGGGTTCAATTTTGGGATTAAGCAATTTTTATATAAAATTTTCCTAGTTTTGGCTGTAATGCAAAATTCAAAGATCAAACTTTGCATTGGTGCATTTAATTGTGAGGTGTGATCTCTAATTACTCTAATGCAAAGTTCAAAGATCATACTTGGACAGTGGACAGTGGACAGAGACAAGACAAAACCACAACCTAGCTTGGTTTCTTTTGAGCCATCCGTATTAGCACCTAGACATTTAGATTTTTTAAGACACATTATTTTTACTTTGTATTTAAATATAATGTATATCTAAGTGCACATCAATATATGTACCTAGAGTCACACGCCACGGTCTATCGCATTTCAACGCTTTATTTAGGCTGGACATCTAGTCAGTTAGTTAGTTATAATGGGCTCTGACCAATTTGCAATCTGTTTGCTTGAACTTATCTATGGGTTTGGCGAACCAGAAGTAGTGTTTTTCTTGTAAAAAAATCAGTTGTTCCAGCTTATACATTTTCATCAATACAAACGAAGAGATCGTTGGCCGTCCACAACCATACGACGTTATTGGGTGGCAGCAGTCTCTGATTTGGCCGTCCACATCGTGCTCGTGCGTTCTCCTCACGCGTCATGACGAAATGCAGCATTCTATAATCGGCGGCGTCAGCAGAACGTTGAGCGTTACTGACTGCAAATGTGTTCCATCACTCTGCGCACGGGTGTCTGCTGTTTGGATTGGATTGCCCACACGCAAAATCGTCTGGTATGTATAAAGGGGCGGGCTTGTTTGGGCTGCCTTTGTTGATGCTGAACTGCCCAGACTTGTTTGGGCCTAGCCCATTTGCCTATTGGATCGGCTGGCCCAAGTCGTGGTTGCCGAGTGCTCGGCTGCTCGCTCCCTCTCTCGCCGCTCGGCGGTCGGTCGCTCGGCGATGGCAGCAAGATGACGGCGGCCTGCGCCTGGCGGCAGGCTCCCGTGGATGTGCAAGACGGTGGCTACTACTTGCGTCATGTGCCAATGGAGGAAGGAGAGGAGCGAGTGGCGGTAGGGATCGAACTTGGAGGAGCGCTGGTGCCGGCGCTGTCGGCCACGGATGGAGCAAGAGCAACAGCGACGGCCTGAGATCGCGGCGGACCTCTCGGGCTCTCGGCAGCCAAAGGCAAAAACTGGAGGTAGAAGTTGGTTCAATACCAGTTTCAAATTTTCATCAATTGTTCATGTTTTGTACTGTACACTTGTACAGAGCTGCTAAATGCCTTGATTGGAGGTTTGGATCAATTTTTTTTTAGAAAAAGGAATTTTTATTCCGATCTCTGCAAGAGATTTGCACACAACCAATCCTTATTACAAAACTAACATCTTGATATATTTTAAGCTCTCAAAAAGCTAAACCGAACAAAGAGAAAATCGAATAAATACTAAGCGCTAAGCCTTTTGAATGACGCCCATCCATGCTTGGCGAATATTTCCATAGCCACGGTCTCCATCATGCGACATGCCCATTTTAGAAAAGGTTTGTCGCTCTTCTTTTGGGGCGTTCCAAAAACGGGTCCAATAAGTTGCCTTGAAAACAACCTGCAAATAAGAATATAGTCATTTTTTTTTATCAAAAATCCCTTCATTTCTAAATAGCCAATTAGACCATAAGATTGCACTTGCACCCATACAAATTAGGGAGCGTAAGTGATGGTCTGTTTGTACATCCCACAGTCTAAATAAGTTGGCTACATCTTTTGGTGGTTCAAGATTAAAAGCCACTTGGCACACTCTCCAAACAAATCTAGCCACATGACAATCAAAGAACAAGTGTTGGATAGTTTCTTTATTGTCACAAAAACAACAACTATCATCTCCTTTCCATTTTCTTTTTTTTTAAAAATTGTCCTTGGTTAAAATTACCCCTTTGATCAAGAACCAAATAAATATCTTGATTTTTAGTGGTAATTTTAACTTCTATAGCAACTTGTTTAAAGGCATCGCAATTTGATTAATTAAATGCTTATACATAGATTGCCTTTGTGAAAGATCTTTGCCTTGTAAGGCTCCATTTAATGGAATCTTGTTGATCATCCAACTGCACAAATGCAATTTTAGCTACTAATTCATTCCATTTAAGTAACTTCTCCCCAACTAGAGCTCTTCCGAAAGAAATGTTAAGAGAAGTAGAAACAAAAACATTGGCTACTTGATAAATATTTTTTCCTTGTAATATTGTATAAAGACGGATACTGCTCTTTGAGAGTGAAGTTTCAAGCCACTTGTCCTCCCAAAATCTGGTTTGACTACCATTGTGAATGTTAAAAATAGAGAGATGAAGAAAGCAGTCTTTTACCTTCATAAGGCCAGACCAAAAGTGTGTCTCCCAGTTTTCAATAAACTTCACCAATGGTTTTATTTTTCAAATATTTCTTTCTAAGAAGATCCTGCCGCACACCGTCTTTATTAACTAGTTTGTATAACCATTTACTAAGTAAGCAAGCATTCTGAATTTCAAGATTTATAATGCCAAGACCTCCTTGATTCTTTGGTAAACAAAGAATTTCCCATTTCAATAATCTGTATTTTTTCTTATGGTTATCTCATTGCGAAAAAAAAGGCGACGTATAGAAATCTAATTTCTTAAGAATGCCTTTGGGTACTTCAAAGAAAGACATCATAAACATAGCCAGGGCTACTCAAAGATCGAATTTATCAAAACTAACTGACCACCATAAGATAAAAGTTTACCCTTCCAACTACTCAACTTTTTTTGAAAACGATCTTCAATCACTTTCCAGTCTTTATTATTGAGCCTTTTATGATTCATTGGTATACCTAAGTACCTGAAAGGCAGATTACCTATTCCACATCTAAATATTTGTGAATATTGTTCCATGTGCTCTTTTGCCTCTTTCACTCTTGTGGAAGTTAATTTTAAACCCGACAATTGCTCAAAGGCACACAAAATAATTTTCATGTTCTTTGCTTGTTCTAAATCATGCTCTATGAAAAGTATAGTGTCATCGGCGTATTGCAAAAAAATGAGGAATGAGACCTTGAATTTGACCATCCTCTTTTGCCCTAGCGATGAATATGGCTAACATATCTGCAACTAGATTAAAGAGAATAGGTGAAAGTGGATCACCTTGCCGTAGACCTTTTTTGGTTTGAAAATAACGCCCAACATTATTGTTTACTTTCATAGCAACACTGCCACCAAAGACAAATTTTTGGACCCATTGGCACCACAAAGGCGCGAATCCTTTCATCCTTAGTGTTTGCTAGAGGAAAGTCCATTTCACTTTGTCATATGCTTTCTCGAAATCAACTTTGAAAATTACCCCATTTAGTTTTTTTCTATGCAATTCATGTATTGTTTCATGTAAGATTGTCACTCCCTCTAAAATATATCGACCCGGAAGGAAGGCTGTTTGTGAGGGCTGTATAACTTCTGAGCCACAATATTTATTCTATTTGTTGCTACCTTTGTGAAAATCTTAAAGCTCACATTTAAAAGGCAAATAGGTCTAAACTATTGAATCCTAATTGCCTCTTGGCATTTTGGTAGCAGTGTTATGATTTCGAAGTTGAGAGAAAAAGGCGATATATCTTTTTTTATGAAAGTCATGGAACATGGCCATCAAATCAGCCTTTAAGACTTCCCAAAAAACTTGATAGAATTCAGCAGGAAAACCATCTGGTCCTGGTGCCTTATTGTGTTCCATTTGAAAGATAGCCGCTTTTACTTCTGCTTCAGTAAACTCAGCAGTAAGAATATCATTCTCAAAATCCGATACCTGAGGAATATACTCAATTCTACTCTCCAACATAGTAAAATTGTTTTCCTCAGGAGGGCGAAACAGATTTTGATAGTAGGAGGTTATGTGCTCCTTTAACAATGTCTCATCTTTTATGATATTATTGTTTCCTTCTAACTGAAAAATTCTATTTTTTTCTATGCTTACCATTAGCAACAAGATGGAAATATTTTGTGTTGTTATCACCTTCTAATAGGTTTTTAGTTTTTGACCTTTGAAACCAGGCTATCTCTTCTTCTCTCAACAAATGAGATATTCTATCTCTTAGACACCGAAGCATATCTAGCTCATTCAGAGATAGATCAGAGTGCTCTGCTTTCTTATCTAGAGAGTCAATTGTGGATTTAATATCCTATTTTTCTTGTTTATTTTTCCCTCTAACGTGTCTCCCCCACCCTCTTAGATATTGGTGTGTCCGCCTAATCTTGAATTGCCATCTCTGTAAAGAATTTATACCCTATTTTCATTATTCCACACATCTCTTACTTGTTCAAAGAAACCCTTTGTAAGTAACCAACATAATTCAAATTGAAAAGGACGTTGGTTGCCTTGAGAAGTAGGAGTTCCACAATCCAAAAGCAATGGTGTGTGATCTGAAATATCTCTAGTCAAAGCCTACACGACGGCTAAAGGAAATTTTTGTTCCCAGTCTGTGCTACTAAAACTCTATCTAGCCTTTCAAATGTTGGCGTATCAAGAGAGTTAGCCCATGTAAATTGTCGGCCAGAGAGATCTAATTCTCTCAAGTTAAGTCTGTCGATGCAAGCATTGAAAAGAAAAGGCCATGAGGTTTTGATTCGGATTTTATTTTGCAAGTATGAGTTTCAATCAGGAAAAGGGCATAGGCACAATCAAGGGAGGTGCTAACGAGATCTATTTAGAGGTTCCAAAGCTACGAAGGTCGCAGAACTCACTTCGATTCCCTAGGCAACTCGGGTTCCTAGTCGAGGTAGATGGGCAAAATTATTTACTACTAGTGGCGGTATCGATTTGCATAATGCTACTTTTCTGAGATATATCTAATCGCCCATTATTTAGTCACTAGTTCTTCTATGTTTTTTAATTGGCCAGGTTCGTGTTCTATTCAATTCATAATCTGACATATGCTGAATTTTGGGGGCACAAATATTGTTACTCTTTCGGAGGTACCAGCAGTCCATCTTCACCTATGCTATTTAAATACTTGCCTTCGTTTTAATTTATTCCATAAAAATATATGGCACACAAGTGTGAAATAATTTTTTATATTGTTTAGTCACCCATATTTTCAGCTCGGTCTGCCATTGGTTACCCCTAGGCGTTCAAGTTTGGACGCTTGGGGCAGAATTTATGTGTGGGACATAGCTTGCCTGGGAGGGCATGAACCAGACAAGCCCTCCATGCGATGCGATGTTATGCAAGTATTGAGTGACTAAGAGTTGGACCACTTAAAGAACACCGGTGTGCAATGTAGTTTGAAAGTTGACAAAACCTAAATACATGATGAGACAAGTCTAAGCACGACACATGTATTTCACTCAAAAATATATTTATTTAATACGAACAGTTCTGGCTTCTACAACTGTACATAGCCAAATTTTATAAATTTATTCAGCTAAACAGCTTATCATAAAAATTAGAGAGAAAAAATGAGGCTAAGCAGAGCCAACTTCAATCTTCTGTATGTGATTGCACCTGGGGACTGCAGCCTTATGTAGCAAGCCTAGGCCTAGCAGTAATACAAGACCGATGAGCTTTCAAGTGATCTTACAATTGTTTCAGACCTGAACGAATCTGCCATTCACTGGAAAAGATCCAGTTGTTCTTCCCTTAAATGATGAGATTCATGTAACTTTTTTGTTTTGAGAAGGTGCTGCAGTACCTGGTCATGTGTTACAGCTTGGTTGATCCATGAAAGCAATTTACAAACAACTAACAACGATTATGTGCAATCATACTTTCTACAGAAGCAAAACAACCATGTCTACATTTCCAAAAAAAAAAAAGCATGTCTAAGAAAGAAACAAAACTGAGGCAAATGCAAAAAAAGGCACTAAACAATAATAGTAGTATTCTCTTGATTTTGTAATTTGGTACATCAAGTCACGTATACTGCTTCTTTGTTCGACATTATTCAATATTGTTATTTTTTTCTTTTATTAGGATGAAGCTCTAAATCATGATTCCAGTACAACTCATTAATTCCTGTTTAATGCTGTGGGTTTAATGCTCGGGGCCTAACACAAATGACCTTAAACTTCATCCACTACTTCTAGCGTAACTGCATGAGAAGGTGTGGCAGAAGCATACGATGGGTGCTGGAGGTGACTCAGTTTCATATAGACTTCCTGCATTTTTGGTCTTGACTGAGGTGAAGTTTTCAGGCAAGAAAATGCCACTTCAACAAGCTGAGCAATTTCTTTCTGCTCCCTCGTTGTTGGTGATGATGGGCGCTGGTCCAGTATGTCCTCCACTGCAAGCTCATGATCTTCAATGGAAGCAAAGGTCTGCAGCTCCCTTGGGTATATCCCCATCACAATCTCCAGTGCAACCACGCCAAAGCTGTAGACATCACATTTTGTCGTAACTACTGATGTGTATGAAAGCTCTGCATCAGAGTAAATCCCTGGAGTTAATATTACCCAATGTGTAGTAGCAAATAAACTGCAATATCATTGTTATTATGTTGAAACAAGGATATGTTTTTGTGCGAGAAGCACATGAATACGTACCTGGGGCTATATAACCATATGTTCCTGCTAATTCACTCCAATTAGACGAATCAGGTTTTAGAATCCTTGCAATTCCGAAATCTGAAACATAAGCCTTGAAAGCTGCATCTAGCAAGATGTTATTACTTGTTATATCACGATGGATAATTGGTGGGTTGCATTCATGGTACAAGTAGTAGATAGCTTGAGCAACATCTCTTGCAATGGCAACTCGCTTCTGCCAGTCTAACTCCTTTGCAAGTTCCTCATTTTCCAAGATACCATGAAGGTTTCCTCTATCAATGTAATCATATACTAGAAATTTGTACCTTGTATGAGAGCAAAACCCATATAGTTTTACGATGCTTCTGTGCCAAATTGTTGTCAACACTTCAATTTCACTAAGGAATCTCTTTTCATCACTAATCTCTTCTTCAGTTGGGTGAAGCTTTTTCACTGCAACCAATCTCTCCCCCTGAAGCTGTGCTTTATAGACAGTGCCATACCCCCCTGAGCCAATGATGTACTCATCACTAAAATTTTCTGTTGCCCTAGTGATATCCTCAAACACTAGTTTCCCATCAAAATTCCACACTGAGAGAACATCTCTTGTATTTGTAATCATAACCACTGGTAGTCTTTTCAGTTTTTGAAGAATCATAATTACAACACAAAACACGAGCATAATAACAATGCACATAGTGATAGGAATTTAATCAATAACACAAAGCTGTGAACTCTTGCTTTGTGATATTTTATTGTTGAAGTTGAAGAGCATGCTGGCAGACCTGAGAGGGTACCACATAAACCTTTGTTGTAGAGGAACCATACTATTGAGGCATTGCAAAATAGTCGTCCTGTTGGAAGTGGCCCTTCTAAATTGTTGTAAGACACATAAAAAGTTCATAGACTAGCCATGCTGCCAAAGGATGAAGGTATGCATCCACTGAATTTATTGTGGGAAATGTTCAAGACCTCCAGCATTATCAAGTTCCCCAGCTGTGTGGGTAGCTCACCTGTGAGTTTATTGTTGCTGACATCCAACACAACTTGCAGGTTCCCCATATTACCAATGGTCGTTGGCAAATCTCCACTCAAGCTGTTATGGTTAAGCATCAAGGATTGTTAGCGTCTCTCTCGCCGTCGGCGAGGAAGAAGCTAATCGGAGAAGGGAATCAGAGGATAGGAAGAACAGAGAAGGGAGACAGGGGCCGGCTGTGCCGGTTGGAGTGTTCTGTTTTACTTCTCTGATATTCAATAGTTTGTTACAGCCAGCTCGATCCCTCAAATACTCTCGCCTGTCATCTTACAGAGACAAAGGTTACAATCCCATTCCGGGCCTCTCAGTTTAGCAGGCCGGGCCTTCTTGCGAGTGCTACGTTTGGGCCTGGGACTCCCGTCAGTGGCGCCAGGATGTGGGGCACTGACACCCCCTTCTCCTTGAGACGAAGCATGTCCCCATGCTGGAGCGGCCGGGAACTGCTGCTGGATGAAGTCGGCATCCTCCCAGGTTGCCAGCTCTTCGTCGAGGCCGGACCACTTGATGAGAAACTGGGGGACGGTGGTCGAACCTCGGAGATGAAGGCGACGTTGCAGTACACGCTCCGGAACCTGGAGGCCTTCGTCCAGCTCCGGCAGAGGGGGAGGAACGGCGAGCTCGGACGGGGGCGGCGAAGACGGCGCCGGCTTGAGGAGGGAGACGTGGAACACCGGGTGGACGGTGGACCCAGGAGGGAGCAGCAGCTTGTAGGCGACGTCACCGATCTTGTCGACGATCTTGTATGGGCCGAAGAACTTGAAGCAGAGCTTCTGATGAGCACGAGGTGCTAGAGACGACTGCACGTAAGGCTGTAGGCGCAGGAAGACGAAGTCGCCGATCTTGTATTGACGTTCACAGTGCCCCTTGTCAGCCTGCGACTTCATGCGTTGCTGGGCACGCAGCAAGTGTTGGCGAACAGATGCCCACATTGTAGCATGCTCCGCCAGGAGAGAGGACACATCGGGCACCGGAGAGACAGCATCGTCAGTAAGACCGAAATGATGAGGGGAGTGACCGTATAGTACCTCGAAGGGTGACCGGCCAAGGGCAGAGTGGAGGCTTGTATTGTACCAAAACTCGGCCAACGAAATCCACTTGAGCCACTTCCGCGGACAAGAATGAACAAAGCATCTGAGATAAGTCTCCAGGCATTGATTGACTCGTTCGGTTTGCCCGTCTGACTGTGGGTGGTATGCAGAGCTCATACAGAGGGATGTATCTGCCAACTTGAAGAGTTCCTTCCAAAAGGTGCTTGTGAATACCGGATTTCTGTCAGAAATAATATGGGTGGGCATGCCATGGAGCCGGAAGATGTTGTCGAGGAACAGTTGGGCCACCTTGGGAGCAGAGTACGGGTGCAAGAGCGGCACAAAGTGGGCAAACTTACTGAACTTATCAACGACCACCATGATACAATCCGTACTGCCTGACCGAGGGAGACCGTCAATGAAATCCTTGGATATCACTCGCCACGCTTCAGAGGGTACCGGCAATGGGGACAAGAGACCAGGATATTTGGATCGCTGAGGCTTAGCCTGGAGACAGACAGAACAGTTTGCAACATAGTCCTTGATGTCACGCTTCATGCTGCACCATGCGAAGAGCTTCCTGATACGACTGTGGGTTACAGGGAACCCAGAGTGACCACCCACGGCGCTGTTGTGGAGAGCAGCCAGAATTTTGTGCTGCAAGGGCTTGTTATCACCAATCCATACACGGCCTTTGTATCGGATGACCCCGCTCCTGAGGGAAAATTGTGGCCTAGACTCCGGAGCCACTGCCAGCTCGTGGAGAAGATCAGAGGAGAAAGGATCCTGGGCATACCCAGACTCTACTTCTGAGAGCCAAGTCGGAGAAGGACCAGAAATAGCCGCCAACTGCGCCGGTGGGGAGGGGTGCTTGGAAAGGGCATCCGCAGCCATATTGGAGGTGCCTGCCTTGTACACTATGCGGAACTGTAAGCCCACCAACTTGGTATACATTTTCAATTGCCAGGGAGTGTGTAACCTCTGATCATTGATGTGCGTAAGACTCCTTTGATCTGTGAAAATAGTGAATTCAGCATGTTGCAAGTAAGAACGCCACTGATCCACAGCCATCAAGGTACTCCTTTTCATAGGTAGAAAGGCCGCGGGAACGTGGCCCCAGCGCCTTGCTTACGAACGCCAGAGGGTGGCCGTTTTGGAGGAGAACCGCGCCAATGCCGCTGTCACTAGCATCGGTCTGGAGCTGGAACGGCTTGGAAAAATCCGGAAAAGCAAGAACCGGGGCGGTCACCAAAGCCGACTTCAGGGCAGCAAACGCTTCAGAGTGAACTGACGTCCAGATGAAAAGAACCCCGTTCTTCAGTAGGTCTGTTAATGGCCTTGAGATAACCGCAAAGTGCTTCACGAACTTTCTATAGTATCCGGCTAAACCGAGGAAGCTGCGCAGCTGCTTGACATTGGTGGGATCAGGCCATTGGTTGATTGCTTCAATCTTGGACGGATCAGTAGCCACGCCTGCCTTGCTGACTATGTGTCCCAGATAAGCCACGCTCTGCTGTGCGAAGCTGCATTTCGTTAGCTTTACCTGCCAATTGTCCTTGGACAGGAGGGAGAACACCTGACGTAAGTGCTGAACGTAGTCCTCAAAGGTGGGGCTGTAAACCAGGATATCGTCGAAAAAGACGAGGATGCACTTGCGGAGTAGAGGCCTGAGCGTGGAGTTCATGGCGCCTTGGAACGTGTTCGGCGCACCAGTGAGTCCAAAGGCCATGACGGTGAATTCAAAGTGCCCCCAATGGGTCTGAAAAGCGGTCTTGTGCTCTTCACCTGGTGCAAGTCTGATCTGATTGAATCCAGCCCTTAGGTCAAGACAGGAAAACCAGTTGGCAGATGAAAGCTCATCAAGTAACTCATCAATGACAGGAATAGGAAACTTGCTTTTAACAGTCAAGGCATTGAGCTGTCTGTAATCGACGCAAAAGCGCTAGGAGCCGTCCTTCTTGCGCACCAGCAAGACTGGCGAAGAGAATGCGCTCGTACTTGGCTGAATCAAACCCTGCTGCAACATCTCAGCAACCTGTGACTCAATCTCGGACTTGAGCTTTGGAGAGTAACGGTAAGCACGAACAACCACTGGTTGGGCGCCAGGGACCAATGGAATTGAGTGATCACAGTCCCGCCGAGGAGGGAGCTCAGTCGGTTCTGAAAAGAGGGTGCTGAACTCATCAAGCAACTCCTAAATCTGAGGCAACAGAGGTGGCACTGGCTTGTCAGAACCAGAGAGCTGGAACAGCTGCAACAGAGAATAGTGTGCATCATCAGGCAGAGAACCCTGCAATGTGATATGCTTGGATCCATAAGGAATGGTCATACACTTCTTTGCCCAATCCACTTTCATAGGTGAGAAAGCCTCGAGCCAATCCATCCCCAAGATCAAGTCAAATGAGCCAATAGCAAGCAACTTGAGTGGAGAGTGAAACTGATAACCTTGCAGTGACCATTCGGCATTGGGAATTTCTGCAGAACACTGAACAGAACCCCCGTCTGCAACTTTGATAGTAGCCGGAACCGGAAGCGGCCGAACACCCGGCACCACCAACTCAAAAGAGGAGTTCAGGAACGAGTGACTGCTACCAGAGTCGATCAAGACCAAGATCTGATGTCCATGAATTTCACCTTGCAACTGCAGTGTATGTGAGGAACAGCTACCCGACTTGACAGCCGCGGACATCATCATGCAGGTCTGATCACCAGAGGACTGGAGTGCTGGCTCTGTCGAAGGATCATCCACGAAATCTGCACAACAGAGGTCCCATACCTCCTGGAGTGCATGCAGTTGAAGGTTGGTGGCACAGCGGTGGCCGGGAGCCCACTTCTCAGCACAGCGGACACAAAGCCCTCAAGCCTTGCGGTTCTCGTGCAACCGGGAGAGCTTGTCGTCGACAGAGCCACGTTGTGGTTGCTGCTTTTCTTCAGGGGGCCGCCCTCCTCCTGGGCGCAGGACCGCCGTAGATGGAGCAGCCCCTTTACTTGCTGGCGACTTGGAGTACACCGAGATGTCGGACTTCTTGAACTCGCGGCGTCACCCTTGGTCTGCAGCTTCCTCCTGTAACAGGGCAAGAGTACAAGCAGAATCGAGGTCCGGAGGACGTTGAACCAAAACAACGGAGCGGATGTCGTCACGCAATCCATCGATGAACCGAGTGGTAAAGTACAGTGGGTCGGAATTTGAGGTGTAAGAGGAAAGCTGTTCCACGAGCTCAACGAACTTGTCAATGTAATCATTAACAGAGGAAGATTGGCGAATGTTAAAGAGTTGGCGAAGTAGAAGCTCGTGTTGGTCCCGACTGAACCTCTCGTGAATGCGTGCACAGAAGGTTGGCCAATCGGCGTGTTTGAGGACGTGTTCCAAGGACTGGAACCAGCGAGCAGCAGCTCCAGTGAACCTCATATGAGCCACCTTAACCCAAATAGATGGATGAACAGAGTACATCTCGAAGTAAGTCTCGGCCCTGGTGATCCAGAACTGCGGGTTATCCCCATCGAAGAGAGGAAAATCCATTTTAGGGAGTTTTCCGGTGGAATATAGGTGTGGAGGGTGGGACGGGAAGTATGTTGGGTGGGAATTTTGGTGGTGTAAGTGTGAATTGGTGAACGGTGGTTGGGGCTCACGGTAAACGATCTGTGAATTGTGGTAAGGAGGACGGGGATCTGGAGCAGGTGGCGGTGGAGGAAGGTAGGAACTCTTGTGGAACTGGGAGAACGGACCCGGATCGACATCTCCTGCGAACGAAAATGAACGGGGAAGAGGATCGAAGATCGTACCATTGGCCGGGTTTGGGACTACGGTCGTTACCGACCCATAGCCCCTCTCTCGTGTAGTCGGTTCTTCACGGTGCCCGCTGGGCCAGTCGATCGTTTCTTCGGCAGGTGGGCGCACGGCGATCGACTCAGGAAGCGGCATCAACCTGGGGGCGGAGTTCGAGGACTCCCGGACCGCGATCCCGTGCGGTTCGGTCGCCTGCTTCCTCGCAGCCTTTGGTGAGTGCGCCGGCGACGCCCAGGCTTCCAATCGGCGAGATCCGTCATGGCGGACTCCAGCGCAGAGACGCGGTCGTCCTTCTCTCCATAGATCTCAGCGAACCGGAGAAGATCGCCTCCCACCCAGTACTCGAGGTCGGTGAATCGACCCTCCATCTGTTGGGCCCAATCGTCCGCCGCCCGAAGAGAGTCGGAGTGGAGCGCGACCTGTTCCTCCAGAGAAGCGACCCGGAATCGGAGCGCCTCGTCGTTGTTCTTCGCTGTCTCCTCGACCTTGGCGAAGCGCGACTCCCAACGCTCGTCGACGCCGTCGAGCCGCTGGAGCCGGGAGTCGATCCCGTCCAGGCGTCGCAGGATCTCGTCGAGGGCGGTCTTGACGCCGGGGTCCATGGCTCCTCGAGCTCGCTGAAGGCGGGTGTAGTGGTCATGCTCGAACGCGATCCAACAGAGCGCCGGAGACCGGTAGCTTTGATACCAGTTGTTAGCGTCTCTCTCGCCGTCGGTGAGGAAGAAGCTAATCGGAGAAGGGAATCGGAGGATAGGAAGAACAGAGAAGGAGATGGGGCCGGGCTGTGTCGGTTGGAGTGTTCTCAAGTTTTTTCTCTGATATTCGATAGTTTGTTACAGCCAGCTCGATCCCTCAAATACTCTCGCCTGTCATCTTACAGAGACAAAGGTTACAATCCCATTCCGGGCCTCTCAGTTTAGCAGGCCAGGCCTTCTTGCGAGTGCTACGTTTGGGCCTGGGACTCCCGTCAGTGGCGCCAGGATGTGGTGCACTGACAAGGATTCTAGCTTCATGCAATTCCCAAGCTCTTGTGGAATTGACCCGCTCAACTTATTCACAGATAAATCAAGATACCTCAGTTCACTCATCTGTCCAAATTCAGGCGGTATATTTCCTGAGAACTGGTTACTTGATAAGCTGAGTTGGTACAATTTCGGTAGTTTGCTTAATTCTGGTGGTATTTTGCCTGTTAGGTTGTTTGTGCTGAGAAGATGTACCTCCAATTTTAATAGGTTTGAGAATTCTGGTGGCAAGCTTCCAGTTATCATGTTTTCTTCCATAGAAAAAAAGGTTAAATTGATGCTTGATGCCCAGGATTGCGACAAGTGTCCACGGATGTTGTTTCTTGCAAAGTTTGCATAAAAAAGATATGGGTAGGGACCAAAATTGGATATATCACCTGTTATTTGATTGGATTCGAGGAGAACACTCATCAGGCTTGTGCATGTTTCCAGGCTTCTAGGAATAGGCCCAGTGAACATGTTTGCAGCAACATGGAACAATATGAGATTCCCCCCTTTGCAGACATCAGAAGGCAATGCCCCTGTAAAAGAGTTGTTGGCAACGCTTAACCAAGTTAAGTTTGTAAGATAAGCGAACTCTTGAGGCAATGGACCCGACAACATGTTACTGAAGAGATCGACCTCTGTCAGGCTTGTAAGATTCCCGAAAGATGCTGGAACTGAACCTGAAATCTGGTTTACAGATAAAGAAATCGAGTAGAGATTAGCCAAACGACCAACCTCACCTGGGATGGAACCAACTAATTGGTTTTGTGAGAGGTCAATGTAGTATAGCCTGGTTAGGTTGCCCAGTCTAGGCGAAATGGAGCCTCTTAGGTGGTTTGTGTTTAAGTCTAGCCAGATCAGTTTGACTAGCAAACCTATATCTTGGGGAAGCAAACCTGTGAGCTCATTATTGTCGAGATAGAGTAATTCTAGCTGAGTAAGATTTGCTAAAGTGTTTGGGATTTCACCACTCAAGTGATTGTGATTGAGCCGAAGATAAAGCAAGTTCATGAGGTTTCCTAATGGAATTCCACCAGTCAAGTGATTGTGGTCGAGCTCCAGATAAAATAAATTCAAGAGTTTTACTAGAGAAGATGGTATAGGTCCTGATAGCTGGTTGCTGTAAAGCATTAGTTCCTCGAGTTTGGTCAAGTTGCCAAGGCTTTCAGGTATTAGGCCACTTAACAAGTTGCTGCATAGCCACAAACCTTCTAGATTGGTGAGCTTTCGAAGATCCTCCGGAATCGGTCCGGTGACCATATTTTGCTCCAATGAAAGAACAACCAGAGTTGTCAGGTTGCCAAGCGATGCAGGGATAGGACCTGTGAGGTTGTTGTAATCAAGTACCAAAATGTGAAGATGTCTCATATTGCCCATCTCCGATGGAATCGGTCCATGGAGCCAGTTGTAGCTAAGGTCAAGGTAGGAGAGCACTGGTAGCAAGGAGACGATGGCCGCGGGGATTTCTCCATGAAGGCTGTTGAAGCTGAGGTCGAGGTGTGTGAGGAACGGGAGTGCAGAGAAATTGAGCTCACCGAGGCGGCCATAGATGCTGGCATTTGGCAAGGAGATGTTGGTCACCACCAGGGAAGCATGTCGCCCTTGGTGCATGACGCCACACGCAACGCCTTTCCAGTTGCGGCTGCACGGGCCGGTTCCCCGCTGCCATGAGTCCAGCGCTGGAGACCGTCGCAGGGTAGACTTCCACTGGAGGAGGGCCTCTTGCTGGGATTGCAGAGACATGCCTCCGTCCACCACACCTTTGTGCAGGAAGAGGCATAGCTGCAACAAGGCAAAGATTAGCTCTAGCGTGGGTGTCACCTTTGGGTGTTGCTTTTCCATTTTTTCCTTTCTAGATACAGAGAGGGATGCCACTATATTCAATTGGAATTCTGAGGCTATATATACTCTGTTTGCTGCTTGTCCCAAAAAGCTTTGGACGGGTGTATAAGTAGGAGGTCTGATATAGGCCTGTGGTGGAAAATTTTCAACGGTTCGGGCAACGGCCGACTGGTAAATAAATGTAGAGCCTTGTGACCACTTTGTGCTTTCTGAACCCACATTAACATTTTTAGAAAATGAATGTTCCAGCGTCTGAGCTTAAAGGTGAATGAGAAAGAAACAACATAGAAGACCAGATGAGTGGTGTACATTGTGAGGACGTCATCCCCTCGACCGGCTCGGTTTCAGCATTTTATTTTGATAACTGCTGATTGAGGTAACATTTTCTTGCTGATTCAGCATTTTATTTACTGGTGATTAAGGTGTGTATCAGTAATTAGCGGCAGCGTTGAAACTGAAAAAAGTAATAAAAGAGGATGTTAATAAGTAAGTGAATGATGTTTTGGACAAAGAAGTAATATGTGAATGTTTATGACACACTAACAGTGCATCATGGCTCATAGGTTCTTAAACTGTTCACGCATTCTCATCTGAGTTCATAAACTCTTAAAGCTGTCATTTAGGATCTTCAACTTTTCTTCATGTGATTCATTTAATGTGCGAACTTAAGTCCATGATTGAACCTAAAGTAAATTTGGAATGAACCACTGGAAAAGTTGAAGAACCCAGATGATTGCTTGGAGAGGTTCTTAGGTTCAAATGAGAATATGGAAAAGTCTAGGGAGTCATGTTGTATTTCACTCCATGTAATGCAGGCCGGTTCAACGAGGATGAGCACTTGCACTTGGCCTCCCTCTTGACGTTCTTCCCGTCATCCAGACGCTGACTCTCAGGCAGGAGGCTCTTCGAGTGCATCTGCAATGCCCTGTGTGGAGACTACAACAACCAGTTCCCACACAAGACCGTTCGTGAAGCTGTCAGCTATTTAAGACACCCGCCTCTTGAAACATCATCTACAGAGACAGGTGTAGTCTGCAGGTGTGGTCTCCGTCTGTGCTATCCTCGATTGTTAACATAGAACATGATTCAGGGGCGGCAAAATGTGTTATGCCCAATCTGCACCTATCCCGCCCCATAGATTGAACCAATGCGACGTACTCCAGGTTACCTATTTGCCATGGCATCCGGAGGACAGTTACGTTGAAGAGAAAACGATGGTACTAAGTGATCAGCCACGGTGACCAGATATTTGTATGAGATACTTTCTTTGATGTGTTTGACACAGTTTGGTGTGCACTATATATAATATCTCCATCCAAAAAGAATGTAAATCTCATTTACCTAGAAGTCAAATAATCTCAAGTATATAGAAAAAATATGAATATTTATATTTTTAAAATATATCTATTATAAAACTTTACTATATGCTTAGTCTAATGATACTTATTGCACGTCATAAATATTAGTATAATTTTTTTATGTATGTTTGGTTAAATTTGATATTGTTTGACTCTCTGGAAACTGAGATTTTTGTTCTTTTTTCGGAAGGAGGTGGTAGTACTTTAAAGCTCCGGCTATCGACATCATTTCTAGTACTATAATTGAACATGTGAAAATATTTAGTGAGTAAATTTGTGTCACACGTCAAATAAAGACGGTGCCAAATTGCGAGATTGATGGGCCAAAGAAAGGGCCCAAGGAGGACAGCGGGCCCCATGGCCCGCCCTAGAGGGGCGGCATGGGGGCGCCCGTGGGGGGCAGGGGGCGGCGGCTGCCCTAGCCACTGCCACCGGCAGCCGCCGCACGCCAGGAGCCAGGGGGACCTATGTGGCCGCTCCTCGCTGTTATCATCGCAGATGCCGCTAGTTAATTTATTATTATTATTATTATTATTATTTTTAAAGAATTAAGATTAGATAAACTGAAAAAAATCCGTGTTCGATAAGGACTTTCCGTTAAGTGTCCAATCGGGACTATAAATAATATTACATTGTAATCGGATCCAATCAAGAAAGTAATTGAGTAATTCCCTTTATTTTCAATCTCTTGTGCTCCTCTTTCCTCCGTCCTCTCCCAGCCGCAGCGTCACCCCCACCCTCACCGTGCACTGTCGCTGCCCACACCAGCAGCAGCGCTGCCGCCCCTAGGCCGGTCGCCCCCTCCCCTCCTTCCTCCTCCAATCCACTAGCCTAATCCACCTTCCCCGATATGTGTGTTGCAACTGGTACTAGACGACCAAGAGTAATCCATGGCTTCCACCACTATCATGGTTGCATTCAAGAAGATCCTCGACGCATTTAGCAACATCTTCGACGAGCACATGCATGAGGTGAACCGCCGCCTCGACGACCTCAGCGATCGCCTCCGGATCGTGGAGAAACGCCGTGCTGCGAGGAACGGATCTACACCACCATCACCGACCTCACCAGCACCCATCAATGGCACTGGTATAGATGAGAATTTGCACGTCATGCGAATTCAGAAGCTTCCCATGGGTATCCCTGCACTGGCATTAGCACTACGCAAGGAGGCGTAGGCAGCAACAGAGAAAGCAGCGACGATGATCATGGAACGTATTGTTCCTGAGACTCCACTCTGGCGCCCGCCGTACAGCGTCAGCATGGTTGCACCGACATACAACGGCACTTCAGATTCGTTGCCATGGATGTCAAAGATGCAGCTTTTGTTCTGTCTGTACAATTTCTTGGAGGAGGAAAAGGTAACCTATGCCATCTGACAGATATCGCATCTGCATGGTTTATAAAAATCTCAGCAGCCAAGCCTAGATGATTGGGAGTTGTTCACATGAATCATTCGACATGAATTTGTTTACCTCTGGACACCTAAGTTTGCAGAATGACCGCGGTAGATTGACTCAGTGGATGGCTACATTCAGAGATTCAGTGCACGTAAGAATCAATCCACTAATGTCAGTAAGTTTGAGAGATTTCACATATTTCTTTTTGGATTATCACCTGTTCTGCGCCATCTTTTGGATTCTTCATCTTCGACATCACCAGAGGCAGCCAAGTAGTTGGCCCTTGAGCTCGAGCAGCAGCAGAGACTTCGGCCATGGTCTATGATGCGTGAGACACGAGCTTCCCCGACTTCTTTCTTGTTAGCAGCTGATCTCTCAGATTCGGACACCATAGTTCCTAACACTACAGCATATGAGGCAGATGTCAGCGATTGCGACAACCAAGAGGACCGGAATACCCGCCAGGTGATATTAGCATTGCCGGCCTCTCAATTGGATGGCACGAACGTCGACATCTTGGCCACTATACGTTAGGCAGCAATGGATGACAGAGAGCTACAGATGATCAGCGCCACCATCGGAGTTCATGGGGCAGCACCAGTCTGGTCAGTACGTGATGGGATTGTTCACTATGGTGATCGTTTTTATATTCCAGCTATATTCACATTGCTTCAGGAGATTTTTGCAGCATATGGGTTATTTTTCTTAGAGCAGTTAGCAGTGGGATTTTATTTGCCGACCCGTCACCATCTGTTCAGACGTTTCCCGCTAGCATCTTGTTTCTGTAGCACTGGCCTACTCATGAGGTAGACGTAGCTACAGCTATTTTCTATACGAGCAATTAATTATCCAGGTGGACAACGTCAGGTTGGGAGTGGCAGAGGATAGAGTACATGTGGCGTCCCCTAGAGACGAGATGCATCACTTTTGCGTGGCACCCGCTGTAGTGATCCACTCGACTATGTGCATGCATATTAGAGGATAGGTGGATGTGGGACAGACATATAAGATTGCTAGCCCACCACATATTATGCAGAATTTATACTTGTCCGGTGTTCTATCTGATTTGAGCTTTGGTGATGGCAGAAGCAATGCAGTTGAGAGCTTTGTCGGGTTTGAACGATATGTGAGTGACTGCTATGGGAATGTCAAATACTGTTTCTTCTTCACAGCAAACTATGATGCAGGTTCTAGACGAGCTTTGGGGCACTTCCTTCTTCAGCTATGGAGTGGAATCTAGAGCAGCAACCCCCCTGCGGCATAGCTGATTGGACTGAGATTCAGCGTGAGGACGCGCTGATCGGAGAAGGGGGAGTTCTGTCACACGTCAAATAAACACGGTGACAAATTGCGAGATTGATGAGCCAAAGGAAGGGCCCAAGGAGGACAGCGCCTCACGGCCCGCCCTAGAGGGGCGGCATGGGGGCGCCGTGTGGGCGGGCGGCGGCTGCCCCTAGCCACCGCCACCGGCTGCCGCCGCACGCCGAGCCAGGGGGCCAGCGCGGCCGCCCCCCACTGTTATCACCGCAGCTGCCGCTTGTTACCTTATTATTATTATTATTATTATTATTTATTATTATTATTATTATTTAAAGAATTAAGATTAGATAAACTGAAAAGTCCGTGTTCGATAAGGACTTTCCTGTTAGAGTTCAATCGGGACTATAAATAATATGTCATTGTAATCGGATCCAATAAAAAAATTAATTAGGGTAATTCTCTTTATTTCCAATCTCCCACGCTCCTCCTTCCTCCCTCCTCTCCTAGCCGCACGCCCGCCCCCCCCCTCACTGTGCACCGCCGCCGCCCACACCAGCAGCAGCGCCCCCCCTCCCTCTCCCTCCTCCAATCCACTAGTCCAATTAATCTACCCTCCCTGCTGCGTGTGTTACAATTTGTCTTGAAGATTATTTCATAATATTGTAATACAATCCATTTTTGAAAAGCAATCAGAAATTCTGTTGTGGAGTTTACGTTTACGTAAACAAAGTACGTACTTATACTTTTATTAATGACCAGATAGAGCACTTTGCCGTGCTACACTAGGCATGTGACGGAGAGGTGTGAAGCGTAGAAAGAAAGCAGGTAGATCAACTTGAAGACCTCAGTAATGCCTGTGCTGCCGGATCAAGCATGCAGAGAGACCTAAGATTGCCTCATGGTCATGGAGCGAATTAAAACAGAAAAAGCAAAAGGTTCAATGCTGCCGCTAGGATTTGCGACCTCATCCTGCCTTGATCACAATCACAAGTAGATATAGCACATAATAAATTCAACCCCTCCCGGAAAAAAAAATGTCCCTCGAGTTTTGCCTAAGATTGAGATGAACTCGACTATAGGGACTGGAAAGCCCAATAAAGGAAACGGATCGGAGCAGCTTTTCGCCCATGCATCCCTCTGCCTTTGCTCGCCGGCCTGTGGAGGACATGCCCACAGCCACAGGCAAACTCATGTCGCGCACAGTCGCCGGCTCCGGCCGGCCACACAGGTACCACTGTTCCAACCATGAGGCTTTCATTTGAGTGCACGATGTAATGTTTCTTTATTTTTTTTTGGGCTTCCTAATGCCCAGACTTGTTTGGGCCTAGCCCGTCGTTGCCAATTGGATCGGCTGGGTGTTCCTCTGTCGCCGCTCGGAGTGCTCGGTCGCTCCGCGATGGCATGGCATTGGCGGGGTCCCCCAGCGCAAGATGACGGTTGACGGCGCCCTGCGGCTGCCGCCAGGATCCCGTTCCGTGGTTGTGCAAGATGGTGACTGCAGCCGGTACCCGGTAGGACAGGAGTTGGAGGCGCGCCAGGGATAGACGAGGAGCAACAAGACAATAACACGGAAGAACCAACTGGAGATTGCCACCAACTGTAGGATTCTGCCTACTGTTGTTGAAGCTTCATCCAGTCATGCGTGGCTGCTACTGGCTAGATTGCAGGGTTTTTTTTAGCCAACAAGAATGGCTCCAGATTGGCAGGTCCCTCAACATCAGCCACCTGCTGCACAGGAACGAACAGGACAACTAGCCCAGTGTTGCAAGTTTTAGTTCCAAAGCTTGGGCTTGGATCAAACCAAGATGAACAAAGCATTTTGCTCTCAGAACAATGGGAGAACCAGAGGACCAACAGGCTCACTGGCTGCCTGCATTTTATTCAAGGCTCAGCACATACAACAACGTGTTTTCTCATGTTTATAGACTACATGACTAGCATGATGTCTGTTGCTTCTGTGCGAGTTGGTAAATTATTATACCGAAAGGGAAAGAACAGGAAGAGAAAATGACACTGGGTGGAAGTTGATGCAAGCAACTTGCAGGGAATTTCCAGGGCCATGTCGTAATCTCTTGCTTTTGGTATCATGTCATATAGCTCAAACCACGCGACTCACCTTCATTCTAAAACCTGATTCTTCATGGGCATTTTTGTGCTTCATGGGATATTGCGCAAAGTTAGGTGGAAGGAGACACATTTACCAAGGCTTCACGATAATACCAAAAACATCAATAATTGGATAGTATTTTTCAGTTTTACATTTAGAAGCTGAGTACTGGTTATCAACTCATTCAAATGCAACAATATTGCACCCTTGCATTTATGGGAGCTATAATATACTGATATATACTCCCTCTGGGGCTATTATTCAATACAAGTGCTTTTGTATCTTGCACTGTACAGTACACACATTGAAATTCTTGAAGCAACATATAGATGAACTTACACTTGTCCATCGATTATTTCTTCAGGTGTATGTGCATGAGAAGTTGAGACAGAAGGTGGTTTGTGGAGAGCCAATTTCTGATAGACATCCCGCATTTCTGGTCTGAACTGAGGAGAAGTTTGCAAGCAACCAAATGCAACTTCAATAAGCAAAGATATTTCTTTTTTCTCCGCTATTGTTGGTGACGATAAGCGTTGGTCCAACATATCCTCTATTGCAAGTTCATGATGTTGTTCCATGGAAGCAATGGACTGTAGCTCTCTGGGGTATCTCCCCATCAGAATCTCTAGCACAATTACACCAAAGCTGTAGACATCACATTTTGTGGTGACCACTGATGTGTAAGAGAACTCTGCATCAAAATAAGCACTTGAGCCAGCAATCAAACATAGTGACAAACCAAAGTGAAATATTTCGTATTTGCAAATGGTAACATGAATATATTTGCTATATGCAAGAAGAGGCTAACTGACCACATACCGGGTGCTATATAGCCATATGTTCCTGCGAGTTCGCTCCAATTGGATGAATCGGGTTTGAGCATCCTTGCGATTCCAAAATCTGAAACATAAGCCTTGAAAGCTGCATCCAGCAAGATGTTGTTGCTTGTTATATCACGATGGATTATTGGAGGGTTGCATTCGTGGTGCAAGTAGTAGATAGCTTGAGCAACATCTCTTGCAATGGCACCTCGCTTCTGCCAGTCTAACTCTTTTGCAGAGTCATCATTTTCCAAGATAACATGAAGGTTTCCTCTCTCAATGTAATCATACACTAAAAATTTGTACCTTGGATGGGAGCAAAATCCATACAACTTGACAATGCTTCTGTGTCGTATTTTTGTCAGCACTTCAATTTCACTAAGGAATCTCTTCTCATCACTAATCCCTTCTTCAGTTGGGTGAAGTTTTTCACCGCAACTAATCTCCCTCCTTGAAGTTGTGCCTTATAGACTGTGCCAAAGCCCCTGATCCAATGATGTACCTATCACTGAAAAATTTCTGTTACCCTAGTGATGTCCTCAAACACAAGTTTCCCATCAAAATTCCATACCGAGAGAACATCTCTTGTATTTGTAACTGCTGTAATTTGTGTTTTTTTTCCTTTTGCGAAGGATCATAACTAACACAACAATTGAGATAATAATAGCTATGCACACTGGGATAGAAGCAACTAAGACCATGCGGTGAATTCTTGCTTTGTGATATTCCTTTGTGGGAGTTGAAGAGCATTCAGGCAGGCGTGAGATATTACCACATAGACCTTTGTTGTGCAGGAACCATTTTGCGGAGGCATTTCGGAATAGACGTCCATTTGGAAGAGGCCCTTCCAAGTTGTTGTATGACACGTCAAGAGTTGACAGACTAGCCATGCTACCAATGGAGGAAGGAATGTTTCCACTGAACTGATTATGGGAAAGGTTTAGGACTTCTAACATCACCAAGTTCCCAAGTTCTGGAGGTAGGTTTCCTGTGAGTTTATTGCTACTTACATCCAACAACATTTGTAGCCCTCCCATGTTACCAATAGTTGTTGGCAGATGTCCACTCAAATTGTTGTTATTAATCATTAAGGATATTAGTTTAGTACAACTCCCAAGCTCTTGTGGTATTGAGCTGCTCAACTTATTTGCAGATATATCAAGGTATTGTAAATTTTTCATCTGACCAAATTCAGGTGGTATATTACCTGAAATTTTGTTATGCGATAAGTTGAGCAAGTATAGGTTGTCAAGATTGCATAATTCTGCTGGTATACTGCCAGTTAGGTTGTTGGCATGTATCGTAAGTACCTCCAGTTTTTTCAAGGTTTGAAAGCTCACGAGGTAAGCTTCCTGTTATCATGTTTTCTTCTATAGCAAAAATGGTCAAATTGATGTTTGCAGCCCAGGTTTTGGACAAATACCCGGAAAAGTTGTTTCTGTCCAATTCTGCTTTGACAAGTTGTGGGTATGGCCCGAAAGATGATATATCTCCAGTCATTTTGTTGGAACTAAGGCCAAGAAACTTTAGGCTCCCACATGTTTCAAGGCTTATAGGAATTGTGCTAGTGAACATGTTGTTGCTAACGTCGAACCTTTGAAGATTCCCACCTGTGCATACATTAGAGGGCAATTTCCCAGACAAAGAGTTGTTTGCCAAAACGATATCTGTTAAGAATGTCAAATTAGCGAATTCTCGTGGCAAATGGCCTGATAACTTGTTCATCTGAAGATATAGGTTTCTTATGCTTGTGAGGTTTGCCAAAATTGCCGGGATGGAACCCGAAATCTTGTTTTCGGATAAAGCGAAGGTGTGGAGATCTACCAAAGCTCCAATCTCTATAGGGATGGATCCAATGAACTGGTTGTCAAATAGGTTAAAAAAATTTAGCTTAGTAAGGTTCCCTATGCTCAGAGGAATGGGACCGCTTAGCAGGTTAGAATCCAAATCTAGCCTATTTAGATTGGGAAGCAAACAAATCTCGTGTGGAATGGGCCCTGACAAATTGTTAACATAGAGGTAGAGGACATTTAGTTTGGTCAAGTTGCCAAGACTTCTAGGTATTTGACCGCTTAAAAAGTTGGTGTCTAGGTCCAAAAATTCTAGATCAGGGAGGTTCCCAAGCTCCTTGGGGATTGGCCCGGTGAGAAGGTTTTGTCCGGCGGAGAGAAAAAATAGTGCCTTCAGATTCCCAAGGGATGCAGGGATGCGGCCTGTGAGATTGTTACTGTAGAATCCCAGCTGGCTAAGGCTTGGCATGTTGCCAAACTCAGATGGTATGCTTCCATTTAGCCAGTTGTTGCCGAGATCGAGATAAGAGAGCGCAGGTAGGGAGGTGATGGCCAGAGGGATCTCTCCACGGAGATTATTGTAGATGAGGTCAATGTGTGTGAGGAATGGGAGCGCCGAGAAGTTGAGCTCACCAAGGTCGCCATCGAGGCCAGCGTGTCGTAGGGAGATCTCAGTCACCGCCAAAGGCACACGGTGGCCACGGTGCACGACGGCGCATGCCACGCCCGTCCAGTTGCTGCTAGGAGTCCAGCGCCGGCGATGAGTTCCGCAGGGCGGACTTCCACTGGAGGAGGGCCGCTATCTGGGACCCGAGATGCACGCCGCCATGATGGTGCCTTGCTGCGTCAGCGTGCAGAAAGAGAACGCACCAAGTCCAACAGAGCAACAAGCAGAGTATCAGCTCTGTCGTCGCCATACGTGCTGGCATGGTTTTCTTTTGCTTCTTAAGGTGGCATTAATTGGTACTTGGGTCTAGGGTATGCTGATGCTGCATGGCCATGCTGGAGAGTGGAGGGTATAGGATGTATATATAGTGTTTGTTAGCTAATTAAGCTACGCGTAGTGGCCAGGTCACCAATCAGTTGGAAAAAGCAGCTACTCTCAACTCTCAACATCAATCACTTGGAAAAAGCAGCTAGTCTCAGTCTGTTAAGATCGCGTGAAGATGGCCAAACTCGATTATCTAGAAAGTAATTGACCTGTGTACTATGCAAATCTTTGTCACCGCCGGTTCGTAATCTCCTATCATGCACCGTCGATTTTGGCTCCTCGACGATGAAAATGGACGGTGATGATCATAGTCATCATCGTTGGTTGGTGTTACCCACCGGCGAGCCTAAAATCATGTAAAAAATAGCTAAAGTAAATCTAGAAAGCCCCCACCGGGCAGTCTCACGGTCACGTGATTTTTAGCATGCGATTGCTAAAAATCAAACTCATAACTTCAGGCCTAGCTAGCGTGTTACTCCTCAAGCCTGGTGTGTTATTCCCTTTACCACTGCGTCTCGCACTCAGTTGTGTGATTGAATAGCAAATACTTTCCTTTTGTATTTACTAAATATTATCATAAATATTTGTGGCACACCAAACGAATTCAAATAAAAAATAGTTTCAACTAGAAAGGATTAGATCTGGTCAAGATCTACACCTTTGCTTCTAATATTTTTTTTCATTCAAGATCATTTTAAAAATTTGAATTTTAAAATATGAGAACTTAAAATAGAATTTTGGGATCATAAATTATTTATAGTGAAAAGTGGTCAATTACATAGTTGTAGATCTCATCACTATATACAACTTTGCTTCTAGTCATTCTTTATCGATCTCATACCCTTCTGTTTTCTACATTTATTTCACCATTTTATATTTGTGAAAAATGCAAAAGGGATGACATGTGTCCAAATGTTTTTGTGGAATCCTACTCCCCCCATTCCAAATTATAAGTCGCTTTAATTTTTTTGGTACATCCATTTTGCTATGTATCTAGATATAATATTGTGTCTATATACATAGCAAGATGGATGAACCAAAAAAATCAAAGCGACTTATAATTTAGAACGGAGGGAGTATTTCATACAGGATATACCCATATTTATTACGATTTCTGTTAAAAAAAATTATTATGACTTCTCCTATAATTTCTCACTCAAAAACCCCCGAAACCAAACAAGGGGTATATAATTCTCTGTTCAACTACTACTGCTATTAGTCTCCACCAAACCAAAAACAATATAATGAATTATGACTGAAAACCAAACTGTCACCTTATTTCTCTCCATTAACTTTCACCATTAATTTCCTTGTCTTTTCGCATGTAATAATTGCCAAATGCATCGTCCAGATACATTATCATGATGCTGATCCACTTACCTATTTGTTTATTTCCATGTATGCCATTTCCGTTACGCTTTAGGCCGGACATCCACCCAGTCAAACGATAAATGGGCTGACGTATGTTACCCAATTCGTTAATGGGCTCCATCCGGTCAATTGGTCGTCCACAACCATGCGACGTTACTGGGTAGCATTCAGATTTGGGCGTCCACATCGTGCTCGTGTTGCAGGGTGATTTCAGTGAATCATTCATAAGGGCGAGTCGTCCACAAAATGTTGACTGACTGGCGACTGCAATGGGGGAGAGCTTTAGCTTTACCCCAATGGATTACACATGAATGGTCAGTCAGGATGTGTATGGAAAATCCAGATTATAAACTTGACCATGGATTACATATGATCGGTCCTACTATCTACCTTCTGGTCACGAAACATGTCCTTAACTAGCTAAGCGAAACATTTTGCCAAATATCAAAAATACTTACGAAATTGTTTGTGTAGATATTTATTCAAAATTCTCTTTACAATTGGATATGTGTTCAGTATTTTGCTCTCAATATGTACAAAACAGTTGGGCTGGGGATCCATTTTGCTCTTCAACTATTGTGGCCGTCCGATTTTCTTTGCTGATCTACAAAACCAGTTTTTTAACCTCCCTCAACTTTCAAAAAATATTTTCATGTTTTTATCAAAGTATATTTTTATATGAAAATATAATACAATAAAAATCCTAAAACCTAGTTTAATCTTAGAAAATTCATACAAATTTGTTATAAATTGGAAAATTATGAAACTAGTTGTAGTTTTTTTTTCTAAAATCATGTTATGGTACCTAGCTTGAAATATATTGAAATATATTATTCATGTCACCTGATTTTATCTGTACAAATATCATGACTCTTGTGCTACCATCTAGATTTTACCTGTACAAATATCATGACTCTTGTGCTATCATCTAGATTTTCAGGTCATGTTACGCTTTTGTGTAGTTCCGATGATTAATGTCAACTAATTATAATAGACATGAGAGCTTCTACTAGAAAATAAGCATCAAAATGGGTCAATTTCAACCTAGGCACCATAACATGGAGCATGAGTTTAGAAAAATTTGAAACAAGATTCATAACATAATTTTTCGAGCTAAACTAAACTTTCTATGAAATTTTAAGATTAAACAAGGTTTACTATTTTTAATTACATTGTCTTTCCACGCAAAAATATGTTTAAACAAATTTTCCATTTTTTAATCTTTATGTATTTTAATAAAAAAGATTTAAATGCACTATAGGTCTATTAATTTGTGAGCAAGTTTTTGTTAGGTCCATCAACTTAGAAAGTAGCTTTTTGGGATGATCAACTTGTAAGCGATTTTAGTTAGCTCTATCAATTTAGAAAGTTAGATCCATCAACTTAGAAAGTGACCTTTTTAGGTCAAAAACTTTGTAACTTAAGTCTATGTCCTTCCACATGGACTTCTTGCGCTGATGTGGCCAACTAATTTGTTCATCTGAAATAACTGGTAACTCTTCATTTTCTCAAACACGTTGTGAGCAATCGAGCAAGCACCGCCTCCACCGATGCGGCACATGAGCGAAGTCGCCGCGGACACGCGGTCGTGGGCGAACACTACCATGGTCGCGCTGGTGGCGCTACCCCAATGCCACGACCACGAGGGCGTGCCGGCAGCACTTGCCACCGCTAAGGCCACATAGACGCCGCGTGAGCGGCCCACCATGACCACATGGGCTGGTAGGCAATCGCACGCTGTCCTATGCTTGAAGTTCACGACAAACGCGAGCATCTAGAAACCACCCGTCCACCCATGTGCATAGGATGGCGCACGTGGGTGGTGCCCTGTTCGTGTGCCCGTGTGGCCGTGGTGGCCTGCTCGTGTGCCCGTGTGCCCGTGGTGGCCTACTCGCGCATCGTCGGGGCCATGGTGGCAACGGCACTCGCCTGTGTGGACGCAACAGCCTGCTCGCGTGCCTGCAGGCCCATTTGGCCACGGTGGCGGCTTGTTGTCGTGTCCGCATCAGTGGAGGCGGTGCTTGCTCGCATACCCATAAAGTGTTTGATGCAATGATGGCCAACAACTACTTTAGATGGACAAGTCAGCAAGCTATATCGGCGCGAGAAAGCCCACGTGCATGGATATGGACCTAGGTAGTACGGTATACAAAGTTTATGGACCAAAAAGACTACTTTTTAAGTTGATGGATCTAACTAAAACTATTCACAAATTAATAAACCTAAAAACTATTTTTTAAGTTGATGGACCTAACTAAAACTTGCTCACAAGTTAATAGACTTCTGATGCATTTAACTCTTAATAAAAAGTGTTAGTAGTCTGATTTACTTGCTTAAACTTTTAACTTAGTCCAATTTACGTTATTTTCGTGGAACCATGACATCAAAACCACCCGGTGCTAAAGTGAATGGTTTTCAAAAGTTGAGAAAGGTTAAAGGCTGGTTTTGTAAATCGTGGATAAAAATTGGATGGCCACGATAGTTGAAAATTAGACTTCTTTCATAAGCAAACTACAGTTGGCCTGAGCTTGGCTCTTCCATAACCATAGGAGACAAAGAGTGCACTAGCAGACCGAGACCTAGCAGTTTGGTGTACACGTAGGAATTCCTTGCCAATAATAATACTGGGCCAACTAAGAAAGAAAATCTAGTCTAGTCTTTTTTTAGAATTACACAGTACAACATAGATGCTCACATATATGCAAACCCTACCTCTATAAGCACCTCCGAAGGACTGAGCCGACAGATTCGGAGATTTCTGAAGTCATTACTGGCGTTTCGTTGTCAAGGGGAACATCGATTATCACTTAATGCGTAACGCCAATAAAATCCTAAAAAAATCCTAGGAAAAAGGTGCGACCACAAAGTTTTGATATCTAAGTGGGTAACGTCCCACTAGGCCTGGATATCGAGCCAGCTCAGCTCGTTACAGCTCGGCTCATTATAGCTCGGCTCGTTAACATTCTGGTTCAGCTTGACTCGTTATACAAATGAGCTAGAAGAGCAGCTCGGCTCGGCTCGTTAAGCAGCTCGAGCTAGCTCGTTTGGCTCGCGAGCCAAATCATAAAAATACATTACAGAGAGATTATAAAAGTATATAGGCAACACATATAAAGTACCTATAAATTTAACATAGGGGAATATAATCCATCCATGATTCGTTACATTCTTCTTGTCTTTCCAATATTTATCAAATTTGGCTAACATTGCAACATCGATTTTCCTTGGATAAGGGTCCTCAAAATTTTTTATCATTAACAATCAAGTTTGACTTTCAAAGTGTAAGGGTAGAAGGTATTAGTAGTATGATAAACTGATACTAAAAATGCAGTAGGGTGAACTGACTGGCTTATTCGAGCTAACGAGCAACTCGTGAGCCAGCTCGAGCCGACTCGTTATAAATTGAGCTAGCTCGTTATAAAACGAGCTGGCTCATTATAAAACGAGTCGAGCTCGAGCCAAGCTATTAACGAGCGAGTCGAGCGAGCTAGCGAGTTTTAAGTTTTTCGTCCAGGCTTACGTCCCACTGAACAATCCTACCATCTAGTCTAGCATATGAAATAACCTCAAAAGATCAAATCCTCTTGTACCTAAAAAGAGTTATTATCCTCACAAAGGAGAACCATAGTAGATCGAATTAAAAAAGGCTGTTGTTTTCTTAGTGGGGCTATTGAGCGGCTGGAAAATTTGATATATATAGTCAAAAGAAGATCCTTTTTGGGTTTCCTAGCTGCTGAAATATTCAGAATTGGGCCTAGCCTATTGCCTATTGGATCCGCTTGGTTGGCCCGTGAAACATAATTAGGCCACTTAAAAATTAAGGCAAAAAACTGCTTATAAAAGGACATAGATAACGTGCAACCAGTCGCCTTTCTTTCTAGGTCACCTACAGTAGCTTCTTCCTCTCTTTCGGAGTCATCTTCGCTCTCTCACTGGCCCCAACTTCCAAGACCATCCAGCGGTTAGTGGCTCCCACCACCTCACCACACGCCCCGCCCCTTGACCCCACTCTTCCCTAGAGCTCCGCCCCTAGCTACTTTGCAGGTGGTTGTCCTTGCCCCTTCCCCCGCCCTCACCCCTGCCCCGATCGACGCTCCTGTCGCCCCACTGTCTGCCGGCCTGCCTCCTTCTAAGCCTACTAGAGTTGGAGAAGAAGAGAGGGAGAGGCTAGAAAGGGAGGCCGCCGCCGCCATCGTCATCGAAACCCCAAACACCGCCATCTCGTATTCATCATTGCTGGGGTGCGGGAGTGCGTGGGAGTGGGCATAGGTCACAGGGGTGTGCAGCGTGGGCGCTAATAGAATTCCTAGTAAAAAACCTACACAAGCTTATCTATATAGATCTTCGTTTTCGGTGATCAGCACTGTAAATGAATAGTACCATCCAATTCCTCCTCACATATTCCTGTTCATCCACAGTGATTCACTCCTAGACGTCCATCCCTTCTATCTCCTCTCCATCATATGGCAGCCACAGCATAGGACACCTTAACTTTTGCATCTCCAATCATGTTGCCACTCCATGTTGTCGTATCGCTTCCTTCCCGTCTTCTTGGTCTCACCTCTTGGACTTTGTCTCCTCTAGAGATAGAGGTAAAATTTGCATTAAAATACATCTCAATCCCTCCCAAACCATATGTATTAGGGTGTATTTGTGTCCAGCCAAACAAGGCCATAGAGGGTTGGCGAGAGCCAGATTAGATTATAATGAGACTCGAAACAAATTTAGGGACCTGAAAATTTAAAAAATGAAAGTTTAGGACCTAAATAACATTACCGTGTAAGATTAGAGACCGCCAGTGCATTTACTCTATCTACTAAGAAGGTTTTCCCAGGCAGTAACTTTGGATTAATGGAGGCAGACCGGACGTTCATCTCTAAATAGCACCTATGTTAATAGCACTTTACGGAGATGGGCACCCTGACCACCTAATTAATGTAGGTGGTCAACTTGACCATCAACATTACTAAAATTAACGGAGGTGGTCATCAAAAGCTGCCCACCTCGGTTAGCACTAACGAAGGCGGCCAAACTAAGGCCCCCACCACTATTATTAACTAACTAATAGAGGCCGCTATTAATAAGGGGTTCACCTGCATTTATTATTTTCCAGATTAAAAAACTGTTTTCCACTATTATATTTGAATTCTATTTTTGAAATTTAAACAAAGACATACACTTTGAAACCAAAACAACACATGCTGAAAACATACACACATATAGGGTTGTTTGTTTACCTGATCCAAACGGGCTATTGTGCCCAAGGGGTGCAACGTAGGCTGTTTGTTTGCCTGGACAACGTTGGGAGCCCAGCCCGCATGCGCCTCAAAGCAGACCTCGGCTAGGCCATGGGGAAGGGCTCGGCTCTAGTAGGTGCGGTGCGGAGTGGCTTTTCAGCCTACGCAATTGGTGGGCCTCACGGGCTCGCGCATCGCGGTGAAATGTCCGTGCTAGGGTTCTGCATGCCCCATTCATTCCCACTTGGTGTTGTCATTATATCTCTTCCCTTGATCTCCCTGCCCTCTCATGTCCACAACGGTGTGTGTGCTACCCCTTGTTGATGGCGAGGCTTTCGAGGGCAATCAGAGGAGGCGGGAAGACAAGCGCGCCGACGAGTTTAACGGCCACCAGCGTCTCCTTGCATGGGGGTGTAACACCCAAGTGTTAAGCCCTATAATCAACTTGGTCATATCATCATGTTATACTAGCATCAAACATTCTTTTGTTAATCAAGCATGGTAATGACCCACCATAGTTAATCATGTCAGCATTAGCTCAAATTGATGTAATCTTGTAGCAAGTGCATTGCATGTGTGTTGATGATGTGGCAACTCAAAATGTTTCACTTAATCACCTAGAAATGCTTAGGGTGAAAGCTTTGCTAATCACTAATCATGCTTTAATGGTGAGGTGCTAAGTGAGTGTTAATCTTGAGATCAAAGGCGCAATTTGTGTTTTCAAAATCAAATATGTCAATTTGAACTCCAAGTTTTGAATTCAAATTTTGTCACTCACACTTAGCCAATTTGGTTAAGTCCCTAAAAAACAAATTTGGGTTCGATTTTAGGGATTAAGCAATTTTTTACATAAAATTTTCCTAGTTTTGGCTCTAATGCAAAATTCAAAGATCAAACTTTGCATTGGTGCATTTAATTGTGAGGTGTGATCTCTAATTACTCTAATGCAAAGTTCAAAGATCAAACTTGGACAATGGACAAAGACAAGACAAAAAACCACAACCTAGCTTGGTTTCTTCTGAGCCATCTGTATTAGCACCTAGATATTTAGATTTTTTAAGACACGTTATTTTTAGTTTGTATTTAAATATAATGTATATCTAAGTGCACATCAATATATGTACCTGGAAAAACCAAAACACTTTATAATTCAGAATGGACCTATAGCACAACGTTTTGTTTAGGTTGGACATCTAGTCAGTTAGTTATAATGGGCTCTGACCAATTTACAATATATTTTTTTGGACTTATCTACCGTTTCAGCGAACCTAAAAGTAATGTTTTTCTCATAAAAAAATCAATTATACCGTTTCAGCAATCCAAACGAAGAGACCATTGGCAGTCCATGACCATACGACGTTATTGGGTGGCAGCGTTCTCTGATTTGGCCGTCCACATTGTGCTCGTGCGTTCTCCTCGCGCGTCATGAAGAATTGCAGCATGCTATAAACGGCGTCGTCAGCAGAAAGTTGCTAGACTCTGAGCATTACTGACTGCAAATGTGTTCCATCACTCTGCGCACGGCTGTCTGCTGTTTTTGGATTGGATTGCCCACACGCAAAATCGTCTGGTGTATACACAGGGGCGGGCTTGTTTGGGCTGCCTTTGTTGCTGCTGAACTGCCCAGACTTGGTTGGGCCCAGCCCATTTGCCTATTGGACCCGCTGGGTACTGGCCCAAGTCGTGGTTGCCGAGTGCTCTCGCTCCCGCGCCAAGAGCCAGCGGCCGGCGCAAGATGACAGCATGTTCTCCATCATCGGCTCCATCCAAGTCACGTTCACGCAATACATCTATAACATTCTTAACTTGGTGATTGGTGGCGCAACAAGTGATGCGGCTGAGCAACGTGTGCGCCGACAAAGGTGTCCTGGTGATGGCTATCTTAGCGGAGTGCAGATCAACAAAAGCAGTTGTGAACTTATGATCGAGTTCATTGAAGTTAGCCACGTCTACACCGACGAGAAGTGCTCCAATATTTTTGTCTCAATTGCTGAAAACAAGAGCCCAAAACAATAACTACTCTCTCCATCCTAAATTATAAGTCATTCTAAGAATCTTGGAGAGTTAAATTTTTTTTAAATTTGACCAAAATTATAGAAAAAAACACAAAAATTTATGACATCAAATAGGTATATGATGGAAATACTAATAAAGAATCTAATGATACTTAGTTGGTATCATAAATGTTATTATTTTATTATATATATTTGGTTAAATTTTAAAAGTTTTGACTCTCTAAGATTTTTGAAGTGACTTATAAGTTTGGATGGATGGGGAGTATTTCATTAATCAAATAAGGATCATAAAAAAAATTAATAGAATTTCTAATCATCAGTCGGCTGTTTTTCTTTCCCTCATCGGTCGAATATTTTTGTGGGCTGGTTTGTCTGTGTCTGCTTTCTTGTTCAGCCTGTTTTGTTTCTCCATCGGGTCCCACTGGCCGTTGCCAAATTAATGCGGAACCAACATACTACAAATATAAAAGCGTAATTTTTAGTCACAACTAATAAAATACAAGGTTCAAGTGGTAGAGAAGCTATGGGCTATAGGGCTGGCCTACTTGAATTGTGGGATGGGCTTGGGCCAGCTCTGAGAAAACGGACACATGTGAGTTTGAAAATGTTATGATATTTTTGAGAGATGGATGGAATATTGAGTTTTTAAACGCTTCTGCCATTATTTCCTACAAGCACTTTCGATTTTTTCTAGGACTTCTGTAGATTTAAAATTTCCATTTATTTATTTCTTATATTTTAAATAAACAATCTTTGATTGGTTCTTGGAGCACCAATGGAAAGAAAATTTTGAAAACCACATCAAACTAAATCCACTACCTTTACCAGCCTCTCCACATCTAATATTGAGTGAAATTCACCTATGCAATATAACTCAACACTTCTCCTGCACAATCCTCAGCACTTGTGTCTCCAACACATTGATAAGGCGCATAAATAGATCCAAGCCATGTAATCAGACATAATGGTTCAAATTTTTCTCCTACGCGGCGGTACTTGATCGACCTAATATTGCCAGATATATAACCATTGGGGTTGTTGATCATCTTCTTGATGGTGATGATGACCAGCAAATAGTCCTTATAGGACTTTTACACAATGATCATGAAGCAAATATAATATGTTTGCTTTGGACCACACATTTGTAGTCCTGTTGAGTTAGCCCGTTTGGATCCATCAGCTAAACTTTAGCTAGCTAAATTTAGTTGTGGAGGATCAAACACTCCTCAGCTAAACCTAACTAAATTTTAGCTGGAGGCCAAAATTTATACAATCCTATGAGCATGCCAAAATATACTGGCCTTGACTAACCTGAAATTGTCGATGTCACTCTCCTGGGGTTGGGTATCATCATTTCATTTTCCCAAGGTCAGTATCAATGAATTTTGAGGCCAAGAAATAAAAGAAGTAGTACAAATGTTTTAGCCAGAAACTTCTGTTCTCTTTATTCAAGATAAATGAGGCTACACATAGAGAGAGTGGAACAGTGGCACTTGTGATTTTTTTTCCCGTGAAAAAAGCTTGCTAGTACGAGTACTAGTTTAATCTGAGTACTACACAGTTGGATGGGACCTTATTATGTCCTTCTTTGAGCATATATGTATATATATAAGCGTTCAATAGACTTTTAATTCACATGCTTCCATATAGAGGCATATAGAATCTGCTAGACTCCTCCTTTTCAGTATTAAATTCTATTTTGACGTAATTAATGAGACATAAATTTCGCTAATGGCAACTAAATAAACTTCAATGACCAAACTACTCCAGCTAAAATTTAGCTAGCTAAACAATATAATTAATGAGCAGTAGCATGGTCATGATTAGCTAAAGGATCCAAACACCTCTAACTAAAGTTTAGTTAGCTAATCTTAAGCTTGCTAAACTTTTGTTCTAGCAATTAGCTAGCAAAATTTTATTTAGGGTGGATCCAAGTAGTCTATAAATCTTTATCCAAATAGTCTATAAATCTTAGCTAACAGCTTGAAAAGTGTGCAAACCAATTAATAACCGACCACATTAATAAAAGTAAATTATGTAGCTAATAATTTTAGAATAGGGTATCTGATTCTTCACTCACTATGAATTCTTAAAACTCAACATTGTTATCGGGACCAAAAAAAGCACACTCAGATTCATTGGAAAAAACACTTATCATCTCAAACCATAACATAGATATTAAACTCAAAAAAAATTGTCACATTTCTTTAAAAAATATATGGACCTCAGACTTTTCAAGTTATCTAAATATGTATTTGAAAGTTTCTAGCTCATACAAAAAATACATAGATGACACATCTCTTTACATCAGCATGGATATGCATCCAACATTTTTCACATCACCTGACTAATATGGATATGGCATTTGTTTTATAAATGTGTCTCTAGCATTTTTCACATCACAATAAAAAAAGGATCCAATTAATATTTTTCATGCCGCCTTAGGTCCTCCTTTGGTTAGGCTTTTCATCCTACTTTTGCTTTTACGAAAGCCCAAAGCCAACCAAAAGAATGGAAAGCCACAACTGCTTGATAGGCTAAAAGCAGCTTTTGCTCTGGTACAAAACTCAAAGTAGCTCCCCTATTTTCAGCTGCTATTGTAGTAAAAAAGTACACACGTGCCACTTGTTATCAAGATATATAAGGGTTTATTCTTTTTTTCATGAGCACTATTTCTCTCCCATCCGACCACGTACTCCTCCACCTAGTGCTTCACAATTGGCGCCTCTAGGGCCTTCGTCCCTAGGCCTGGCTTGCTCTGACCAAGACCCATACTCTGCATCCGCATCCGCTTGCAAGACCATGCCCAATGCACTTGGTTAGTGCACTTGGCTCGCATGGCTAGGCCCGCATCCGCTTGATGAGACCTGCACTCTGGCAACTCTAGTCTGTAGCCGCCCTAGGCCAGTGAGTCCATCCCACAGCGCCTCAGTGGTTGTTGGTATTAATTAACTCATCACTTGTTTTGGTAGTCACCTATCAATTACCTACACCTCTAGCAGTGTACTAGGTTATCATCCCTAGCTATGGCGCCAAAGAATGTTTGTTGGTACTATCTAGCATTATTACAAGAACAACACTAAATAGATCTATATCATTTTATGTGACTAGGAAGAATATAAAGATATATATTTATGAAAAGGATCCGCAAGCGCACAGATAATTAAACCATTGTAGCATTTTACCTGGAGTATTACCAGGTTGTCGATTTATATTTATACCACTGGGAAGGTCTAGCAGGATATATTGATAACTTATACCATAAATGCAACAGTAAACCATAACCTCATATCTACTCATAACAGGGATAAGTCATAGGATAAATATTATATATTATAAGCATTGATCAAGCATCATAATAAGATAATAGATTCACTCAGAGCACTCTAACTACCATAATAACGCATTAGATCTGAATATTAGAGAAATAGTTCCTAGTGTCATTCTATAACTACACATCAACGAACACTCTAATTAGTGCAAACGCATCTAACAATCATTGTTAGGCTGCTATGACATCAAACATAAGTAGCATCAACTAAAGAAGGAAATTAAGACAACTGTCACCTTCCATCGCGACCGCGCTCTACAAATCTATGTGTGAAGGGAGGATTACAGAGGATTCAATGAAGCTATAAGTCACCTCCACGAGCTACCACATGACACGGCACATCAGGGGGCACTCGCAGATAAGCGTAATATCTAGGCTCCATGCCTACATAATGCCTACCACTCACCTAGGGTACCTCCGGATGAGCGCTATACGAGCATATATAAGAATTCAATAGCAGTGGACTAACTATACTAGACATGTAATCAAAGTAGACGATGAACATTGCAATCAAGAACATAAATGAATACTAATATTGCTAAGAACGATGTAGTAATAATACAAAGAGTATAAGAACCGTACCGAACTCCACGCTCCTAGCAACACCGATTGGGAACCCAAGCTAGATTAACTCAGCTTGACTCCCTCTAGATCTAATCTAACTAGTCTACTACTATAGAATAGAGGAACTCTGAGGAACTATGGTTTCTGGCTCTGGATGCTTGATCTCCAAATGACTTGATTGCTCCAGAGGGGTCGGCCTGTATTTATAGTCCTATTGGGATGCACGATGGCCGTTGGATCAAACCGACTTAAGGGACGGCTAAGATGAACCCTCAATGGCGATGGAGGAAGACTCCAGAAGGGGGGAGAAGCTTCGCCCCATAGGGGGCCGGCCGGCATGACAGGTGGGGCCGGCCGACCCCACCTGGAAGTGCCTCGCGCTCCCCTTTGCTCCGGTGTATTCTGGATCCTTCTAGAGTTGTGTAGCGTATTCTTGAGTTACGGATAATTCCGAGATATATTTTGATAATTAAGTCCTTTTCGCCGTTTTCTGGAATAGTCCCTAGAAATTGATAAATCACCAAAACTCATAGAAATTGTCAGATAAAACCCTAGACTTCTAGATATTTATGTGTTTCTCGTGTCTATTGATCTATTAAATGTTGACGCTATCCACTGTCAACAACTCCCCCAAGCTTACCCTTTGCTAGTCCCTTAGCAAAGCCTAGAGTTGGATCAGGAGTTGCTACAATGCTTTCGCGCCTCAAAAGTACAAATGCTTTCAAACAAAAATTCTCCTCTGGATTAGACAAAACTGCTCTAACTTTCAAACTTACTCATTTTACCTATAGCTTTGGGGCTTTTCAACTTTCACATGGGTCTTGAGCAATTGAAAGATAGAACAATCAAGTCAAGCAACGTCTCACAAATTCTTCACTCAACCAATATTCTAGAGTTTTTTGGCAAGTTTTTGAAATAAAACTCAGAGCTTATTTGTATGACACCCACAAGTCTCGTAATATATGTAGTATTTATGGATCTCACTTAAGGCATTAATGTTGTCATGCCCTCCTACAACTAGTGATTATAGTGGAGCTTATAGGAGTGGTGTTGACGGTGGATAACGTCAATATTTATTAGAACTTTAGACATGAAAGGATACATGAATACACATTAGTCTAGGGTTTTAATTGACAATTTCCACGAGCTTTGCATATTCTATATTTTCTAGGGATTATTCGAGAAAAAGCATAAAAAGAGAGATTAGAGTGCATAATTATCACGAAACTTATCCGTGTCGAGGAAAATATATCGTCATCAAGCTCGGGGAAACATCTAGAAGACACCCGAAGCAATGGGACCCACGGGAGTCCAGGTGGGGGGCTGGCCGGCCCCACCTGCGCCCGGCCGACGCCCCCCATGGCATCGGCCACCGCCTTCTAGAGTCTTCCTCCCACGCTTCCTTGGCACCCAAGCAAAGCATCGCTACGTCGATCTAAGGTCGGTTTGATCCGACGGTGCACACAACATGAAGACGCGGATCGATGACGTGGCGGTTCCTTGCCCCCTACTCCACCTCGGCCTATATAATGATGCCCCAAGGCCCCTTCATGAGGCATTCTACACCCCGGTGCTTCATATTCTCTACATAATTAGGGTTAGGGTCCCTCTAGTTGATCTAGTTCTAGTTTATCTAGTTCTAGTTCATCTAGTTGTAGCAATTAGGAGAGACTAGTTCTTCTAGATCTAGTCTTGTTTAGAGATTAGAGAGATTGAGCAGAGGAGTAGAGATTCTGGAGGAGTTCCGGCCTGTCGGTGCTTCTTCGTGGCTGTATTCTTACGGATTCAGCTCTCTCTCCCGGGAGGCTGCGTTAAAGGTACTTTTGTATTCGTCATTTTGATTCAAGTAAGCAGTTGTTCTTATTTGTTCTTAAGTTCACAGCTCATATTGAGTGCTTTGATCTTGGTCATTACTTGGTTGAAGTAGTATTTTATAGTGTAGGCGTGGTGCCTAGGCTAGGTTTACTTGTGGATGTCCCCTAATTGGCCGGATAGTGGTAGTCCGCGTAGGTGACAGCTGCGTTGGTTCCTCTGTAGTCCACTTCCCGTTAATAGGATTGATAGGCTTATAGGTGCTTGGTAGGAGATTACTCTGTTTCTTCTCCTATTCGGGTTACTTGCCCAGTTAGAACGGTATTATACAAAGCTTACCGGTTGTTAGAACTAGAGTTCAATAGCTATTTCCTCTTTCTTGATTTTATCTAGCCTAATTGTAGGGTTAAGTCTATAGGCTTTGTCATCATCACAACCGTTCCCTGTGGATACGATATTTAAAATCTCTGGGTAAAATGTGACACTGGTATGGTATCTGTGCGCTTGCGGATAATCTTACTTAAATATTATTTAGTGGAGTGCAGTTAATTTATACCAACAAGCATTTTTGGCGCCGTTGCCGGGGAACGGTTTGCTGATTTTGACTTAGTTTAGCTTAATCTTGTATTATACTTTTATCTTTTCTTATTTTATCCCATTCTCTTTATTATTTTTGTGTTCATCCTTATGGATGCTTTTAATTCTATTCCTATCTATCTTTATGGCATGCGTGAAAGCGTCGGGCCACCAAAATCTAATGAACCTGTCATAACACCTGGCTATGAGCTGCGCCCATGTCTAACTAGTTTGATTCGGGATAAACCCTCCTCGGGAGAAGGTAACGAAAACTCGTACTCACACTTACGAGAATTCAAGCAGACCTGTGCATGCTTGCGCATTGCTGGCATGTCCGATAAGACTATTAGATGGAAGCTTTTTCCGTTTTTCTTGACTAGAAGAGCTAAACGTTGGTATAATCAAGCCATAGGGAGTATGCAAGGTGATTGGGAAATAATATACTCTAAATTTTGTTTATATTTCTTTCCCATCCATAGAGTAGTTAACCTTTGAAAAGTGGTTCTAACTTTTAGGCAACTAGAATAAGAATCTCTTGTAAATCATAAGAGCGTTTTAATGAACTTGTTACATTTGGCCCTGACCTTGGTTTTTCAGACCCTGTGCTTATTCAACATTTTTATTTGGGTCTTACCAAGCAATCTAAGGAATCCCTTGATTTAGCATCTGGAGGAGCTTCTCTTCACTTACCTATAACTGAAGCAAGGCTTATGCTAGAAAAGGTGGTTCAAGCCTATTCTGAGCTCCCCGAGGAAGAGAAGAACTTATCACCCGAACTAGAAACGGAAGTCTTGGTAGCTAAAACACAATCATCCCATTCCCAAGATTTAGCTATCGATCCTAAACCTTTGAAATTCCACTTTGATGATTTAGACTTCCAGTTAGCTAAGATGCTCGTAAATCAATACACATCAAATCTTCTCAGAAGAGCATCTTGGGAAAGTGTCGTTAACTTCCTTTCCCCTCCGAAAGACACTTTGGGGAGAGTTTAAGGATGGCATGTCGAGTGCTGTCATAGAAGGAGAGCCAAGCCACTTAGGAGTAAATTCTATCTTCTCCCCTTCTATGCCCACAATAAATGTCTCTGAATCCAACTCTAAACCCATCCTTGACCCTAATGAATCTTTTTATGCTCTTTCTACTAAACTTTATAATGACCCTAGAAATCTATCAAGACATCTCAAGAATGAAAGTATAGGAATAACCAAGAAGAGCATCGACAATGGTAGGAATGCATAGAACATACTAAAAATGCATATACTATTGTAAAAGAATGGATGGAAGAGGACGAAGCTTTAGCACTAGCATCTAAACTTGGTTTCAATTCAAATGGTGAGCTTAAATCAATTTCTTTAATAAACAGAACTTAGCTAAGTTTAGAGAAAGCTTTAGAGACCAACCTTAGGGATATCAATTCATGGGAAATTCTAGAAAATTAAACATCCAATAAATGTCATAGGCATAAAATAATAGAGGCAAAGTTGTTGCCTATAGACATCCATGAAGAAACACCCTTGGAGTTTGAAAAGGGAAATCACATCGATGAGCATGGGAATTATCTCATAAACACTTCATCGAATCCATGGTCATATGAGAAATCTCCTGAATCTTTTGGTCTCTCTAATATTACCACACATAAGATATTCAACCCCCTCTTTATACCTGTTCATAAAATTATTAAAAGGGTGGTTGTAGATGCATATGTTTATCATAAATATTATAGATCTCATTGTAATCTTGATATAGGCGCACTAAGGCTAGTGTTCTAGAGGAAACCGCCGCACAAACTCAACGTACAATAATTAGAAGGTTTTGCAAGAATAACCTTGTGTCCTAAAATAACCACTCTTGAAAAAAATAGCATAGCTATAATGCCCTTGTGAATTCATAAAAATGTTCCTTTTGATGTTTTTTTGTCACTAACCATTTCAGGTTTGAAGTGAGAAAATAACTAATGGCAGCAACAGATATGTCCAACCAATTATCATGCAACATTAATTATATCCATCCAAATTTAAATCTGTCTTGCAAAATTCAAGCTTGGGGAATGGACTTATTTAGAAAATCCTATATTGCTAATATTGGTTGTATCTACTTTTTAATTCTTGTTCAATTATTTACCTTTTTATCTCTAAATGAATAAATCTCTATAAGTGTTTTCATATTATCTTTGTTTGCTATAGTAAAATTTGGTTTGGAAGTACTGCACATACTTCTAAAAAGCTTTTTTTGAATTAAGCGTGGTGCTTAGGTTAAATAGCTTTCCTTAACTAAATTAGACATGGAGTTTAGCTTGGTTATTGAACTAGAAATTGTTGTAGTAGACATTGGATATTTTTATTGGGCTAACCCCATGAAAAACTTTTAAAATTAATTTGGATAAGTCATGAGATAAATTCAAATTAGAGATGAGACAGGGCACATGCTTGAAAAAGAATACATAGCTTATTCATCATAAATGATAGAACTGTGAGTATTAATGATTTATTCACTTTATCTTCTACTGCAAGTTACTTTGCCTCAAGCCATGTCTGTATAAAACATGATCTATGCTAAAATAATATCAATACTATCTTTTCATTAGCATAGACAGAACAAAATGAAATACTGGACAAGCAACCTATGTTTAAAATTTGTATACTCCTTCGGGTATGTATTGTCCACTAATCTGTTGCAGGCTTAATAATGACTAGAGTGAAAAGAGTCAAAAGATCAAAGAAGCAAAAGATGGCAAAAGAATGAGTGCAACAGAGGAGACAAGATGTCCATGAACAACTCAAGATGCAAGAGAAAGGACCATCAGTCATTTACCCTTCATAACTTAGTGCCGTCACGCTCTAATAATGAAGGTAAAATTCTAAGGTAAGTGGTCACTGCTCTTCTCTTGATCTTGGTGCACATAAATATACAAATATGTTAGAGTTACAACTTAAATTGATTAACCTAATTAGCTCAACATGCTTTGTTCTTTAAAATTGTTCATGGCACCGTTCTCTTAATCTCAGTCTTAACCAAACAAGCTAAAATATTATATTCGATCTTGGGAAGACGATAGTCATACTTATGTGAAAATTTATATAGAGATAGACAATCCTTCTATTGGTTAAGCATTTTCATCCTTTTTCTGGCATGTGAACTTAAATGCAACATTCAATGCTTAATCTTTTGATCTTTCCACTCATGTCATAAATAAACAAATCATATAACACCAACTTTATCTTGTTCAAAGTGCCTAAGGATAGAGAAAAAATAAAAAAGGGATAAATTTGGCTCTGTTGGTGTTTTTCCAGCAGCAGAGCCCATGCACTTAATCTCTGTCTTGGTTTTACAAATAGGACAACGCATCGAGCAAAGTTTATTAATTGTATAAGTGAAAGTTCTGTGAACATGCACACTGAGCAAGATGCTTGTCGGCTACTATTAAAGCTCTACTTCAACCTATAGGCCAAACCAAAGAACAAAAGTGACATTATCATCACTAGAGGTATGCAACCATTAATGACCTCCATCTCTCAAGATGGAGAGATACACAAAAGTGAAAGAAGAAGTTTTATCGATAAACTTAAAATTCCGTACCCTTGTCATAAGGTAATATGGTAGTTATCTAATTAATTAGTATTCTTGTCTACATTAATAATTTTACTTTAACATATTCATCTTCATAAATATTAAAAATAAAAATCTTTATTGCTTTATTTACTTTAGCGTCATAAAATAGTAAAAGCCCCACATGAATAAACTTGTGGTAACCCAGTAGGAATATTTACTGTGGTGGCATAAAAAATAATAATAGCTTTTGTATTTAATTTCTTGCATTATAAAAATCCTAAACCCCATAAGAATAAATATTCTCTGGGGTGGCATAAAAAATACAACTATATAATGCACACATATTTAATTTCTACATAACTAGAAAATCCTAAAAAGAGAATCCTGCTAAAACTTATCAACTTAAAATGAACTCATAAGAATAATTAATTATTTATTGGCTGATCACTAACCACTTATTAAATTTGAGCCTCGAGTTTTGGTTTTTTTGTTGGAGTATAACTATGCAGCATAACATTATGACTAAGGAGTGAGTTTATCGGTGGAGCCCACTAAGACTATGGCTGACAAGCTCACCCTAAAGATCATCAACACCAAGTATTGCAAATATCTAGCTTGGGGGAGGAGCATCCCCTAGTTATCGGGGTAACTATACCTAGGCGATTATCGAGTCTATTTTATATAGTCATAAAATACCAAAAATATATGGGCACATGAAGGTCCATGTCTTTAGAGTCTTGTGAGTCCAATAGAAATAAAAAGAGGAATAATAAATTAAAATCAAACAAATATACTTATCTATTTACTAAGGTGTGATCATAGAGGTGCCGTTTGGATGCAGTCCAGATAGGGAATGGGAAATTTGATGGGAAGGAAACGGATAGGGATACTAGAGCGTATACCCATACCTTTGTTTGTTTAGCTTGGGTTTGGGTTAGAGATATGTGGTGGGACCTACATGATTGAATTAATAAAAAAATTCTCCACAAGCCTTCCGTCAGCACCTTCTCGTCCTTTCATCCGGAGTCTTCTCTCTGATCTTCCTCAGACCTCAGCCAACTCTGATCTCACACAGCAGGCCACGCAACGAAAGTGAGCAGCAAGGTCCCCATGCTAGGCTAGCTGTAACGAAGAACCCTGATGCGTGTGCGACGAAGCGGTGCGGAGCCTCGGTCACCAGAATGAGATGCTGGCTCCGGCGGCCTATACGCAGGGAAGCGACGCGGCTCCAGCAGCCTACGCGGCGGCGCGATGCGTGGGATCTGGCGCCATCTCGAGGCGATGCTAGCTCCGGCGGCCAGCGCGACGAAGCAGCCTAGGCTCCGGCGGCTAGCGCAAAGAGGCGAGGCAGGCTTCTGCGATGATATTTCCCGGCCATAACCCACCCCCTCCGCTGGGTTACGAGGTTAGGGAAAAGACCGCATCATTTCCCTATCCCTTTCCTCTTCCAAAAATCCAAACACGGGATAAAATATTTTCCTTCCCTCATTTCCCAAACCCACCCCTCGTTTCCCTATATCCAAACGGCACTAGTGTGTGTCTACAGTCAGTCTAGTTTAGAGTCAACGAAAAACTAGAGAACATTAAAATTTTGTCTTGGTGAAAGGTCCTTGTTTGGTTTTGGTAATTGAGTGACAACCTCGGTGGACTAATTGTGTTTATGTGAGATATGCAGAGAATTAGTCCACAGGTGATGAAGGAGCTTAATGCATGATACATGACATGGAGTCATGTGGCTAGAGGTGAAGATCGAGACAAGACTTGTCTTGATGGACCGGTCGTGAGGGTGAAGGGCAAGTTGGAGGCTTTGAAGCCGTTGGTACCGAGTGTCGGGAGGCTTGAGCAAAGACTTGGCGCTGAAGAACCGAAGCGATGGTGAAGAGCAAGTGAGGTCAAGATCGATGGACCAAAGGCCATGTGATGATATGAAGTGAATCATATCATTCATGTGGAGCGGTTGGTGCATGTGTTACATCGGCATTAGAGGAGATGAAATGGAAAGCGCAAGGCAAAGGTATAACCTAGGGCATTTCTATTTCACCGGTCATAGGTGTGTAGAGAAGTTGATGACTGGGTTTAGGATAGATGGCCGTACTATCAAAAGGGGCAAACTTGTTTGCATATCGGTCATCTAGTGCCACTTTAGCGATCTAACTTTGCATCGTATTGCTAGGATTGAGTGGCGTTGTGAGAAGGAGTGAAAACCGTTTGGAAAATGATTGTGAAAATGCTAACACACTTGCACATGGTGATGTACACTTTGTGGTGTTGGCACATTTGCAAAGGGGATGGTGTTTGCCGGGAAGAGAGGGGTTTGGGATCCTCTCTCCCTCCCGCCGAGCTTGCGAGGCGGGATTCGGCGCCTTTGTGGAAGCGAAGTGTTCATTTTCCATTGCGTCGGAGGCCAGAATTGGAGGCGAAGTCGTCGGAGTGTTTCTCGCTGAGAAACACTCAACCGGACGCTGGTCCAGGAGGGACCGGACGCGTCCGGTCAAGTGTGCGCGTCCGGGGTGATTTCGGTGGTCACCGGACGCCGTGGGACCGGACGCTCCGGTGCCGCGTCCGGTCGGCGTGCAGAGGCTAGGCGCAGGCGAGCTGAGGTGGACCGGACGCTGGGGGAGTCCGGTCAGTTCTGATCGGACGCGTCCGGTCAGGAAAAATCAGTTTTGGAGCTCTCTGAGTTGTGACCGGACGCTGGGCGTCGCGCGTCCGGTCGGTGGACAGGACGCGTCCGGTCAAGGTGGCGTGGCGCGCGCGCGAGTTAGCCGTTGCGCGCCAACGGCTAGTTTGAAAGGCGAGGACACGTGGCGTCGCGGGGGCGACCGGACGCTGCGACCGGACGCGTCCGGTCGTCACTTGGTGCGCGTCCGGTCAGCTCTGCTGACTGGTTTCGTGGCAACGGCTCTTTAGCCCTTGGGGGTATAAGTAGTTGCCTTGGCCGGCTTTGGCTGGCGGCTGAGCACATTGGGGACTTTGTGTCCTTGCTTGGTGGTGCTTGAGAGCCCTCTAACTCACTAGAGCTTGTAGTGATTACATCCAAGAGTGAGCTAGTGATTCTAGTGCGTTGCATTGAGAGATTGCAAGGTGTGGCACTATGTGAGAGAGTTGCAAGCCGGTGGTTCTTATTACTCTTGGAGGTTGCCACCTCGTAGATGGCTTGGAGGCTTGTGGGCATCGTTGTAGCACGCTCGGAGATTGAGTGGTGCTCCGATTGCTAGTCACATGCGGTGACATTGTGAGGGGGATTGTGCTCACCCCGCGGGAGATCGCGAAGAGCAACTCTAGTAAAAGGGTGACACGAAGAGCGACAAGTGGTTCGACGCGGTCAAGTGCTAGAGCTCGTGGTGAGCACTCCGGTGGGAGACCGTGACTTGAGGGTGACCGCTAGTAAGAGGACCGGCGACAACCTTGGAGCTTGTCTCAACGAGGACTAGCTTGGTGGCAACCAAGTGAACCTCGGTAAAAAATCGACGTGTCAACTTGTCTACTCTTCTCGTCGATTTGCAAAGTCTCCATTCACTAGCTCGTATTTACTTATTCATTACTTGTGCTAGTGAGTAGTGTTGCTCTTGTGTAGCTAGTTTGCTTGTGTAGCTTCCTAGTTACCTTCTTAGCTTGTGTAGCTTAGAAGTAGCGATTGCGTGGCTAGTAGGCTTGTGTAGCCTTGCTAGTCACTTTACTTAGTTTATGTAGCTAAGTGAGTGAGCTCACTAGTTAGGCTTGTGTAGCCGTGCTAGTGAGAACTACTAGTGTGCTTAGGCTTTGTGCGCTTTGCTCACTAGTATGTGTAGGTGCACCCCGGTTTGATTGAGTACTAGTTGCTTAGGTTTGTGTGACCTTTGCAACCTAGTATTGGATAGGCGAGCACTACCTAGCCTTGCACCTTAGTGGCTCAACCTAGGATTATTTTGTAAGGTGCTTGATCATAAATAGAGGGGTGAAGTCTTGATTAGACCGATAGTTTTAATTCCGCATTTTATTCGGTCATCCGCTGCGATTAGATTTTAGAAAGGACTATTCACCCCCTCTAGTCCGCCATCTCGACCCTTCACGTGGTATCGGAGCCCGGTCTCTCATTTGTGGTCTTCACCGACCCGAGAGGATGGCGACTAGTTGGTTAGATGATGATTGCCACACGCATATTTTTGATGGCACGGACTTTGCACGGTGGAAACACCATATGCTTGATCATTTACGTGCAAAAGGTCCTAAGGCGTGGTGGATCATTGTTATAGGCTTTGCTCAAGATGCCTTGGATAAGAGCAATCTAACCAAAGCTCAAGAGGATTGCTTACAACTTGATTCATGCGCCCTTTACTATTTAACATGTGCTTTGCATGAAGATGTTTACAGGCGCGTGTGGGACATCGAGAGTGTTCATGGTGTATGGGAGGCACTCCAAGCCCTCTATGGTGATCACTCCACAAGTGATGATGGCAAATTCAAGGTGGAGGATGATCACAAGGAGGAGGTACATGAGGATGTTGAGCATCTTCACAACTTGGTGGTTGTGGAAGATTGCCGCACCTCATGGTCAAGTGATATTGATGATGCTATTTCAAGCTTACTTGACAAGAATGATGATACCACAAGTGATGCAAGTGATGATTCTACCCCAAGCACACTTGATGGTGATGATGGCTATGAGAGTGATGTCTCCACAAGCTCACCGACAACACCATATTGCTTCATGTCACACGGTGACACCAAGGTATCATTTGCTAATGTGGTTGTTGATTGTGATGATCCAAGTTTTGAGCTTGTTTGTAGACTCACCAAGGCTTTAGAAAATGAGATGGCTAAAACAAAGAAATTGAAAAATAAAAACTCATTTCCAAAGACCACATGTGAACAACAAAAACATCTACTTTATGTTACTACTTGTTCACATGAGGAACTTAAATTGCATCATGAGGAGCTTAGTGTTGCTCATGATAATTTGGTACAAGACCATGCTTTTCTCACTAAAAGGCTTTCTAGTGAAGAAATCAAAACTAGTAAGAGCTCATCATTTGGGTCAAATGATCAATCATATATTGTTGTTAACCCATGTGATATAGGCAAGAAGAATGTATCCACCTCTTGTAATGATTTACTTGCTATGCCTTGTTCTTCACATATAGATTCTTGTTCTACTTCTATGTCATGTGGGACTAACCTTTTGAAGGAGAACAATGAGCTTAATGATCAAGTGAAGAAGTTGAACAACAAGCTAAAGAGGTGCTATAACTCAAGTCACCTTTGAGCACATGTTGAAGACTCAAAGAAGCTATGGTGACATGAGTGGTCTCGGATTCAACAAGAAGAACATCAACAAACCGAGAAGCCAAGATGACAGGAGTGGCATCCACTTCAACAAGAGCAAGATCAAAGGCAAAAGATGGGGCAAGAGAAAGTTTGAAAGAGAGATGAAGAAGCTAGAAGAAAAGAAGCTCTCTCATTTCTTGTGCTTCATATGCCAAGAAGTGGGACATCTAGCAAAGGCTTGCCCAAACAAGGAGAAGCTCAAATTGAAGAAGGAAGAAGAGAGGCTCAAGCATGTCAAGTGCTTCAAGTGCCGCACTTGGGGTCATCTCACCTCAATGTGCCCAACCAAGCAATTGGTGAAGCAACAAGAGAAGCCTCAACCAAAGCCACAAGTTAAGAAGCCCCAAGCTTAAGTCAAGATCAACCATGAAGATAGTGGTGACTTGAAGATAAAGAAGAGAACTAGAAGGGGTGGACAAATAAGAAGGCATCCAACTTCCAATCAAGATGCCAAGATGATGAGCAATAATCAAGAGAAGAAAGTCTATGCTCACATCAAGTGCTTTGAGTGCAAGGAGATGGGTCACTTTGCCTCGAAGTGCCCCAACAAGCTTGAGAAGAAGGCTCAAGCAACCCATAAGAGGCAAGGCAATAAGAAGCACAACATGAGCAAGGAAGAGAAGGCTCTAGCAAAGAAGAAGTGCTACTCATGCCGGGAAAGGGGACACATGGCTCATTCATGTCCCCTAGGTAAGAAACCTAAGTCCATTTCAATTGATGATACTAATGTGCTTAGGAAGGATGACAATGGTACTTATTTGGTTGCTATTGCAAAACATCCCACTATCCATACTAAGACATTGCCTAAGTATGTTGCTCCTAACTTGAGAGGACCCAAATAAGTTTGGGTACCATCAAAAAGTGGATGATTATTTGTAGGTACCATTGGCATTGAAGGCTTGATTCAATTGGTATTCATGATGATCATTGATTGATTGAGTCAAACATTGAAGCCTAGTGCTATTCTATCTCAATGCCAAGTCAAATCAAGTGAAGTCCTAGTGCTACAACATACAAGTGTCACATTCAAGTTGTGGTGATTCATTAAATATAGTTGATGGCTTGCAAATATTTGAGTTAAAGCTTGCTAGTGGATTATCATGACCTACCAAGGTATATCTCTTATTGATCACATGTCATTTGGGTGTATATGAGTTGATTGAATTGGATATATATGCATATGTTGCTTGCTATGAGATGTTTGAATGGAATTCATGCTTAGTAATCAAGTTTGGATTGGTTTGGTTGGATATGTTCATGAGACTTCATTTAGTGAGTGGTTTGAATGGATATATGTCTTGTGAGAATGTTCAAACAAGTTGATTCGAGATTGATTCACATTTATTGAATAATAGCTCAATATGTTGAAATATGTCCAAAAATTGAAAAACTGAGCTAGCTGTGATCAAGTCTAAGTTTGAAGGATCAAATCTATTTGGATTGGCTTGAAAATTTGTGTACATACTCTACACCTATGTTAGTTATTGCTGTTCAAATTTCATAAGAATTGGACAAGAAATGTTTTGGTTTGGAGTGGATCTTGTCAGATATAGTGCAGCAGTTTTCAGCATGTACCCTCTGAAGAAGATTTGAAATCTGGTAGCAATATAGAAGTCCAATGAAGCTCAAATTTTTATGGGTGATAGATAACTTAGTGAAGCACATCTTCACCAAATTTCATGGTCATTGGAGCTGTACATTGGGAGATATGATATATTCTTTGAAGAGTACAGAATCTGCCAGAAAAGTGACAAACATTGGATTGATCAAGAGTCACTTCAATTGAAAGGCCCTCAAGTTGGATTCATGTTCATAAATGGTTGAGGGACCTATGTTTGGTTTTGAATTGATCTTGAAGCATGACAAGCAATGGGTACAAGGCATTTGATTGAGAAGGTGTATTTGGCACACATTGGTACTCAAATTGGAAGATCAAGACCAAGCTCAAGATGAAGATGAAGTTTAAGTTCTAGTGATGATTGGAGATCATATGATAGAAAGAAAAGAACTTAAACAAGTAGAAAGAAAAGGACTTAAAGAAGTTTTCAATGTTATTCATCATAACAAGTGGGTATCAAGATTGTTCTTTGGAGAGAGGTCACTTCTCCCTTGAGTAGGGGCTTGCCGCCTTTTGTAGGTTAACCAAGCGTGGCTTGGAAGGCTAACATGGAAGTGGTGATCTAAAGGACATTTGAGATGCTTAGTTGATGCAAATCAAAAGGGTTGATCATGAAATGCAAGCAACACCTAAAACAAGAGCAATTCATGGAGAATTCAAGCGGTATTCACAATTGGCATATATTGGTCTTATATACAAGTGAATATCAACCATAGTTATCTCTTGCAAGCAAAGATCAAATGAAAAAGTAAGACAACCACAACAAGAGAGTGCACTTGATCATTAGTGGTTCCAAATTCATATGGGTGAAGAATGGACTCTATCTTGGATGATTGGTCTTCACCAAGCTTTTAAATGGACTTCACATCGCCTTTGCGGAGCTAAATTGGAATCTAGATGACTATCCTCTACTAAGAAAGCAAAGGTGAAATTGGTTGTCATATGCATTCATATTTGCTAAGGACTTGTTCAGTGCATATAGACATATCTAGTGAGCATTCATGAAAAACCAAATGATTTTAAGTTCATATCATGCCACTATTACTTGTATGTCTTGAATTGATCTAGTGGCTAAGTATGACTTGTTCATGAGCATGTGAATCTAAGTATTTGATCTAGCTAGATGAGCAAGAAAGGATCTAATTCAACATTGACAAGATAACCATTCAAAGATGTGTGAAGAAGCTTGTCATTGGTTCAAACCGAAGTTAGATCACTTATGCAAATTTGCTAGTTTGAACTAAACGAGAAAGAAGCTCATGGAAAGAATCAAGTTCAAGAAGTAGAAGATAACAATATAAATGGATATCAAGTTTGATATTTACACGTGGTATCTAGACTCACCATTCATTCAAGTGGTATACACATGGTGTCATATTCCTACTTGTGGTATCCTTCCACACATGTGCTATATCAAGTGGTTACAAATAATGTCTAGATCAAGCATTCAAGTGATATCCTACACTTCAAGTGATCCTCAACCTTAAGTGATCAAATTCAAGCAAAGCTACCCTCAAGAGCTCAAGTGAATCAAGTGGGTGACCTACAACAAAAGAGTTCTTACAAGTGGTGTCATCCCAAATTGGTCAAAAGATTATCTCCATTTCCAAGTGGTACTCCAACATCAAATGAAGGTGTCCATCAAAATGAAGATTCAAGTGTCAACATCAACATCCTCGGTGCAACCCTTTGTCAAGAAAAACCACACCCTTTATGGAAATTGATGACAAAGGGGGAGAAGTTTTAGAACAAAGATATGTGCATACCATATGGGAAGTAGTTTGAGGACAAAGACACAAATTGGACATGGATATGACCAAGAGGGAGCAAGATTGAAGAATACAAGGGGATCAAAATTCTTGGACAAGAGAAGCACACAAGTAGGGGGAGCAAGCTCATGAATACATGCTTGATGCATTTAATTGTGCATTATATTTGCTTGCTTGCATTGCATTTGTCTTATATTCCTACATGCTTGTGTGCAAGTGTCTGCTAGAACTAAGACTTGGATGATGTTTGATGCTTTGTGGTATCTAGAGCCTAGTCTTAGTATAGCAAGTGATATCTAGAACCTTGATTATAATGTTGATCTCACGTGGTATCTAGTTTCACTTGTTTCTAGCAAAGATTGATGCTAAGGATGTTGAAAATGTGGTATACATGCTACAAAGGTTTATTCTCTATCTTGTATATCTTAACATCACTTAGTAGTGGTAACACTCCCACAAATTTCATATTCATGCATGTGTGCAAGTTTGAAACCAAACCATTTGAGCACACATGTAGGGGAGTTAACACTACCAAATTGATTTTATGGTGCTTATCCAAATCATAGACCGAGTGCTTAAATGTTGGATAAGTGGCATAAAATCCCAAAATGCTTAATTTCCATATCTTTGTAGAGTTGTCATCAATTACCAAAAAGGGCGAGATTGAAAGGTCCTTGTTTGGTTTTGGTAATTGAGTGACAACCTAGGTGGACTAATTGTGTTTATGTGAGATATGCAGAGAATTAGTCCACAGGTGATGAAGGAGCTTAATGCATGATACATGACATGGAGTCATGTGGCTAGAGGTGAAGATCGAGACAAGACTTGGCTTGATGGACCAGTCGTGAGGGTGAAGGGCAAGTTGGAGGCTTTGAAGCCGTTGGTACCGAGTGTCAGGAGGCTTGAGCAAAGACTTTGCGCCGAAGAACCGAAGCGATGGTGAAGAGCAAGTGAGGTCAAGATCGATGGACCAAAGGTCATGTGATGATATGAAGTGAATCATATCATTCATGTGGAGCGGTCGGTGCATGTGTTGCATCGGCATTGGAGGAGATGGAATGGAAAGCGCAAGGCAAAGGTATAACCTAGGGCGTTTCCATTTCACCGGTCATAGGTGTGTAGAGAAGTTGATGACCAGGTTTAGGATAGATGGCCGTACTATCAAGAGGGGCAAACTTGTTTGCATATCGGTCATCTAGTGCCACTTGAGCGATCTAACTTTGCATCGTATTGCTAGGATCGAGTGGCGTTGTGAGAAGAAGTGAAAACCCTTTGGAAAATGAATGTGAAAATGCTAACACACTTGCACATGGTGATGTACACTTTGTGGTGTTGGCACATTTGCAAAGGGGATGGCACATTTGCAAAGGGGATGCAAAGCGCTTTTGTGGAAGTGAAGTGTTCATTTTCCATTGCATCGGAGGCCGGAATTGGAGGCGAAGTCGTCGGAGTGTTTCTCGCCGAGAAACACTCAACCGACGCTGGTCCGGAGGGACCGGACGCGTCCCGTCGGCCAAGTGTGCGCGTCCGGGGTGATTTCGGTGGTCACCGGACGCCGTGGGACCGGATGCTCTGGTGCCACGTCCGGTCAGCGTGCAGAGGCTAGGGCGCAGCTGAAGCTGAGGTGGACCGGACGCTGGGGAGTCCGGCTCAGTTCTGATCGGACGCGTCCCGGTCGTGAAAAATCAGTTTTGGAGTTTTCGAAGTTGTGACCGGACGCTGGGCGTCGCGCGTCCGGTCGGTGGACAGGACGTGTCCGGTCAAGGTGGTGTGGCGCGCGCGCGAGTTAGCCGTTGCGCGCCAACGGCTAGTTTGAAAGGCGAGGACACGTGGCATCGCGGGGGCGACCGGACGCGTCCGGTCGTCACTTGGTGCGCGTCCGGTCAGCTCTGCTGACTGGTTTCGTGGCAACGGCTCTTTAGCCCTTGGGGGTATAAGTAGTTGCCTTGGCCGGCTTTGGCTAGCGGCTGAGCACATTGGGGACTTTGTGTCCTTGCTTGGTGGTGCTTGAGAGCCCTCTAACTCACTAGAGCTTGTAGTGATTACATCCAAGAGTGAGCTAGTGATTCTAGTGCGTTGCATTGAGAGATTGCAAGGTGTGGCACTAGGTGAGAGAGTTGCAAGCCGGTGGTGCTTATTACTCTTGGAGGTTGCCACCTCCTAGATGGCTTGGAGGCTTGTGGGCATCGTTGTAGCACGCTCGGAGATTGAGTGGTGCTCCGATTGCTAGTCACGTGCGGTGACATTGTGAGGGGGATTGTGCTCACCCCGCGGGAGATCGCGAAGAGCAACTCTAGTAAAAGGGAGACACGAAGAGCGACAAGTGGTTCGACGCGGTCAAGTGCTAGAGCTCGTGGTGAGCACTCCGGTGGGAGAGCATGACTTGAGGGTCACCGCTGGTAAGAGGACCGGCGACAACCTTGGAGCTTGTCTCAACGAGAACTAGCTTGGTGGCAACCAAGTGAACCTCGGTAAAAAATCAACGTGTCAACTTGTCTACTCTTCTCGTCGGTTTGCAAAGTCTCCATTCACTAGCTCGTATTTACTTATTCATTACTTGTGCTAGTGAGTAGTGTTGCTCTTGTGTAGCTAGTTTGCTTGTGTAGCTTCCTAGTTACCTTCTTAGCTTGTGTAGCTTAGAAGTAGCGATTGCGTGGCTAGTTGGCTTGTGTAGCCTTGCTAGTCACTTTGCTTAGTTTGTGTAGCTAAGTGAGTGAGCTCACTAGTTAGGCTTGTGTAGCCGTGCTAGTGAGAACTACTAGTGTGCTTAGGCTTTGTGCGCTTTGCTCACTAGTATGTGTAGGTTCTCCCCGGTTTGATTGAGTACTAGTTGCTTAGGTTTGTGTGACCTTTGCAACCTAGTATTGGATAGGCGAGCACTACCTAGCCTTGCACCTTAGTGGCTCAACCTAGGATTATTTTGTAAGGTGCTTGATCATAAATAGAGGGGTGAAGTCTTGATTAGACCGATAGTTTTAATTCCGTATTTTATTCGGTCATCCGCTGCGATTAGATTTTAGAAAGGACTATTGACCCCCCCTCTAGTCCGCCATCTCGACCCTTCACTTGGAGATGATGAATAATTGCTCTACAGTAATTCCTTTCAAGTGCCTAGTTTTCAACCATGAATTCTCCTGAGTTTTAGACATAACTACTTTGATATAAGAATTTACACAGAACCTGAAATTTGTGGAGGCATATGCTTGAGCTAAGTCTAGGTAATTGATTGATATGATACATAAAGGTCTAAGCTGCTATTTATCTTATTCCTAACATTACTAAGTTCTGAGATTTATTTTGAAAACCTAAAATCTTACATGATGAGCTCTTGTATGATAAAGTTTGAATTCCTACCAAAGCCATATAATACATTTAGCGTTAGAAAAACATTTGCGTATTCATGCTTTGCTTTTTACATTGAGTTCAGTCAACCTTTGTTGTATACCTTATGAGAGTCTTGTCATGCTTTTTTAAAATCAAGATCACTTACGCACTCTACCCACATATGCATTACTCCTACTCTGGGATGTAAGCACAGTCATTTCCACTTTCATCTAGATCCACCTTAAAAATATTTTTCTCCAACACTAGCAGTAAACACCTAAAAATATACCCTATAGGATAGCCCCCATTTAATTGCTCTAAGTTCTTATCATTATCTCTCCAATTATTTACATTCAAAGGATGCATGTGGCTATGTAAAAGTATTAAAAAAATAGAAGAAGAAAAAAAGGGAGTAAAAAATGGACAAGTGTCCCAACAATTAAAACAATGGGTACAAAGATGCCCGCTGTTGACACCTATTAACGTATAATTTTTTATTAGCAAATATCCCTATGTCATATATGAATATCTATTAGAATAGGGTTATTACTAATAATTTCCACGAGTTTTGGTAAATTGTATATTTTTCAGGAAATTATCCAGAAAAGCTTAAAAAAGGGATTAAAGTGCGTAATTATCACAAAACTTGATCGCGACGGAAAATATCGCCAACAGGACGTGGGAAGGATCTAGAAGACTCCCGAAGCAGCGGGACCAGCAGAGGAGCCCTGGTGGGGCCGGGCGGCCCCACCACTGCGCCGGGCAGCCCCCTGTGGCTAGGGTTTTCTTCCCCTTCTGGAAGCTTCCTCCACCGCCTCCGAGGAGTCATCTCAGCCCCTTGTTAAGTCGGTTTGATCCAACGGCGCGCATTCATCCCACCGGGCTATAAATAAAGGGCCAGACCCCCCCTGAGAAGAGGCCAGATCAAGAGCTGAAGAGTCAGAGCATTAGATAGATATCCACTAGATCTAGGCTAGCAATCAAGATAGAGATTAGAGAGATAGAGTAGAGGAGTAGAGATTCGGAGGAGTCCCGGCCTGTCGGAGCTTCTTCGTAGCTGTATTCGTCTGGATTCAGCTCTCTCGCCCGGAGCTACGTTCTGAGGTACTTTTATATTCGCCATTCTGATTCAAGTAAGCAACTTATTTTAATTCGTTCTTAAGTTTGCAACTCATATTATATTGAGCACTTTGATTTGGGTAGCTTCTAGGTCGAAGTAGTGATTCGTAGCATAGACGTGGTGTCTGGGCAATGGTTGCTTGTAGATGTTCCCTGATTAGCTGGATAGTGGTAGCTCGCGAAGGTGACTTTATAGCTTCATTGAATCCTCTGTAGTCCACTTTCCGTTGATAGGACTGATAGGCTTATAGGTGCTTAGTAGGAGATTACTCTGTTTCTTCTCCTATTCGGGTTACTTGCCCAGTTAGACGGTATTATACAAAGCTTACCGGTTGTCGGAACTAAAAGTCATTAGCTATTTCCTCATTCTCAATAGTTTCTAGATTGTTTGTACCCTTTTAGATTAAGAGTTATAGACTTAGTCATAAATCACTGCTATTCCTTTGGGTTCGATATTAAAACCGGGTTGATCTTGGTGAAGTGCTGATCAAGTATATATCCGTGCGCTTTGGATAATCTGATAATAATTACAATATAGGGTGCGCTTAATTTATACCAACAAGCATTTCGGGCGCCGTTGTCGGGAACGGTTTGCTGATTTTGACTTTAGTTTATCTTAATCTATTATTATCCTTTTATCTTGAAAAAAATAATAAAAATATAAATATGGAATATAAATCTCAACTTTTATATCAATACGAGAAGCCGTCGGGATCATACCTCCAAACAAAAAGAATCATCTAAACCCATTACATTATCTCGGCTATGAGCTACGTCCCGGGGATTAATCAAATTAGTTCAGAACATAATTTTTCTGGTAATTCTAGCGAAAATCCCTATTCTCATTTAACTGATTTTGAGCAAACATGTTCATGTCTAAGTATTAAGGGCATGGCTGATGATACTTTAAGATGGAAACTCTTTCCGTTTTTATTAACGGACGAGCTAAGAAATGGTATAATCGCCATGTTGGGAGTAGTCAAGGAGATTGGGAAATATTACGAAAAAAAACTTTTGTCTTAAATTTTTCCTATAGAAAAAGTCACTAAACTTCGTTTTGAAATTATATGATTTAAACAATTAGATAATGAATCGCTAGGCAAGGCTTAGGATCGTTTTGATGACTTTGTAAATTCTGGACCTAATCTTGCTTTACCAGAACCTATACTTTTACAACATTTCTTTTGGACCTTGATGATAAAAATAAGGAATACCTAAATTTAGCCGCGGGTGGAGCATTTATGCATATTATCACGATCATGCTAAAACTATTCTTACGAATATCTTAAATGACCTTCCTGAAGAAAAAAAAGAAGAGTTATTAGCAAAAGAATCCCCATTAGTTGAAAATGAACTTTTGTCTAATTCATCTCAACTTGTAGTTGATTTAGCACCTGAACTAGCTAATGAGAAAGAGATAACTTTAATTTCTGAATGGATGTCTGAAATTGAGGATGAGTTTTTTTGATGATTATGGAAATACTACATTTTATCGTAAGATTATTCAACCTCAACAATCTAGAATTTTGATCCAAATCTTTCACATCCCGATGATTTATAATTTCTTAGAGAAATGACAAGAGAATTAATTTTTGTTTTGAGTGATGAGTGGTTGATAGAATCTAAGCAGCCTCGTGAAGTAATTCGCCTTTAATTCTCCCAATCGTCACTATAAAATTGTAAGTAGATACATATCCATTTGAGGCTTTATATGACCCAGTTGTAGGAGTCAATATTATGTCTTCTATATTTGCTAAAGAATTCTTAAAAGATATACCATTAATTTCTACAAATAAATTATTAAAAAACTGTTCAGGACACATTATTCCTAGCTTAGGAGTTCTAAGTGCACTTCCTATTGTTATTAATGATTTTTGAATTTTACTGAATTTTTATATTTTTGATATTTGGGATTTTGATGTAATGATTGGACTACCAATGATAAAACTTCTTCAAGAAGGTCACAATGGTAAATTGGACATTAAATTTGAGAAAGGATTTAGTTTTTCGATACCTATAACGCATTCAGTAAAATTTAAAGCAGAACCTCTTTCCGAAGTAGATCCACTAGAAGAGGTTAGAGCCATTGAATTTGATGAATTTATTGAACCTGATTTAGAGGATGATACTCAGTTCTTCATTAATGAAGAGGAGGAGGACCCTATTGATCCTGAACCTCTTGATGAATTGCTAGAGCCGCCTAAAACTCCTGTTGAGCTTAAGCCATTACCTTCTGGTCTTAAGTATGTTTTTCTGAATAATGATCAAAATTATTCGGTGATTATTAGTGATAAACTCTCTGATGAAGAATCTTATAGACTAATTACTGTTTTAGAAAAATATCGTGCTTGCTTTTGGTTATTCACTCCAAGACCTTAAAGGGATCAGCCTTGTCCTGTGCACTCATCTATACCAACCAATCCCGAAATTACACCTCCAAAATGCGATGAGAGAAGTTGTGAAGAAAGAGGTCTTAAAACTTTTGCATGCAGGAATTATATATCCTGTACCGCATAGTGAGTGGGTAAGCTCTGTGCAAGTTGTACCCAAAAAAGAAGGGATGACAGTTGTCCAAAATAATAATAATGAATTAATACCCTAAAGAACTGTCACTGGATGGCGAATGTGTATAGATTACAGAAACTTAATAAGGCAACAAAGAAAGACCATTTCCCTCTACCTTTCATTGATGAGATGTTAGAGCACTTAGCCAATCATTCTTTCTTTTGTTTCCTTTGATGGTTATTCAGGATATCACCAAATTCCTATCCACCCCGATGATCAAAGAAAACCACATTTACATGTTCTTATGGAACTTAAGTTTATCGTAGAATGTCGTTTGGATTATGTAATGCACCTGCTTCTTTTCAAAGATGTATGATGTCTATATTCTCGGATATGTAGAAGAAATCATAGAAGTTTTTATGGATAATTTTTAGTTTATGGAAAAACTTTTGATGATTGTCTAAAAAAACTAGATAGGGTTTTGCAAAGATGTGAAGAAAAGCACTTAGTCCTCAATTGGGAAAAATATCATTTTATGGTTAGAGAAGGAATAGTGTTAGGACACCGAGTGTCAGAAAGAGGTATAGAGGTAGATAAAGCTAAAATTGAAGTAATTGAACAACTACCTCCACCTGTTAATATAAAAGGAATCTGAAGCTTTCTTGGTCATTGTGGTTTTTATCTAGATTTATAAGAGACTTTTCACATATTGCTAGGCCAATGACTAGATTATTAGCTAAGGATGTACCTTTTGAATTTGATGATGAATGCTTAGAATCCTTTAATATTCTTAAGAAAGCTCTTATATCAGCACCAATTATTCAACCTCCTGATTGGTCTTTACCTTTTGAAATTATGTGTGATGCTAGTGATTATGCTGTAGGAGCAGTTTTAAGACAAACAAAAGATAAAACGCATCATGCAATTGCTTATGCTAGCAAAACAATCATAGAAGCACAATTAAATTATGCAACAACTGAAAAAGAACTCTTAGCTATCGTTTTTTGCTATTGATAAGTTTAGGTCTTACTTAGTTAGAGCTAAAATAATTGTTTATACTGATCATAGTACTCTTAAATATTTGCTCACTAAGAAAGATGCTAAACCGCGCTTGATAAGATGGATCTTATTACTTCAAGAATTTGATTTGGAAATAAAAGATAGGAAAGGAATAGAAAACCCTGTTGCTGATTATTTGTCTAGGATGCATTTTAAAGAACCTCTGGAATTACCTATCAATGACTCATTAAGAGATGACATGTTGTTTAAAGTGACCAAGTCAGACCCTTGGTACACGAATATTGTCAACTTTATGGTTGCAGGTTACGTACCACCAGAAGAAAATAAAAAGAAGCTTATTTATGAAAGTCGTCTCCACATATGGGATCCACCATACCTCTTTAGGGTTTGTTCAGATAGGCTACTCAGAAGATGTGTACCAAAGTGGAAGAAGGCATGCAGATCATTTAGAAATGCCATTCATCACCATAAGGAGGTCATTATGGGGCATTCCGCACTCATGCAAAAATCTGGCAGAGTGGTTTCTTTTAGCCAACCATGTATGAAGACACCGAAGGTTTCATCCGAAGATGTGGGTCGTGTCAGAGGCACGGGAATATTAATGCTAGAGATGCTATGCCACTCACCAATAATCTTCAGATAGAGCTCTTTGATGTCTAGGGAGTTGATTACATGGGACCATTCATGAAATCAAGGAATTATGAGTACATTTTGGTGGCAGTTGATTATGTATCCAAGTGGGTAGAAGCTATGCCATGCAAGAATGCTGATTCAAAACACTCAAAGAAGATGTTTGAAGAGGTTATATTTCCAAGATTTGGGACACCAAGGATGGTTATAAGTGACGGAGGAACATATTTCACTGACAAGAAGTTTCACTTACACCTACAAGCTCATGGTATGCGACATAATGTCGCTACTCCATATCATCCTCAGACAAGTGACCAAGCAGAAATGTCAAACAAACAAATCAAAAATATTCTTCAGAAAACAGTGAACGAAATGGAAACTATATGGAAGGATCGGTTACCTAACGCACTATGGGCATACCGTACAGCGTATAAGACACCCTTAGGTATGTCACCATATCAGCTGATATATGGCAAAACCTGCCATTTACCCGTAGAATTAGAGCACAAAGCTCATTGGGCTATCAAGAGATGGAACATGGATTTGGAAGCCGCTAGAGAGAAGAGAAAAATGCAATTATCAGAATTAGAAGAATAGAGAGAAAAAGCCTATCACAATTCGAAGATCTATAAAGAACGGACAAAAAGATGGCATGATAAGAGGATCAAGAAGAAGGAATTTGCACCAAGAGATAAGGTATTGCTTTTTAATTCCAGGTTTAAATTGTTCGGGCTTGGAAAATTGCGAAGCAAACGGGAAGGACCATTCACTGTTGTGAATTCATCACCACATGGAGCGGTAACTTTACAATCAAACGAAGGTACGTTATTCAAGGTAAATGGACATCGACTTAAACTTTTTCTAGAACCATTTGATTCAGGAGTAGTTGACGAATTGGATTTTATCCAATTACTAATTTATTAAGCTCTATTCTTTTCCGGTATGAAAAATTATCTCGCAACGCAACTAATAGAAAGTAGTTAGAGTCCGAAGGAACCACGAGGAAGGGCACCCCGAGAGGACCCCTGGTGGGGCCGGCCGGCGCCCTAGTGGGGCCGGGCGGCGTCCCCCTGCCCCCTCTCGTCCTGACTCTCGTTCCCTTATCCTTCTACACTCTTCCTACGTATATCCGCGTATAATCCAATTGCGTACGGATATTCTTTCGTATGAACCCCGTAGAACCTAGGTTTATCCTCATCCTATCTCCTGAAATCCCATATAAATTCGTACCTAGACCCCTCCCAATTGTATCCCATAAACAGCCACCTCTCTCCTCCAGAGAAACTCTCCAATCTAGATCTAGCAGCAATGGCGAACAAGACGATCGTCTCCTACGGCGCGGACTTCAACAACATCCCCAGCGATGATTCGAAGGCCCTCGTCCTCGCGCAGCCGAAGCCTCTCGTCGTCGTGCCACCAAAGCACGTTGCTACGGTACCTTAGCGCCACGAGCAAGCCTACTACGTACAAGACCAGCCTGCTCTGCCACCGCCACCTGCAAGACTGCTGCTAGAAGCCGGTACCAAGGGGAAGCAGATTGCTATTCCCCGGGGTACTCCGCTTCTTCCACCTAGGGACAACGAATGACTCTTGTAGGTCAAAACCGACAAGAACGGGACGCTGGTGTGTGCAAAGTACACCAATGCTCGTCCCGCCGTCGGGGGAGTTCGTGCAAACCCAAGCGAGGTTTGCTAAACTGAGTTCATACCACCTCCGCCCAAGAGAAAGAGAGCTGCACCAGCACTAGCACTAGAAAAGGTTCCTAAACAGCCCCAACTTTCTTTACGCATTCTCAGTGAGAGGATTGAAGGCCTCTCTAACACTGTTAAAGGTTTAGAGAAGGCTGATAATCTAAGGGATAAGATTATAGAATACATGGCTAAGCAGATAGAGACCAATATCAAGTTAATCCGCAGTCTTAAGCGCGACTAAGACAAGCTCAAAGCAGAGGTCGAGAACCTCAAGGAAGAAATCCAGGGCCTTGCCAATGAAGGGCAACATTAATTGCCTAGTTATCTATGTAATAAGGCACAGTTCGCTAGGTTCGGTTAGTTAATTGAGTCTGTCGGGTCATAAATTTTTCTTAGGACAAAGCCTAATGAGTTAGGGCAGTCGTTAGCTCAGTCGTTAAAGTGTCTATCAAGTTATACATTATCACCATCATTATCAATAAAGTGCCTTATCTTTTCATATTATTAATGTTTTATTATCTACTCTACTCTCTATTTTTGGTATATGTTTGTCTCCACATATTGCGTAGAAAAGTATACAGGAAAATAAGTGTGGGGGAGGCACATCGCAACCACGAAGTTAAATTCGATCGGAAGAATGACACAATTCGGAATACAATCGAACCAGGACCACGCACGGAGAAGCGGGCCCCATGGAGCCACAGAGGCACGCCGACCGGTGCCTTGCCTGGGCCGGCTGGTGCCCTACTACCCCCTCTTGCCCCCTCGCCTCGGTCACGGTCAGGCTTGAGTCCGATACAATATAATTGCATACATTCTACTTTGATTTATTATCCGAATTATAAATCTTCGTATTAAACATTTTTTTGATAAAACCGTTTAATCTATGACTTGAAATTAAATTATATAATACTCTTCTGGAAGTCATGATTACTGTTGGAACTTATTATATACATCATGAATGCTTAAGTTATTGTGGAACATGAGATAGTAGAATAATGAGAACTTAATTCCTGATAATTTGTCTTTGGAGGTTTTATTTCAAAAATTTAAAAACAATTAGCTTTACAGGAAACAAATAGTAATATATTACTTATAATTATGATGGCCTTGGTTGAGAGATTTATCATATTCCCTGTATCAGTAAAAAAAAAAATAAATCTCCTCTTGAGTATTATTGTGAAGGAGGCATGAGCTATTTTAAAAAAAAAAAAAATCTGAGGAAATAAAAAGGGACAAGTGTCCGAAACCTCAAAAAGATAGATCACGAGGAAATAAAAATGGACAAGTGTCCGGAACCTCGATTTAATAAAAGAAACTTGAGCATGTGCTCAACAGTAGAATTAGCCTAAATAGCTCATGGTCCCTCTGACATAATATGCCAAGAGTATACAATTTTTCTTGATCTAGGAATATGATATTTCTCTCCCTAGTTATGAATATTGAATTAATTAATATCACACGTTCTAATACCACTACAAATAGGAGAAGGTTGAGCTAAGTTTTATTTGCAAATTTACTTGCTCTCCAATAGATAAAATTAAAGGAAAAGAGTGATCTATTTCAAACTATTCTGTTCCTCAATCACTCAAGGATTCATGGTAGACACTTTGAATTTCACAGTGCATGATAACTGGACTAGTTTTATATAACTCGATTCTCAAGTTATGCATTAAATGTTTATTCTTTCTATGCTAAAACCAACCTTTTTCTCGGGACGAGTAAAAGCCTAAGTGTGGGGGTAATTGTTGACACCTATTAATGTATAATTTTTATTAGCAAATATCCCTGTGTCATATATGAATATCTATTAGAATAGGGTTATTACTAATAATTTCCACGAGTTTTGGTGAATTGTATATTTTTCAGGAAATTATCCAGAAAAGCTTAAAAAAGGGATTAAAGTGCGTAATTATCATAAAACTTGATCGCGACGGAAAATATCGCCAATAGGGCGTGGGAAGGATCTAGAAGACTCCTGAAGCAGCGGGACCGGCAGAGGAGCCCTGGTAGGGCCGGGCGGCCCCCTGTGGCTAGGGTTTTCTCCCCCTTCTGGAAGCTTCCTTCACCGCCTCCGATGAGTCATCTCAGCCCCTTGTTAAGTCGGTTTGATCCAACGGCGCGCATTCATCCCATCGGGCTATAAATAAAGGGCCAGACCCCCCTGAGAAGAAGCCAGATCAAGAGCTGAAGAGTTAGAGCATTAGATAGATATCCACTAGATCTAGGCTAGCAATCAAGATAGAGATTAGAGAGATAGAGTAGAGGAGTAAAGATTTAGAGGAGTCCCGGCCTGTCGGAGCTTCTTCGTAGCTGTATTCGTCTGGATTCAGCTCCCTCTCCCGGAGCTGCGTTTTGAGGTACTTCTGTATTCGCCATTCTGATTCAAGTAAGCAACTTGATTTTATTCGTTCTGAAGTTTACAAATTATATTATATTGAGTACTTTGATTTGGGTAGCTCCTAGGTCGAAGTAGTGATTCGTAGCATAGACGTGGTGTCTGGGCTATGGTTGCTTGTAGATGTCCCCTGATTAGCTGGATAGTGGTAGCTCGCGAAGGTGACTTTATAGCTTTGTTGAATCCTCTATAGTCCACTTCCCGTTGATAGGACTGATAGGCTTATAGGTGGTTGGTAGGAGATTACTCTGTTTCTTTTCCTATTCGGGTTACTTGCCCAGTTAGACGGTATTATACAAAGCTTACCGGTTGTCGGAACTAGAAGTCATTAGCTATTTCCTCATTCTCAATAGTTTCTAGATTGTTTGTACCCCTTTAGATTAGGAGTTATAGACTTAGTCATAAATCACTGCTGTTCCTTTGGGTTCGATGTTAAAACCGGGTTGATCTTGGTGAAGTGCTGATCAGTATATATCTGTGCGCTTGCGGATAATCTGATAATAATTACAATATAGGGTGCAGTTAATTTATACCAACACCCGCCTCCCAGATTAATTAAAAAAGAAAAAGAAAGAGAGAATAAAGATAGCCCATGTTTTCCCGTGAAAAGTTCTAAGGAGGGAGTTATCTTTAAAGAGCAAAAGTAGAATTAGTATTAGCCACTAAATACCATATATACACCTATCCACCATATTCCATACACATGCACATCTTGATTTGATTGTATGCCTCAATTCTCTGTGGATCCATTGTTTGACTTTACAATATATGTGTAACACCCCAGGTGTTAGTTGCAATAATCTACTTGCATTACATGTCATGAGCATCATTCCGTCATCACATAAGCATAAGCATGCCAAGTAGTTATACCCTTCTATGTGTTTTTGCTATCTACTTGCCATTCCATGCTTGTGAGTGCTTGCTAATGTAATGTCATGACATGTATGTTTATCTTTTGAACTCTACAGTAGGTTAATTATACTTAGGGTACCAAATAGAACAATGTTTATGTTGATCATTTTATCTAATTAAGCTTCTAAGTCATGGTTTGACCTAGGTGATACTCTAGGACTGATTTGTTTGACTGTTTAAAATGTGCAACTTAGAGGCTTTGCATGGCTGAGCACCCTCAATCAAAGTTGTAGGAAACTTTATAAGAAACAAACTTTATTTAAAGGTCAAGTCTTGGAAATGTGCAGAACTTACTCAAAAATGGCCTGCACTTCAGAAATCATTGCTGAATTTCATCTTTGGTCACCCAGTCCTTCTCTTCTCCTATAAACCAGCACCACCTGCAGCACCTCCTGCTCCCCACGCCACTTCTTCTCTCCATCAGCACAAAAACAGCAGCAGCACCTCTCCTCCTCTCCATTCTTTAGCCATGGCGCCCTGCCTCTCCTCCTCCATGAGTAGAAGCTGCAGGTGCTCCTCTTCCCCTTCCATCAGCAGCAAGTGCAGCAGCCCCCTCCCTCTCCCATCTCTTATTTCGGCCAGCAGAGAAAGGGAGGAGCAGGGGAAAAGAGAGGAGAAGAAGGAGAGAAAGAAGAGAAGAAGGAGCAGGACGTCCAGCCCCTACTGGAGGACGACAGCGGCGTGCTGCTGCTCTCCCCCAAGCCCTCACCCTCGCCGGAGATGATGAAGACAGCCCCAAGTTCATCTTCTCCAAACCCTAGCCATGGAGGAGACCCCACCTTGATCTCCTTCCTCACTGCATCCCTGGCCGAGCTGCTACTATTGGAGTACCCCAAGACCGTGGTGAGCAAGCCCCAAACCATCTCCCTCATTTCCCCCAACCCTAGCAAGCATCCCCTTGAGCTTCAACTCTCATCCATGGCTGCCACCACCATGGATGGGGTCAAACTCACCACAACACATGCATGTCACATCCATCACTTTGAGAAGCTTCCCTACATCGCTAGAAAGTTATAGGAACAAACCACACTTGATTCGGAGTCCGGATGTCTGAGAATCGATCTCCACATGTTTGCATAAGTGTGCTGAAATCTGCAGATTTTGTGTGCCTCTGTTAGGGAGGGATGTTTCACGTTGTAGATGGCATTTTCTAGGAAATGTTATAATACAAATGTTGTAGAGTAATTAGTCATCTATGCTGTCCCAAAATTTCATGATTTTATCTCATCAGGTTTGAGAGCTATGAATTTCCAAAGATCGCTATTAGAATTGGACTGCATGCTGTACAGATCTGAAGTTTTGTGTATTTCGACCAGGTTAACTTCAAAACTAGCTATTGTTGATAACTAGGAAGTTTTAGTGTTTTTCTTGAGCTTTCCAAATTGTTAAATAACATGAATTTTGGTTGAGTGCAGCTCGAGCTATGAAGTATTTAATTAACCATATCACTGCTGCCCAGATTTTCAGGAGATGCTGTTACAATGTTTTGTCTGTTTATATGGTTTTGCAGTACCATGGTTCCTTTCTGTGCTTGCCATGCATCAATTAGAATATATAGCTGAACTTGTTGAGTGAGCAAGCTTTTTGGAATGGTTTATGTGTGTGTGCTTATTGATTAGCCACACAAGTGATGAGCAATCATGTATGTATTGCTCTTGCAGCTTTTAATCTTCTCCTTAACCCTTGTTTGTATGTGTGAAATGTGGGTGTTAGAGGAGGTTTATTGCTGTTAGGATCCATCCCAAACCACTTTGGGGTCAGGTCGCCTTCTTGTATGTGTGTTTGCTCATACTTGTGTAAATAAGAGCCTAGTCACTAGTGACTTGGTTGAAAGATGAACATCAATAGGTGGTCTTTATGTGTAGAGCTGTGATAATGTGTTTCATGTACCTATGGCCAATGTAAATTAACAATCAGTAGAGTAGTAGTAAGCTATGTAGTAATCCTGCGTATGTGATCTTGTTAAAGAACCAAATAAAGAACCCTGCCACACACGTGTTGTTGGACTGTTAGAGCAGTTTCTGTTGGAATGATGACTTCATCACGATAATAATGTTTTATGTGAATCTTGTCTATAGCAAAGTTATAGATAACTCACATCTCTAGTTTGTGCTAAATTTTTAGAGCTATAGCCCTTATGCTTTGTGAGTTATGGCTATGCAAAATAAAGCTTCAGAAATGGCTACTTTCTGGAATTTCCTAAACAGATTTGATAAACTGAATTGTTTTGCTAGGTTAGAAGTTGAATCATGCTGAGATGATTAAATATGATTTGTAGATAATTTCATAAGCTTTCTAGATTGTCTTGTTTCATGATTTTTGGATGTGTGTAACTCCAGCTATAGCTAAATCTTCTAGCTGTTGTGTGCAGTCTAGAAATTGATAGATTCTAGTTCTAAGTTGTTTGCTTTGTGTGTTGCTAAGTGTGACTCGTGCCTTTGATGATGGTTAAGTTAATACACCTAATAACTTGTGATATTGGTGTCATGTTCGATATGCTTTTTACCTATATGTTTGGCATGGTTGTGAATAGCTTGTTCTCTAATGTGCTCATGTCTTCTAGTGTGACTACACTAGCTTGTCTCGCTTATTGTAAGTGATGCATCATCTTTGCACTTCCATGTATTGATACATATGCATTGTGCATCTCATTAGGTGCGTTAGCTCAACTACGTGAAGGATGAGATGTTGGAGTCAAACCCAAAGACGGTGCAAGCTAACCTGACTGACTTTGGGTCAGATTCCAGGCAAGCCCTGGAGCATTCTAAGCCTCCCACTTTTTATAAAATGCAATTGAGTACTCTATGTTGTTTATTGCATTAAGTATAGGAGTTGATTGAAGATACTTGCAGCATTTTATCCTATCCTTGTCCAGTGTATATTATACCCTGAATCCTATGTCCTAGGTTAGGACCGATACCAATGCTTAGCCATGCTTAGACCGGTAGAAGTCAGGTGATTTCCTGTCACCCGCGAGCTATAGGATGTTACTCTCTGGTCACGGATGGCTATATGTGCTTTCGTGGAAATGAACCATGTGTTAAATTAAAAGAAGACCGGGCAGGGACAGTGGACCATGTCTGAGTCGCTTAAGGACTGGAAGCGTTGTACGCACTTGGCCATGTTGAACGCAGCCCAACACATAGTTGTCCGGACCGGAGTGTCTGACCGCGAAGCCGAGTAGCTCAACTCAAGACGGGAACACGGGCGGCGGTTGGGCAATTCGCGGGAAGCGGCATACTAGACCAAGGGCAAGCATGTATAACTGATCCTGGCGGCGTCCTTGGGTTAACATGGCTTGAACATCCTGGCTACCGACTTTCCGGTCTTGCCGACGCGATAACCGGGCCCGCGCCTGAGTTGTACCAAGGGTAACCTAAGACGACCCTAGCTAGGTTTGTCTGGGTGTGTGTTGGGAACACCCCTTGAGCTCAGTTGGAATCGATTCGAATCGCCCTCTCCCGGATAGTGAGAACTTGACCAAGCATCCGGCCCCGTAGATCTCACTAAATAATGATGGTTCTAATGATGATGATGATGATGGTAATATTGATAGCTGGACTAAACATGATATGGTTATTAATGCTTGTATATAACTAAGTGATTGCTTAGTACAGGTGCTAATCTAGATGAAAGGTTGATTAATAATAATCTGCTGCTATAATAATAAAATGATACTCTCATATCACTTATGCTTTTATGCAAAATGTTGTCAAGCTAGCCCCACCTATATAAAGCCTTGCATACTCCTTGGTGTCACTTTATTTCTGGTTTATGACGGGTAAGTCTAGCTGAGTACATTCTCGTACTCAGGGTTTATTCCCACTTGTTGCAGGTTGTGAGGTATTATGGCCACTGCGAGAGTTGGATGGCTCCTACCATAGCGGTGGAGTATGATCATGGGCATGATCCTTTCTATCTTACCTATAATGCTTTTATTGGAATGACCTTGGTACTGGCATGTATTTGATGTTAATTCCAAATTACTTTGCTTTCGCTACTTTTGAACTTATGTTGTAATAATTATTTTGCACTCTGATGTATGTTAATCTATCTTGTGAAAAGGATGTAACATTTGATGTGTTTTGTTGAATCAGTACGATCTTGGCTTATATGTTGGTTGGTTTGAAGTCCTTCGTGATTTCAGTGGACTACCGGGATTATATGGGCTCAAGTGTGAAAATTTAGTCACTTCGGTGATTGTTTTTTATACTTGTGCTCTTATAATTTGGACGGTTCTGTTATAATATGAACTGCAAGTATGTTTATCTTTGTTTTAATGCCATTCCTATAAACTCCACTATAATCCTTAGTTGTTGGAAGGCATGACATTATTAATGCCTCAGTGAGATCCATAAATACCATATATAATAAGAGACTTGAGGGTATCATGCAATTAAGCTCTGAGTTTTATTTCAAAAACTTACAAAACTCTAGAATATTGATACTGTGAAGAATTTGAGACATAGTGCTTGACTTGATTGTTCTATCTTTCGATTGCTCAAGACTTATGCAAAAGCTGTAAAGCTCCATTGTTAAAGGTAAAATGGGTAAGTTTGAAAGTTAGAGCAGTTGTTGTCTAATCCGGAGGAAAATTTCTGTTTTAAAGCAAGTGTACTTAAAAGAAATGAAAGCATAGCAGCAATTCCTGATCCAAATATTTTAATAATTAAGCTCAGGTTGTTTGCCAAGGGACTGGCAAAAGGTAAGCTTGGGGGAGTTGTTGACGGTGGATAACATCAATATTTATTAGAACTTTAGACATGAAAGGATACATGAATACACATTAGTCTAGGGTTTTAACTAACAATTTTCACGAGTTTTGTATATTCTATATTTTCCAGAGATTATTCCAGAAAAGCATAAAAGAGGGATTAGAGTGCATAATTATCACGAAACTTATCCACATCGGAAAATATCGTCATCAGGCTCAGGAAACATCTAGAAGACACCCGAAGCAGCGGGACCCATAGGGGAGTCCAGGTGGGGCCGGTCGGCCCCACCCTGGCGCCGGTCGGCGCCCCCCTGTGGCATCTGGCCACCGCCTTCTGGAGTCTTCCTCCCACGCTTCCTTGGCACCCAAGCAAAGCATCCCTACGTCGATCTAAGGTCGGTTTGATCCGACGGTGCACACAACATGAAGACGCGGATCGATGACGTGGCGGTTCCTTGCCCCCTACTCCACCTCGGCCTATATAATGACGCCCCAAGGCCCCTTCAAGAGGCATTCTACACCCCGATGCTTCATATTCTCTACATAATTTGGGTTAGGGTCCCTTTAGTTGATCTAGTTCTAGTTCATCTAGTTCTAGTTCATCTAGTTGTAGCAATTAGGAGAGTCTAGTTCTTCTAGATCTAGTCTTGTTTAGAGATTAGAGAGATTGAGTAGAGAAGTAGAGATTCTGGAGGAGTTCCGGCCTGTCGGTGCTTCTTCATGGCTATATTCTTCTGGATTCAGCTCCCTCGCCCGGAGCTGCGTTCTGCGGTACTTTTGTATTCGTCATTTCGATTTAAGTAAGCAGTTGTTCTTATTTGTTCTTAAGTTCACAGCTCATATTGAGTGCTTTGATCTTGGTCATTACTTGGTTGAAGTAGTATTTCATAGTGTAGGCGTGGTGCCTAGGCTAGGTTTACTTATGGATGTCCCCTGATTGGCCGGATAGTGGTAGTCCGCGTAGGTGACAGCTGCGTTGGTTCCTCTGTAGTCCACTTCCCGTTAATAGGATTGATAGGTTTATAGGTGCTTGGTCGGAGATTACTCTGTTTCTTCTCCTATTCGGGTTACTTGCCCAGTTAGAACGGTATTATACAAAGCTTACCGGTTGTTAGAACTAGAGTTCAATAGCTATTTCCTCTTTCTTGATTTTATCTAGCCTAATTGTAGGGTTAAGTCTATAGGCTTTGTCATCATCACAACCGTTCCCTGTGGATACAATATTTAAAACCTCCGGGTAAAATGTGACACTGGTATGATATCTGTGCGCTTGTGGATAATCTTACTTAAATCTTATTTAGTAGAGTGCAGTTAATTTATACCAACAAGTAGCATTAAACAAGGATGAGCATACTTGTAATCCATATATTGTAAAGTCATACAATAGATCCAAAGAGAGTCAAGTCATACAATCAAACTAATCAAATCTCTCTCTTGAACTTAGAACTTTCATGAAAAAACATGGGCTCTCTTTATTCTTTCTTTCTCTTTTTCTCTTTTTTTTAACCGGGAGGCGGGCATCTAAGTACCCATTATTTTCATTGATTGGACACTTGTCTATTTTTTTACTCCCTCTTCTTCTTTTTTTTCAATAACTTTTCTTTTGCATAGCCACATGCATCCTTTGAATACAATATGATAATTGGAGAGATAGCAATAAGCAATTAGAGCATTTAAACAGGGGTTGTCCTATGGGATATATTTTTGGGTGTTCACTCCCAGTGTAGGAGAAAAACATTTTTAAGGTGGATCTGGATAAAAGTGAAAAATGATTGCGCTTACTCCTAGAGTAGGAGTAATACATATGCGGGTGGAGTGTGTAAGTGATCTTGATTTTAAAAGCATGACAAGACTCTTATAAGGTATACGACAAAGGTTGATCAACTCAATGCAATGCAAGCAGCATAAATAAATAAAGGGTTTCCTATTCTAAATATATATCATATATGGCTTTGGTAGGAATTCAAACTTTGTCATACAAGAGCTTATCTTGTAAGATTTTGAATTTTTAAAAGATAAATCTCCGAACTTAGTGTCCCTAGGAATAAGATAAATAGCAGCTCAGACTTTCTTATATCATATCCATCAATCACCTAGACTTAGCTCAAGCATATGCCTCCACAAGTTTCAGGTTCAAAGTAAATTCTTATATCAAAGTAGTCATATCCAAAACTCGGGAGAACTTAAGGTTAAAAATTAGGCACTTGAAAGGAATTACGACAGAGTAACTATTCATCATTTCCAAAACAAAATTTTATTGCTCCTCAGGTTTATGTGACTCTTAACAAACTAGACAGAACTGTAAACACACTCTATGATCACACTTTAATAAATAGCTAAGGTATCTTTATTTGATTTTAATTATTATTCATCTTTTTGTTTCTTTTAACTAATAGAATCACAAAAGACTCTAAGACGTAGACTCTAAGACGTATACTTACCTGATAACTAGGGGATGCTCTCCCCTAAGCTGGATGTTGTCGTGGTTCATCGTTAAAGATGAGTGGTCCTTACAGAGGAGCTCATGCTTTATAAGAGCAAGTGTTGCCAGGAATACTTCAATATCATCACCCATAAAGTCACTTTCTTCACACAGGGGTTAGCTGTGTGTTGAAAAGGTGTACTTCGAGTGGTAGAGATGAAGCTACCTAGGTGAGCTAGCTCTTGGAGTCATCCTGTATAAAGCTCTCACAAAACACCAAAACTCGTGGAATGGTATTAGGATAAAAAGTTAATGATTATCCATTTTAGAGGATTGGGTTGTGGAGGTTTCAAAGCATTTTTATGATAGCAGTATCGCAGCAGCATGCTCAATTAATATTTTTGGAGTTTTTGGATTTATATGCAGAAAGTACAAATGCATGATATATATCTTTATTTTCTAGGCCACCACGGTGACAACTCCTATAGCTTTTACACCACAAGGGTTTCACATGGAGCTTCGAGTTTTTAAGATGCATGAATGCAGCCTAATGCACTTCTATTTATTTTATTATTTTGTATGCAATACTAATATAGAAAAGTAAACATGCTAAAGAGAGAATAAATCATGCGATGCAAGAAAGTAAATATGGATAACTTCTGATGTTACCTCACGGCGATGGTTCGACATTTTGAGTCCTTCGAACTAGACTTCTCCTTGCAATAGTTCATTGATCAAGTACTTCGGTTTGCTCTTTGAGGATAAGGATTGAGGTGGTGCCTCCATTAGTGGCGCTTCCAATGGTTGTTCCACCTTCTTCCTTTCTTTTTGTTAGCATCTCGAAACCAATCTTATGCGCCTCATTGTTATTGGTTGAGAATTTCCACTTGTAAATTTTGGAGAATCTCCCCACACTGTGCTCAGAGTGTGTTTTGCTCATAAAAATAAGGTAGAGATCAAGTGCATGGGCTCTGTTGGTGGGCAAACACCAACAGAACTAGAAATTTATTCATTCTTTTCTATCCTTAGGCACAATAAGATTGATGTTGTTCGCATTGTTAAGTTATAACATGGGTGAGAAGATCAGAAGTATAAATATGATATTTAAGCTTAGGAGTGGAGTTGCTTAACTTATAGAAGGATTGTTCATCTTTATAAGTTATCAAGATTACATGATGACTATCATCTTCCAAAAATAGAATATATAATCTTTTAGCTCTTAGGTTAAGACTGAGATCAAGAGAATGGTACAATGATGTGTTCTTCAAGATCAGGAGGAAATGATGACCACTTACCTTTTAAGATGTTACCTTTATTGATGGAGTGTGATGACACCATGTGGTAAAGGATAGATGAATTTCACTGGTCTTTTCCTTCCTTGCATCTTGAGTTGTTTATTGGCATCTCGTCTCATATGTTGTATTCCTTGCTCACTCTTCTAGTCTTCTGCTTCTCTTATTTTCTCTGCAAGGGATTAGTAGACAACACATACCCGAAGGAATATAATAATTAAAGTACGGATAGTGTTTGTCACCGTGTTAATGATTCACCATTACTTCAACTTTTTTCAACAAGGTTGAGGTGAAGATATTATTTTGAAGAATACATCTAACCTTGATTTGATTTCACGAATAGTCTCCTAATATGATTCATTCATTTTCATATATGAGAGGGTAGTCTGTATACACAACCAATTCTTATACAAGCATGCTTTGATCCCATAGTTATGTTTAAGTAATATACTAAAGCATACTTATGACAGAACAAGGAAGTTTAAAAGATTAAAGATATTTATTCAAATAGAACCAAGGATATGTATGGTAAACCAAAGGGTCATTTTATTTATTTAAACTTTTAGCATGGCATAAGGTAAAGATAAATTAGCAACATGGTATAAGATATTAAATATAGTTTAATGTTGCATGAAACTTGGATGAACATACCTTATGTGTTTATTCTCCCTTCTTTAAAGTGGTGATAAACTTACCTGAAGAAGAAGGGTTGTCCGATTGATCCATTGGTGATAGCTTGTGGTCCTTTGAGCAAAGCCTTTCTTTTATTAGCTTAGCCTTTTCACTTTTCAATGGAAATATGAATAATTGCATGCTCTTCATTAACCTTTTCTTGATCTTGATTGATTCATGGTTGATGAGCTGGTGTCCACTAGAGATGCAAACTCAAATTCCCCTCGAGTTATCTTTATCTTTTGTCGGCAGAGCAATAAGTGGTTCTTCTTTGTTCATGAATGATATGCCAGCCGTCTTGATGGTTATTGAGAGAACTTCTTTAATGTTTATGTGAAAACTTCATCTCCAAGGGTTCAGGGGTATCTCTTCGATGATCATGGTCGTCCACAGCCTTACTAGACATCATTATTGCCGACATACAAAATGGTGCCTTCGAAGGTGATGAGAAGAATAGGACACTGATTTGTTTGATATGAAGTGAATTGCTTTCTGCTTCTCATCATCCACCTAGCCTGAGTCTTGGAAAGGCTCAATGCTAGGTTGCCTTTGACATTACTCATGATCAGTTGACTTGTTTCTTTCTTGCAAAATGTTAATGGACACATACCCGAGGGAATATAGCAAATTTAGAATACGAGTTTTGTTGTCCATACATTTTGCAACTCGATGCTAACAAGATGATGTATGGGTTTAAGATTGTTTAGCATAGATTATTTTTATCATGCTTCATACTGTTGCTGCATTCTAACATGGTTTAAGGCAAAGATGCACAATGATAAATGAATAAACATCAATGCTTACAGCTCTTCCTTCATGAAGGATGAGCTGGATCTCTTTTTGTGCAGGGTCATTACCTTGATTCATCTCATATGTGAATTTCTTTCTTGACTTACCTAGATTGAATATGAGAATTCTCCTATAGGGGTTAGTCTAACAAAAATAACCAGTATCTACTAAGTGTACTATCGGCTCAAAAATCAACCTAGACTCATGTCCAAATTGATTCAGAAAAGGATTTTAACCTAAGCACCTTGCTTAATTCAAAAACCTTTTAGAAGTAAGATCAAAATACCTTATGATTCAAAAATTAAACCAGACACCATGTCTACTTCAACTTAAGAAAACAATCATTGTCTAATTTCAAAGATGTATGAAGATACTTCCAAACCTAAGCATACTATAGCAAATATAGGTAGCATGAAAGTACTATAGAAGTTTATTTACATAGAGACGAAAAGAGCATGATCATAGTGAGTTTTTTATTATTATTATTTATAAGAATGCAAGTGGGATGGATATATGAATGGAACTAAACGTGTCATGGAGAAAAACCTTTAAACTAAATGAGATGGATGTTTAGATTGTGAAAAGTAAACATGCAGTGGAATACAAAAGATAACTACTCATCAAATTCCATGAGCAAGACTTTCTCACCTTTATTTGATCACACTTACCATGACTCATATGATGGAATTTGAGAGTGATGCAGCATCTTTATTTCTGTCACTTAAGATATGAATTGAATTCTTGTGACGTCGACCTCTTTCTCCAATCTTAGATTAAATGTGTTTCTTCTTTTCTTGTGGGAGCTTGCCGGAAGGTCAAAAACTGGTCATTTATTACCCCGCATAAGATATTAAAGTAGACAAAACAAGGGTAATCCTGCTTGAGTAGTGATTAATGGTTATCTCTGTCACGTCAAATAGTAAAAGTGAACCAATATTATTTAATTGCCTAGCTACCTTCCCCGGTAATGGCGCCAATCAGCGGTTGTTGGTATTAATTAACTCATCACTTGTTTTGGTAGTCACCTATCAATTACCTACACATCTAGCAGCGTACTAGGTTGTCATCCCTAGCTATGGCGCCAAAGAATGTTTGTTGGTACTATCTAGCATTATTACAAGAACAACACTAAATAGATCTATATCATTTTATGTGACTAGGAAGAATATAAAGATATATATTTATGAAAAGGATCCGCAAGCGCCTGAGATAATTAAACCATTATAGTATTTTACCTAGAGTATTACCAGGTTGTCGATTTATATTTATACCACTGGGAAGGTCTGGCAGGATATATTGATAACTTATACCATAAATGCAACAGTAAACTATAACCTCACATCTACTCATAACAGGGATAAGTCATAGGATAAATATATATATTGTAAGCATTGATCAAGCATCATAATAAGATAATAGATTCACTCAGAGCACTCTAACTACCATAATAACGCATTAGATCCAAATATTAGACAAATAGTTTCTAGTGTCACTCTATAACTACACATCAACGAACACTCTAATTAGTGCAAACACATCTAGCAATCATTGTTAGGCTCCTATGATATCAAACATAAGAAGCATCAACTAAAGAAGGAAATTAAGACAACTGTCACCTTCCATCACGACCGCGCTCTACAAACCTATGTGCGAAGGGTGGATTATAGAGGATTCAATGAAGCTATAAGTCACCTCCACGAGCTACCACACGACACGGCACATCAGGGGGCACTCGCAGATAAGCGTAATATCTAGGCTCCATGCCTACATAATGCCTACCACTCACCCAGGGTACCTCCGGATGAGCGCTATACGAGCATATATAAGAATTCAATAGCAGTGGACTAACTATACTAGACATGTAATCAAAGTAGACGATGAACATTGCAATCAAGAACATAAATAAATACTAATATTGCTAAGAACAATGTAGTAATAACACAAAGAGTACAAGAACAGTACCAAACTCCACGCTCCTGGCAACACCGATCGGAAACCTAAGCTAGATTAACTCAGCTTGACTCCCTCTAGATCAAATCTAACTAGGCTACTACTATAGAATAGAGAAACTCTGAGGAACTAGGGTTTCTGGCTCTGGATGCTTGATCTCCAAATGACTTGATTGCTCCAGGAGGGGGTCTGGCCCTGTATTTATAGTCCGGTGGGATGCACGATGGCCGTTGGATCAAACCGACTTAAGGGACGGCTAAGATGAACCCTTAATGGCGGTGGAGGAAGACTCCAGAAGGGGCGAGTGTCGACGAGATATCGGCGATAGCTCTACCACGGGTATACCAATGGCAGTGATTTATGTGGAGGCACGCGATGGAACACAAAGCGAGATGGAACAGAAGAACAAAGACGTGAGATGGAACAGAAGAACAAAGACACACGGTTTACCCGTGGTTCAAAGCCGCCTGATGCGTAATACCCCTACGTCCCCTCTTCGGTTATTGCAAAAAGCTTTGATCGATGTCAAGGTGGGGGGGTCCTTGCCCGCCTTATATAGTCCGGGGGGCAAGTTTACAGATCCTAAGATCCCGAGGTGGTCGGTTACAAACCAATTGTGTCCTAATAGAAGTACAATTGGTTTCCTAACCGACTAGTTCCTTGTATGACAAGTAACTCCGATTGTCCGCCTAGGACTCCGACCAGGCCAAAAAGGCCGATCGGGCTTGTTCCTGCGGGCTGGGCCGCCTTGTGAGTCGAGACTAAGGACCTGCCATGAGGGTATAGGGGGCTAAACCCCCACAGCTAGTCCCCGAGCACCATGGATCTTGAGGAACAGCATCGTCTTCTTCTTCGTCGACCAACTCTGATTAGCAACTCCTCCGGAAAAGCTTGCAATCAATCAACCGACCAGTTTGAAGAAGCACCGACCAGCTCGAAGAAACACCGACCAGTTTAGAGGAAAAGGTCAACCTCCATTCCACCACGACTCCCTTTCAATCGAAAGATGCATGTTGCTCCAGAAAAGGAAAGAAAAAAGCAGCTCAAGTCCAGTGACGTGGGCCCACAGTAGCACATGATATTAGATATCATTGGTTGATTTGCGAAAAAATCACTTTCCAGAAAAAGTGATACATGCTTGTAACTTCCAGTATAGAGACCGAAAATAGGCCCAGTCACTGCTGAAGTGACGTGGGCCCATGTAGTCTCCAAGGTTGGTAGAAGATGAAAGTCATGTTGTGGCAAGCTTACTGATAAACTTCTTCATCCCTCGCCCTTGTGCCGCGGACTTCGGGAATGGTCTTCGTGAAACCCATCTTTTTCGAAAAAAAGACAGAATAACCGTCTTTGCTCAAAAATACTAAGTCCAAGAATATAACTAAATGGGCCGACACCCATCCGTAGGCTCAATGGCATAACTGGAAATATCCTTCGTCTCGAGAGGGCGTAAAAGATGCCCGACGCGAGAACCGAGTAACGGTACGGGTTACCATGCTTTGCGGCGTTCGGCTTCGGTCGTGGGAGTAATGATGGCACCGTCCCCATCGTGGGAAAGTGGCCTATCATGAAGTGGAAACGCCGACCCCTCGTCTGGCTCACCGCTCGCCTCCTATACAGCCGCCTATAAATACAGCGCGCGGCGGGGGAGAAAAGCAATCTTCCCCGGAGCAAACCCTAGTTCCAATCTTCGCTTTCCACCAACCCTCTGCCACACGCTTCGGGAAAATGGAGTCGGGGAAGCGTGCGGCGGAGAGCTCACCGAGCACACAGCCCCGGCGGCGACGCCGCAACGATGGGTAGGTATCGCATTGTGTCAGATTCACTTTTGTTGGAGAAGATGTAACACCCAGTTTTAAAGAAACAAAACCAGGCTTACCATATGTGTGCCCAGGAAGTCCACACATACAGAAACAGAAGTAGAGAGTATCAAAAATAGAGACATATAGCGAAGACATACTTATATTTAACACTTACATCAGAGTAAAGCGAAACGGCAGCTAGTCTTTTCTTCGAGACTCCATCTTCACAGGGGACGGTTGACTGGGGGTACATACACCTAGCACTTCTCACAAAACAAACTAGCTCCACCATCCGGTACCCATCCGGGATTTTCCAAAGAATTAAAAGTAAAGGCAAGCAAGCGTAAGTACATGTCATACTCAAAGAAATATAACGTGGGGTTCATGAGGCTCAAAAAAGGTCGACAATCGGTTTATTGCATTTGGCTTTTAGGTGATTAATATTTATGGCATTAATAGCAACAAGGTAGTAGTGATTCCCATAACCACATGATCGGTGAACAAGAATAAAAAATAGTACATAACAATTAACAATATGATTAACCAACATAATTAAACATCATCCATCAATGATCGGCTATTCCATAAGAATCCCCAAGGCCGCCTCGTGTCCGTGGGCACGGCTAGTATACCGCTTTATTAAACTCTGCGCAGAGGTGTACACTTTCACTGTGAGTCGTGATTTACCCTTTTGCCCGAGGTGATCAGCCTCTTGACCCACTTCCAAGGAAGGTCGGCAGGGTTCACTATGAAGCCTTTCAAAGGTTCGTCTAACAAGTTAGGGCCGCTAGGTTTCCTCGACAAGCAGACATAGAATCCCCCTTCCAAATGGTTCACACCGCAGCAGCAACACATGAGGACAGAAGCCACGCTATGCCCATCGTGTAAAGACCCTCTTGCGCCTTTCGGTAACCTCTAACAAGCTAGAAAAGGTCCTCATACTTGACTAAAGCCAGAGCCATATAACCCTCATAGCTGTATCAGAAATCCCGGTGACCACTTACGATAAGTCCTTATGGAGAGAAACTAGAGCAACAAAACACCAAGCTCTAGATCTCTATAACAGTAATAGAATCATCTTTTAATGTTAATGCATATTCCATTATTCATGTTACGAGATCATGATTATATATATCCAGCACTAGCAAGTACTACCCACATGCACATATCCCAAGTCATCAAGGTAGATAGTAATCAACTCTAAGTCATCCTTAATAGGGATCAAAGACACATGCATATGAAATATAGTGGTTATTGTGAATAGGTAATCAAGGAGGTCCCAAGCTATACTTGCCTTTTACATTTGCTTTCCACTCAAGACATCTTTAGTCTTATCTTCTGATCTTCCGGTCTCAACCGCTTATAGACAGCTCTTCTAATCGCAGATCGTAGCTACCACACATGGCAACACAAATACAAGCAAACAAATAGACAACTAAAAACAATACACCACACGAGAGAAAACAATCGTACTAAAAGAGAGATAGCTGCTATGGTTACAGGAAATATCGAAAACAAAGCTACCGTCGAAAAGAAACAAATATCAAAAAGTTTATATTTTAAAAAGAAAAATAAAGACTACATGGTTGATTTCCTTTTCGTTAAATAAAACCATACGAAGGTCATTAACTCAGATTAGTTAAATTATATCTTAGTTCAAAAGCTAAGCTAAATTAATCAAGTTTTATTAATTTAAAATTATTGTTATTTAGAGATTAAGCAAGTTAAACTTTACTTTGCAAAAAAGAATTAAACATTAAAGATAGTCTGGACAAGCTATATAGGATGCGTATTGTAAGCTAAGAAAAGTAATTATTAGAAATCATATTGTTATTGACAAATAATTATATTAACGTTTATTTGTGTTGGCACAAAATCTGCACCCCGCGCCAAGCACACAAAGCAAGCGAAAAGCGTGACTTCAATCGGACAGCCGCACGGTTTGGAGATCCGGAAGTGCCGGTCGGTTTGACCTGAAAACCGACAAGGGACAAAGAAACTGTTAAATACAAAATCGAACGTGTCGGATGAGACCGCATAGCCTCCGTATGTACGGCCCCCTCGGCCCACTTACGGCGACATACAGCCTATAGAAGCTGCGCCAATCATGCATACGATTCATTCGGCTAATATGAAGGTGAAACACGTAGTGTATTGATTACCGAACATGCATGCATAAGAAGACATGTTTGAACAAGTGAAAGTTAACCATGAATTGAAGCATAACCAAGCTCGACAATACAAATTTAACTTCGGGGTCCATGAAGAAGGAACATACAAATTATCACGACTAAACTAATCAAAGACCTGCATCTGCCACACGATACCCGATCCTATCGAAGTCGAACCGTTTCTAACGTGCAAGAACCCGCAACATGTAACAATCTAGATTGACCCAATTCGCTACGTAAGCATACGATCTATTTATCATGATAATATAAGAGTAAAGAACATTAGGGAGCAAATAGATCTATAAAACAAGAAGAAGTCAAACCGATCAAATCTAGATTGGGCAAAAGAGTGTTACAAATAAATAAAATATTAAGGTCATGCAACACGTGATAACTTGATGAATCTACTAGATCTTGCCAAATCTAATAGAGCCGATAACTAATCCTTGAGCCAGATCCTAGCCTCGCCGCACGACTCACGATCTAACCAAGAATCGATAACTATCTTGCCTCGCTAAGCTATCAAGCGGGACGCCGCCGCACGGCCATCTAGTCGAGATAGACAAAGCATAAGCAAAGACTTCTTGATCATCAAGTAGACGCCTGCCGCACGGCTATCCCATCGAGACGAACAAGACTACTTGCATCAAGATCTAAATCCACCGCATGATACTAGACATGATAGCAAGGTTGCCGGAACTTACGGAGGTCGACGGATCGATTGGCTCCTCTCGAAGAACTCGACGACACGACGAAAGGGACTCGAAACGTGGCACGGGGCCGGTTGTATTGATTTGATTGTGTATCCCTTTTACAATGGTCGAGGGTCTATATTTATACCCTGGACATAACATGAATCCTAAGAGATTACGATGTACACAATATGTTAAAGGTAACTCAAAAGTATGGCGAGACTCTTGCTATAATTCTCCTCGGAGTCCTTGATCATCACACTTTTCTCCTTCTATTCGGCTTCTTGCTCGCCACCTTTTGCTTCCCGAATGGAGCCACTGTCTACAAAGATAGCCGACCGCACCAATGCTTGCCGAATCACCCAGAGTCAATTGCACATACGCTTGCCGAATAGCTCAAAGTTAGCCGACCGCACGCTCATTTGCCGAACGCGTTGGATTTCTGCTTTCTCATAGATTTTACCGAATCGGCCCACCTGTCATTGGCTTTTACCAAAATCTAGTGTTAACACATGCCCCCTCAATTTCGGGATAAAAGTAATTTTATTCCGGAATTGAACACAGACTCTTTTCTCATTTAGGTCAACACTGTTCAACTCCGTAGCCGCCACTCAAAATCTGACTCTTCTTCGTTCTAGATTCGATCCTACTTTTAATCCCCAATGGCGACCCTTGATGGAGTTCCAGAGGTATTTTTGATTCCTTTCATGTATTCGGCAAATTTTTCTTTGATCTTTCATCTCTTCTGATTCTCTTTCGGCCGTATTATCTTTTTGAAGGAGTACAAGGACGGATTTTTGATCCCTTATGCCCCCAATCCTGATTCGTACTTTTTGGGTCCGATGGGAGATTCCAACCCAATCGAATTTGTGGAGAAAGAAACTTCGAGGATCCCCTTTAAATCTGGAATTGCCCCTCCAAACAGATGGCCAAGCACTTTCAAAACCTGGCCCTTCCCTCCGATCTTTGGATGGCGGCAGTGGTACCAAAGGATGCTGAACAAGAGTAGCAAATCACCGGGACTCCTGTGATATCCAAAGATCGCTTAGAGTTATCCCTTTCGGGAACACCTCGGAATGATTCTCTTCTGATAGCAGCTTCCCACTTCTGGTCTGATGCTACCAATGGCTTCATTTTTGGTCATGGCCCAATGTCTTTTACTTTGGCTGACATATTCATGATGACCGGCCTTAATGTGACAGAGCCAGTATACCCTTCCAAATATAAGCATAATAGCAACCAGAAGGCAGTCAAATCTGGAAGTGGATGGACCAAGTACATCAAAACGTATATGTCAACTGGTGCTGTGACTGACAAAGAATATAAGGCCTTTTTAAACATGTGGCTATGCAGATTCATCTTCTGTGGCAAATCCAATGAGCCAACTCTCAATCACATGGTAATGGCCGAGGAGCTGGCTGCAGGAACTTTAATTCCTCTGGGCAAATATCTTCTAGGAGCTGTCTATCACATGATGCATCAGATCATTGTTCAGATGCGTCAACATGGGGAAATTCACTGTGTAAATGGTCCCTGGTGGTTTGTGCAGATGTGGCTTCAATTGTACATGCACCGATAGTCTCCGTGGATCTTAACACTTTGGGTTTTCCTTCTGTCAATGATGATGAGGATGGCCAAATGAAAGAGAAAGCCTGTCAAACTTATGGAGAAGCAAAGCTGCCATCACCATTGATATAGATCTTGGCCATCTATTCAAGCTATTCTTTAAGGGCTTCAATCATGTGATATGGCTCCCTTTATAGAGAAAGTGACACTTTGACTCGCCTTGCAAATTTAGCTATGAGTCCGGGCCGCTCGCATGGGGTTGCCACAAAGATCTTCAATTCTTTCATTAAGCCCCCGTGTCTTGCCGCCAGAAGTTTCATCATGGGAGGTTGCTGAATCCTTCCTATGAATTTTATAATCCAAACATGTTTGCCAGCAATTGGGTCAGGGGCAACCCCCCAAGACTGTTTTTCTCAACCATCATGAGGCCCAGAGAGAAAATAGGAGATGAAATGGAGGCCAAAAGGGTTTTTGAGCTTGGATGGGATCTCGCGAATTCATGCCCTTGCCTTTGGGTTTAATAGAAGCTGCCCACCCTTTGTTTTCCTCTTGGTGGCAAGAATGGCGTGCTCATATTTTTAACATGCCGCTGCACCCTTTGTGTCAAGATCTGTATGCTCAATTCGATTCTCGACAAAGGAGGTACCTTTCTTCATACTCACGCTTACCTTTTTTTTTTTTTTTCGATTTTGTTTTTAATTTCAGTATTGTAATCGTCTTTTCGCAGATCCCGAGCCTACCCCTCCTTCACAAATAGTCCAATATTACCAAGCCGGACCCATCCCCGCCTTTAGGTTTTAATGCTCCATCCCTGGTAATCCTCATGAAAACACCAGCAGCTCTGGGTACAGCTTCTTCAAAAGGAGAAGGCAAGAGGAAAGCTATTACTGGATCAAGCAGAGATATTAATGTGCCCAGAAGAACAAGATCCAAGAAAGCTAAGCTCTCTCCCAAGGTACACTCTCGGCCAGTTTTCGTTCTTGAACCATGACGAGGCTTATTTTACCTATTATATGCTTTCCTTCACCCACAGTGTCGCCTTCAAACTCAGCCAAATGTTTGAGAATTACCGAAATATCCTCTCGGGCTCCTCAAGATGTTGAAACTCAAGAGGAGGATGCAGAAATTCAAGAGTCCACCGCCATACAGGTAATTACCTTCTTAACTGATTGTTCCCCTTTTTGCACCAAATGAACTGATTTTGCCACTTGATACTCAGAAGCAGATCATCCCCTGGATAAAATGGTAGAAGAATCTCCTCCTCATGCTTCTATTGATAGTGCAGAAATTCACAAGGCTATTGGTCATATTGGTAATGTTTTCTATATATTTTCTCTTCTTCCCTCTGCCAAGGTTTATCTACTGCACTTTGCATCTCATTGCTTATTTTCAGATGATATCTTGGATGACATAGCGGAAGGATCTTCCCCTCATCAGGCTTCAAGTTCACCTTCTCTGGGCATTCAGCTAAGCCCTCAATCAAGCCAGACAGAAATCAACCTCAAGAAGCTTCGCGCACAAAAGGTAATACTTTATTTTATTGATCTCTCAAATAATCTTGATCAATCGGCTAATGGTTTTCCTTTTTAAAGGATGATGCTAAGCCGACTGTCAGCTACTCTTTCACCATTGAAGAGTACATTAATGAGAGAGGTGAAGAAGCTACTTCTCAGCAGAGGTTATCATCGAGAAACCAAGCTCGGCTAAAGGAGATATCCCTCTTATCGGCCAAAGATATAAATGCTCTTGTCCAAGATGCAGACCCGGATAAGAGAACCGGGTTGAGCTTATTGACCAGACATCCCTCCAACTCTCAAGGTCTCTAGAATCTCGCAACTCATCTTGATGATCACCTTGGCAAGGTCGAGAGAGCAAACAGAATATAGCTTCTAGAGCCGCTCTGCAAAATGATAATCTGACGAAAAAGCATCAAGTTAAAGAATTGCATTCTCGGATCCAGGCTGCTAAGCGCCTTTGGTAACTCGAACCTGAACTGGTAGCCATGGAGGAGGAAAAGGCCAGGTTGGAAGCTCAATTGGCTCAATTGAATGTGAGAATCCAATCTCACAAAGATAAAATTGCCACCTTGCCGAACTCCATAGATGCAGCCAAGACAAAGATATCATCTGTCATCAAGGAGCATCGCCAGATCAAAACCAGGCTTACCGTAATCCGAGTTCTCGAGGACGATGACAAGAAGGTGCTAGAAGAAGTCGGCCCGAATTAGGGATGATATCATAGATGCAATCAAACTGTTCCTAAATGAGTAAAACATTCGGCTTGTAACACACTGTGATTTTTTAAACAATTGTATTCTTTGTTGTGCTTTGGTCTTTTCCATTCTTGTTTGACTGATGACATAGCCGAATGTTCTTAAGCTTCCCGAATAGACATACGGCCATCATTCTGGATTTCCCGATCAGAGGATTAGCCGATTCTCCTGAACCGTCGCTTTCGATTTAGCCGAGCTTGGCCCAGTCCGGTAACGGCCCAAAAGAGAAGTAAACCCTACTTTGTCGTTTGGTATACTCCGAGTCGTGCGCCACGAACTCTATTCTGGCCTATAAATAAAGCCCTCTTCCGGCTTCCACCACCATCGCCGGTTAGCATTCATCATCATCTTCTCATTTTCTCGCCGAAATCCTCAGGAAGAAAACCCCACCTCCAAACCACCAATGTCGAGCGCCGGTGACCATGGAAAGCGCCCTGCTGAGGGAGAGGCCGGAGGGAGCAGGCCGCGACGTCGGCAACGCCATGGGTGAGATTAATCTGCCGCTTTTGCGTGTTCTTGCTCACTGTTCATCTTCCCTAACCTTGGTTTTCTTCATCTGCTTAGGGCGAGGGTCATCATCAACCAGCCTCACCTTCTTCCCCCGATGGAGGTGACTCAACCGGCACCTCCAGCCAACCGGTGTCTGCATCTCAGGCCTCGAGTTCGTCGAGCTCTTCCGAGTCCGACAACTCATACAACGCCAACCCTTGGGGTCCGGCGGAATCAGAGGGCGAGGACCCTTTGTACAATCATGAGGAGGCGCTCCGGTTCCGCAAGGAAAGGGATGAAGCCCGGACCGAGCTGGGCGACGTCTCGAAGCAGTTTGGCATCGCGCAAGCCGAATGGGAGGACCAGCGCAAGCAGTTCTGCGATGCCATCACTGGTTCGGCATTCTCACATAGATTTCTTTTTCTCAATCCTCTTCGCTGTACTGATTATCTTTTCGTCTTTCAGCGCTCTCTGCAGAGAACGATCGGTTGAAGGCAGCAGCGACCCGGGCGGCTGACAAGGTGAATGCCCAGGGAGAAACTCCTGAGGCACGCCTGGACGCCATGGATGGCCGTGTTGATCAGGCCGTCATCCAAGGTGTCCACCTTGGCGTGTCCCTCGGCCCGGCAAATGATGTGTCTTCTCGCACCAATGAGGACTATTCTGTTCAGGCCGTTGGATTTGCGAAGGTCATCCTCACGAGGTGGAGGACATCGAGGAGCAGCTGGAGCTCTACGGGGGACCATGCTACGCCCTTGCCGAATCCACCAATCCCCAATCTGTTCTTAATAAGTTGTTCCGTGAGTAGTTTGTAACTAGGGATTGATCTGTGAATAATGAAATCATCTTCTCGAATGTGTCTTGTTTATGATCTTGTGTTGACTGCCAAATGAATGCCTTCATTGTTCTCTCTCGATTCGAAGTAGTTCTTGAGTGATTTTCCCGAATGCAAAGTGACATCACTTTAGTCGATTAGATCTTAGTCTTACGCTACAAATGATTTGACGAGTCACCGAAAGCAAAGATCATTCAAGATTTTCATCTTTCTCTTTTCCCGATAAACCAACCAAATCGAACGTTGAGGTCAACATAAGATCATTCGGTTATATTTTGAACCGAAGGCGACACGAATCGTATCGGCTATTTATCAACTTCGCATTTTTTCACTAAAGGCGATGTTATCTCATCGGCTGTTTGATTCAAGTTCTCTTTATGAACCAACTTCGATACTGGGGTAATATTTTTTAAGATATCGTCCGTTGATAGCTCTGGTAAATTCTTCCCCAAACAAAGTCTTCAAAATATATGCATTGCCAGCACGCATCTTTCTACCCGAAAGGGCCCTTCCCAATTTGGAGACCACTTACCGAATGCCCTGTCTTTCGATCCAATCGGTAGTATAGTTTTCCAAACCAGGTCACCTTCCAAGAATTGCTTTTCTCTAACTTTCTTGTTATAATATCGGGCAACACGTATTTTATTCTTCTCAATATTTTTCTAATGCCTTGAGACGAATGAAATGTAAATCTTCCAATTCATCTATCATCAAATTTGTATAATCTTCTTTTTTCCAAATCTTTTTTGCAACATAACTCTTCTTGAACCCGATTGCAATTCCCATGGTAAAACAAAGATGATGCCCGTAAACCAATTCATAAGGAGATGTTCGAGTTGACCCATGACAAGCCATCCGATAAGCCCACAATGCTTCATTGAGAACCAAATGCCATCTCTTCGGTTTTTCATCAATCTTCTTTTGAATGATCTTGATCATAATCTTATTGGATGCTTCTGCTTGCCCATTGGCTTGTGCATAATAAGGAGAAGAATTATACAGCTTGATCCCCATGTCTTCGGCAAAGTCGCAAAATTCCGAAGAAGTAAACTGGGTTCCTTGATCAGTTGTTATAGTTTGAGGGATTCCAAACCTATAAATTATATGCTCTTTAACAAAACTGATCATATTTTCTGATGTAACTTTCTTCAAAGGAATGGCTTCGACCCATTTAGTAAAATAATCTGTGGCCAGGAGCACAAACTTATGCCCTTTGCTCGAAGGAGGATGATGTATCGACCAATCAAATCTATGCCCCATCCTCTAAATGGCCAAGGCTTGATTATTGGGTTCATAACAGATGCTGGAGCCTTTTGAATATTGCCAAATTTTTGACAATCATAACATCCTTTATAATAGTCAAAGCAATCTTCCAGCATAGTTGGCCAAAAATAACCAGTTCTCCGAATTATCCATTTCATCCGGTAAGCTGATTGATGTACACCACATAATCCTTCATGCACTTCGTACATCATCTTTCTGGCCTCTTCTTGGCTTAGACACTTGAGCAATACTCCATCTATAGATTTGTAATATAAGTGATCATTGAGAAGAACGAACTTAAGGGCTTTGTACCTGAGTTTTCGGGTAACTCTCTGCGATGGGTCCTTCAGATATTTGATGATTTCATGTCTCCAATCGCCAACCACCTGATCAGCGTCTGGAATATTCTCTTCTATAGTGAAGACTTCTTGATTTTCACGATATCCAGAAGCAGTTTGGGCCAACCTATTTGCTTCTTCATTATGCCCCCTAGGGATATGATGCAAAGTTGCTACCCGAAAGCTTTTTAAAAGTTCCCGACATTCCTCATAGTATTCTCTTAGCGCGTCATTCTTACACTCATATTGGCCAATCAACCGGGTTGATCACCAGCTTCGAGTCTCCAAAGATTTCAACAAATGACGGCTTTTATCTCTACAAGAAGCCGAAGCCCTCTAAGCAACGCTTCATACTCTGCTTGATTGTTAGTCACATGAAATTCAATGGGAATAGTATACTCAAAAGTTATTCCCCGTGGAGAAACTAATAGAATGCCAGCGCCCCCACCTTTGCTTCTGCCGGGATGAACCATCGAAAAATAGGGTCCAAGGTACAATGTCTACTATACTGTTGCTAAGGTCATGATGTTGCGTAATAAAATCAGCAATAATTTGACCCTTCACTTTGCTTTTGCCGATTCGTATTTTAAATCAAATTCGACAAAGCCAAAATCCATTTGCCAATTCTTCCACTTAAAATTGGCATTGACAACATATGCTTGATCACATCATGACTTGAAATAATCACGCATTCGGCTTTTAATAAATAATGCCGTAGCTTAGTACATGAGTAATACACACACAAGCACAATTTTTCCATAGCTGAATATCTTGTCTCTGGGTCTAACAGCTTTCGGCTAAGATAAGCTATGACTCGCTCCTTCCCTTCATACTCTTGCATGAGGGCCGATTCTATCGTTAGGGTATCGGCCGCCACGTACAACTTGAAAGGCTTGTTAAGTTGTGGAGGTACCAAAACTGGTGGTGCCTTCATGTATTCTTTAATTTCATCAAAAGCCTTTTGTTGCACGTCACCCCATACAAATTCTTGATTCTTCTTGAGCTTCAATAATGGAGAAAAGGGCAAGATCCTCTCTGATAAATTGGAAATGAACCTTCTTACGAAATTGATCTTGCCAAGCAAAGGATCGTAATTCTGTGAGATTAGTTGGGGAACAACTTTATCTATTGCCTCCATGCTCTTCTTTCCAACTTCAATTCCTCCTTTATGAATAAGGAATCCCAAGAACTCACCAGCTGACACTCCGAAAGCACATTTGTTTGGATTCATCTTCAAACCATGTTTTCTAGTGCATTCTAAAGTTCTTCTTAGATCAGCTAAGTGCCTCTCATAGTCTTCAGATTTGACTACTACATCATCAATGTAGATCTCCACAATTTTGCCGATCAACTCATGAAATATGTAATTCATGGCTCTTTGATAAGTTGCACCGGCATTCTTCAATCCAAACGTCATTACAATCCATTCAAATAAACCAATGTGGCCAGGGCATCTAAAAGCCGTTTTTGAAATATCTTCTATTGCCATGAAGATCTGATTATAGCCAGCATTACCATCCATAAAACTAATGACTTCATACCCGGCTGCTGCGTCTACTAACAAATCGGCAATTGGCATCGGATACCCATCCATTGGAGTGGCCTTGTTAAGATCTCTGAAGTCTATACAGACTCTCATCTTCCCATTCTTCTTGTAAACAGGAACTATATTCGAAATCCAATCTGCGTACCTGCACGGCCGAATGAAGTTTGCTTCCAATAGCCTTTCAATCTCCTTCTTCACATCGGCCAGTACCTCTTCTTTATAGATTTTCCTTGGAGGTTGTTTATAGGGTCGATACCCCGACTTAATAGGTAATCGATGTTCAACGATAGAACGATCTAGTCCAGGCATCTCTGTATAATCCCAAGCAAAGCAATCTTTAAACTCCTTAAGAAGATTTACTATTTGTTCTCTATATTCTGGATTCAAATTTGCACTGATGTACATCGGCCTCGATTTGGAATCATCACTAACATTTATCTCTTCTAGCTTGTCGGCCGACATAAAACCGTGTCCCAACTTTCCTTTGTTGCCATCGATTGGGTTACCCATTCAAAAATTGCTGTTCGAGCCGACTGCTTGGATCGGCTGTTGATCCTTGTTGAATACATTAACAGGACCTTCTTTCCATACTTTGCCAGAGAAACAATCAACACCATCATATTCCCAGTAAGCCGGCTCCGAAGCAGCCACACTTACCGAATCATCAGCATGTATGATCTCCACGTCATCCCCTATCCATTGAATAAGGATTTGGTGCATGGTTGAAGGAATACAGCAATTAGCATGAATCCAGTCTCTCCCAAGAAGCAAACTGTATGCCCCCTTGCCGTCAATGACAAAGAACGTAGTGATCAGGGTTTTAGACCCAATCATCAACTCAACATGCACAGCTCCTCGAGTGTTAGAAGGATTGCCAGCAAAGTCTCTAAGGATCATGTCGGTTTTAAGCAAATCTTCATCCGTCATCCCGAGCTTTCTAAACGTGGAATATGGCATTATATTGATAGCAGCTCCTCCATCAACAAACATCTTGGTCAGAGGCTTCCCATTGACGTACCCTTTCAAGTAAAGCGGTTTCAAGTGACGATGTTTGGCCGGCTTGTCAAAAGTTGCTTGTCGTGTTAGTATAAGCTGAGCCATTAGATCCTCGAAACTCACTTTCATCAAAATCGAGTAAATCTCCTCTTGTACTTCTTGATTGTCGAGCTACGAATTCGATGGGAGGAAGAAAGCCATGCATGCATCACCCGAAGGACCCTTCTCATCGGATTTCTTCTTTGGGCGCCATTCCTTCTTTTCTTCTCTGCGGCAATGTTCCAGCTCTTTGTTTCTTAATCGCTGCACTCTCCTTTTCTCGACTTTTCCTCAACCCCGGTGGGCACCATTGCCCTTTCGCCATCTATATCCATGAGTATTTCCTTCCTCATCGTACTCTTCGATGAACCCAATGCTGATCCGCGAATCTCTTCCTCCGATGATCAAAGTTATTTAATTTTATACGCCGATCGTCCTCGGGAAATTGAATTCCAAGTCTTTCATGGACTGGTCGGCGGTTGACTCGAGACTGCTTTGTAGCCATAATATTGATCACGCATTACGGGCAATTGTTTCTATCAGGCAGCTTCAAGCCTTCATTCCAACAATGCTTAAAGAATGAACAACCCCAATGAGACTGTTCTAGTTCCCTCATGTGTTCTTCTTGTTCTCGGTGATACATTTCTTCTTCATATCTCCACCGTTCTTCTAAGAACTTTCGTTCTTCATAATATTCTTGCTCTTGCTGCCTCGCCATTTATTCAAAGAAGATTCGTGATGTCACCCTTGGTCTGGACGTCTCACCTTTCTCGCCTCGGCTATTTTTGAACCGAACTTTCTCTTTCAATTCTTCAGCAGTAATCTGCCGGTTGGGGTCTACAGTGCCACTTTTCTTAGCTCTTTCTCGATGTCAACACTTTCATTTTTCCCTTGCTTTTAGGGTCATCTGCGCAGACCATTCCGACGAGAGAAAGAAATCATGTTCGAGGGGAAAGGTTTGCCATCAATCTTCATCTTGCCATCAAATTTCAGATGCCCCTCTTGAATTGCCTTCGAATCCGAACTCGAACACTTTCGGCAATCATTGATGGAGTGAGAATTAGTGTTATGATAACCACAATATCTCTTGTCTTTCACCCCTTCGGGCGTAGCATGGGATGTCCCTCCGGTAGCTTGATGCGTCCTTCCCTCACCAACGGATCAAAAAGCTTATCTGATTTGGATACATCAAAATCGTAAGTCCCCTTTTGTTGTTTCAGCCACCGCCGACTTACTTGGGTAGGCTCTTTGTCCCAAGTCAACTCGGCCGCAGACTATTTCATCCTCATCCTCGTACTCGGCTTGCTTCTTCCAGAAACTCGATACATCTCACTAGCAACATTACCCTTCCGATAGCGATTATCCCTTCAAAACCCCGAGCCTGATTACTCATGACAGCTAATCTCTCGAGCGAAGTTGACCGAGATCATCAAATTCCATGCCGAACAGCTTTTTCCCTCGACATTTGGCAAAGATCCCCGCTATTGCTATCCCAGCAACCGATCGTCTCAGTAAATTCAGCGAGAAGCAAAGACTCTTAGTTTCTTCTGAATCTGCGAAGATATTCTTGTGGTGTTTCATTAGCTTTACGCCTTAAACTAGTAAGGTCTACCAGCTTCTTTTCAGTAGTTCCAAAGAAGAAATAAGCATGAAACTTCTGTTCAAGTTCTGCCCGGTACCAATAGAATCACCGGTAGAGAAGTAAACCAGTGAAAGCCGGGCCCTGTGAGAGACAATGGAAAATACCGAACCCTCCAAGCTTCGTGCGTGGATGCCTCCCCAAGCCGTATCGGTATCGGCTAATATGCTCTGTGGTACTTGTATCATCCCCGACCCGAGAAAATTTGGTCAAGTCCGTTGGTGGCTTCACCCTTCTTTGGGTAGTGCAACCCTGTTATACCATTCGGGTATGCAGACTTGTATGAATAGGGACTGATTCTTTGGCTTTAGGCCGAACGATGTTGCATCATATCAGCCATCCTTTGCATGATTATGTCAATGTCTGTCTTCGGAGTTCCACGTGCCTGTCCTCCGGATGGCATTCTGCCGCACTTCTATATCCCGGATTCGGTAGAGCATCTAGAGCAAGTATAGTCGGTGAACTCATGATATCCATCCCCATACATATTCCTTTGTAACCTGTTTGATGCTTTGAGATATCTTGTATGCAGATTGCGGTACTCTTTTTCAGTAGTGCCAAACGTCACTTGGCCATAAGTAGGAGGTGGTTGCTTTTCATGAGTCTCTACTTCATCTTTGTTAATCCCAGATGTTCCTCGTATCTTCAGGTTGCTTCTCTTGATATTTTGGAATATTGAAAAGCACTTGGTCCACGAATTGGTCCCACACCATCTTCAAAATACTTATCAGCCTTGTTGGCCGAAAGTATTAGCCATGATTACTCGGAAAGTATTTAGAAAGGCCGTGTTGTGGTTCCTCGATGGTATCTCGCCAAGGCTTTATGGACCAAATCGATACCTTTTGAGCTTCTTCTTCCTCTTGAGTAATCGGTTTGATGTGCAAGAAGAACCCTTGGCAATGACCGCTTCGAAAAACCTTGTTGCTCTTGTTCTTGGAGAAGGACATTAAGCATTTATGCTTGTATTGCTCGCATGCTTGCTCCATTGTTGCTCTCAATTGGTCTGGGCAATTCATCCAGCGTCACGCCCGAACATGATTGTTATTGACGTCCGACATCTTGAATCGGGAGATTGTCCCACCCAAGTGCCAAAAAGTGTGTTGGCACAAAATCGCACCCCGCGCCAAGCACACGCAAAGCGGCGTGACTTCAATCGGACAGCCGCACGGTTTGGAGATCCGGAAGCGTGCCGGTCGGTTTGACCTAAAAACCGACAAGGGACAAAGAAATTAAATACAAAATCGGAACGTGTCGGATGAGACCGCACAGTTCCGTATGTACGGCCCTCGAAGCCACTTACGGCGACATACAGCTATAGAAGTCGTGCGCCAATCATGCATACGATTCATTCGGCTAATATGAAGGTGAAACACGTAGTGTATTGATTACCGAACATGCATGCATAAGAAGACATGTTTGAACAAGTGAAAGTTAACCATGAATTGAAGCATAACCAAGCTCGGCAATACAGCCGACTCGGGGTCCATGAAGAAGGAACATACAAATTATCACGACTAAACTAATCAAAGACCTGCATCTGCCGCACGATACCCGATCCTATCGAAGTCGAACCGTTTCTAACGTGCAAGAACCCGCAACATGTAACAATCTAGATTGACCCAATTCGGCTACGTAAGCATACGATCTATTTATCATGATAATATAAGAGTAAAGAACATTAGGGAGCAAATAGATCTATAAAACAAGAAGCCGAAACCGATCAAATCTAGATTGGGCAAAAGAGTGTTACAAATAAATAAAATATTAAGGTCATGCAACACGTGATAACTTGATGAATCTACTAGATCTTGCCAAATCTAATAGAGCCGATAACTAATCCTTGAGCCAGATCCTAGCCTGCCGCATCGACGACTCACGATCTAACCAAGAATCGATAACTATCTTGCCTCGCTAAGCTATCAAGCGGGCGCTGCCGCACGGCCATCTAGTCGAGATAGACAACGCATAAGCAAAGACTTCTTGATCATCAAGTAGACGCTTTGCCGCACGGCTATCCCATCGAGACGAACAAGACTACTTGCATCAAGATCTAAATCCACCGCATGATACTAGACATGATGGCAAGGTTGCCGGAACTTACGGAGGTCGACGGATCGATTGGCTCCTCTCGAAGAACTCGACGACACGACAAAAAGGACTCGAAACGTGGCACGGGGCCGGTTGTATTGATTTGATTGTGTATCCCTTTTACAATGGTCGAGGGTCTATATTTATACCCTGGACATAACATGAATCCTAAGAGATTACGATGTACACAATATGTTAAAGGTAACTCAAAAGTATGGCGAGACTCTTGCTATAATTCTCCTCGAGTCCTTGATCATCACACTTTTCTCCTTCTATTCGGCTTCTTGCTCGCCACCTTTTGCTTCCCGAATGGAGCCACTTTGTCTACAAAGATAGCCGACCGCACCAATGCTTGCCGAATCACCCGAGTCAATTGCACATACGCTTGCCGAATAGCTCAAAGTTAGCCGACCGCACGCTCATTTGCCGAACGCGTTGGATTTCTGCTTTCTCATAGATTTTACCGAATCGCCCACCTGTCATTGGCTTTTACCAAAATCTAGTGTTAACAATTTGCAAAACATCGAAGATAACCAACCTATATTTATTTTAATTATAGAACTAGTTACAAGCATATTAATAAATTTAATTTAATATTTAAATTGTGAAATCCACATACATTACGTCTCTACAAATCTAGCATGCAAAGAAGTTGAAAGAGCTTACAGCGTGAACATGTTAGCTTTAGAGAATTATCAGCAAGGAAATACTAATTTGAACAACGATTCATTTGACGGGACTGATCAAGCAATTAATTAAACTTTCTATGGGCTTTAGACATTACCATCGTATACGGAGCGAAATACTGAGCTGATAGATAATGCATGGTGGCGTTGCTTGCTTGGTATACTTGATAGAGAAGCCGGCCTGGTTTTGCGGGTTCCGTTGGTTAGCGTGCGTGATCAAGAAGATAGTAATTAGCTTCAATGATGGCAAGGCGAAGGAGCACCTTATTAGGGAACAATTAGCGTGCATGGCTTGTGGCATGATGTAAATAATAGATGAATTAGGGGCGAAGACATGAGGTGCTCACCGTGGTAAACTAGGATCGACGGCCGAGGCGTTTGAAGGGATGGTGGATCACGGACAGGATGGACAGTGGCTGTACATGCGGATGGTGAATGGCCAACAGTGTGTTTCCCGGAGACGTAGATGATCGAGACCATGGGACAATGTCGATAAGGCCTCAACACAGTTTTCATGGAACCCGGTGATGCTCCGTGTGGCCGGCGGCGGATCTGCGATGCTAGCTTGGCCAGGCAAATCGGTATGGTGCCGACCAGCCTCGGGCGCAGGGGCAACGAATCGGGCGTCGGTGGCCTGGTTAGGCCGGGCGAGCTCAGCGCAGCGCTTGGTCTAGAACTTCGAGGGAGATGACCCGAACGTGACGCTTGTCCGGTGGTGACGACGGCAAAGGCGGCGAGACGAGCGGTCAGCAGCGGCGCTTCTTTGTCTAGGGTTTCGGTGGGCGTGCTTTGGCCAAGGGATTGCTACGTATAAATAGGGAGAAAAACTCCTTACATTGACATCAACTAGTGATATGGTACTAATTGATGTTGCATCCTCCAACATTACTAATGGGCCTAAATAACCATTTAAACCCATTAGTAAACAAATGCGAGAGCTTTTAGGATTTATTAGGATTATTGTTCATGGGCTTTGAGGGCTGGTGGAGGAATAGAGATTTTATTATTTTTGGAATTAATTAATTTCAGGATTAAAATAATTCTAGAAAAGTCTAGAATTAATATTTAACCCGTGAGAAATACTCCGAAGACTCCCAAAATTCAGGAAAAAATCCCAGAGATGTTTTTGGGACATGATAAACCCAAATAAAGTATTTAAAGCTCGGGGAAAGATATTTTAAATAAATGTGAACATGAGTCAAACCACTCAAAGATAAAAAGACAATGCACTGACATGTATGCACAACAATGTTGCTACACTCTATGATGAACTTTAATTTAATGAAAATCTTTATTTCCCTATATTTTCATGAGCATAAAAATACAAAATTAACTCAATTTACATCTATTTAAAAAGAAGCAAATTTTAGGGTGTTACAGAAGATACTGATGCCTTTCTGGAATTTGCGTAGAGTCCCGCTTCTCAGTGTGCCCGCGCCGCGGCTCCTCCTCACCGCCGAATAACCCGGAGAAGGGAGGCAGGGGCGGGCGCCACGGGATGGTGACACGGACGGTTGCCATGGCCGACCTCCGTGATCGGTGAGTGCCGTGATGACGGGCGCTGAGGTCGCCGAGGCAGGGCGCAAGCGGCCCGCTAACTAGGAGGCTGCCGACTGCGGGTGGCCGAACTGGAGGAGGAGCTCCGGGCGGTGCTCCGGCCGAGGCTATCGTCGACCTGGTGGGAGCTTTGGTGATTCTCTCCGGGAGCGGTGGAGAACGCGCCCAGGCGCATCCGGGAAACAGTGTCCGTGGTGTGCGCCGTGGGGCGGCCGGCACTGGCCCCTTGGCTCAGCGCCGGTCTGGCGCCGAGCTCCGGGACCTCGTCGGCCTCCCGAAGGCGAAACAGCGTCGCCGACACGGAACATCTTATCCAGGACTTCAGCCGACGCCGACGCCATAGCGTAGGAGGTGACCGCAGAAGGGTCATCGAGGACGCTCCATAGGACATCGGCGGTTATACCCAAGGCGCTTGGTAGAGGACTGCTTGTCGGCAGTCCTTTGACAAGCTTGGCTTCACCCCGATGTCAGTAGCGGCCGGGCACTTGGTTGAGGACTGCTTTTTGCAGTCCCATGGGTTTACTAGCCTTGCCCCCAAAGCGCCATAGGATTTTGTAGTGACAAAATATATAGTCTGTATCTAGGCATGCTTGTGAACAGCTCTTAAGTAATCTTTGCTACCTTATATCTCCATTTGTAATGAAAAACTTGCAATGCCCAATATGCACCTTTGCCTTGTATGTTATGGCTCAAATCATAAATTGATCGAGCAGTCTGCTTTGAAGAGAACCAGTATTCTCATCTTTTGCAGTCAATCAGTTGTTAATACCCTTATAACCGACTGGGCAGTCCCCAGTAAGGATAGATCGACCACTCTGTTTAGTACATTGTAGAGCAAAATGCGTGATCGCCCGACGATCCGGTCGACCAATTACGAGTAGAAAAAAATATCAAGTCCCCAGTTGACCGGTGGACCTAATGAGCAGTATAAAATGACTCGGGCCCATCATAGTATTTTATACCGTATCGCTTTAAAAAAACATACCCATGTAACGTGGCCCAAGAAAGCCCAGTTAAAAATTAGGGTAAACGGTTGTCAACAGGCGATCTCCTGGAGTCAATGGGCCGACCACATAGTATAAATAGTCCATCGGTTTGCCGCTTTGCATTTCACCCCGCATCAGTTGTTGCCATTTCCTTCACCGTCAATCTCGTCAATCTAGGCTTCCATCCAACACACCACCACTACTCATTCATCCCTCATTGGAGATCATGGGGAAGAAGGCGACAAAGGCCGAGACGGAGCGCAAAAAGCTGCTGGAGGCGAACTGGGAGTGGTCGCTGTCGACACCGGAGTCGTTGGCGACAATGGCGAAGGGGGGCTTGCTGCCGGCCGAGGACTTGCAAGTGTGGAGAGCACCGGCCAAAGGTGATCGATTTCCGAACCCGTACCCCGATGAGATTGTAGTTTTCGAGGATTACTTCCTGCGGGGATTAGGGATTCCAGTGCACAACTTCCTTAGGGATTTGTATATTTTCTAGGGGATAGCATTGTGCAATCTTCCCCCAAACTCAATCTTAACCCTAGCCATCTTCGTGACATATTGTGAGTGCTATCTGGGAATAGCGCCACATTTCAATCTCTTCCGGTACTTGTATGTCCTGAAGAAGAAGGTGTTGGATCCGAGGGATCTCAGGTAGCAGGCGAGTGCTACCTGGCTCTGAGAGAGGGTGTGAAGTCCAACTGGATGACCATCCAGCACACCTCCAACACAAAGAACTGGATGAAGCGCTGGTTCTATATTAACCAGAATCTGGAAGGCCGACCAGTCCCCTGCGACACTACCAGAATTCCGAAAGCAAATCCTAACTGGTCGGAGATGCCAGATAATAATGGAATGTCCCAGGTTGAAGAACTGTTATCCTTGATGGATTTTAGCAATATTGATGGCATTGTGGTGGCCACCCAGTTTGTAGGGCACCGTATCCAGCCCTTGAAAGAAAGGGTTCACTGCATGTTTGAATATGAGGGCCGCAAAGATCCTTCACGGGAAAGAGAGGAAAGTCCAGAGCACAAGGAGATATCAACCCGGCTGTCTAAGATGTTTCAGAGCTATGCCTCGCATGAATACCTGAGGGACAGTGTGGCTCCTTACTGTCTGAAGAATCCTCGCCCCGAGGTATATAGTTATAAAAACTTTTCCTTTATCATTCTGTAACGCATTTGTAATTATAACTGATAGAATGACTGTTGTTGGAACCAGGCTCTTCGCGTATATGTCTCCGATGTGCCTGTGGGAGACTGGCCGACTGGTGAGGCACTCCGGGGGGAGCAGAAGAAGGCCAGGCCAGCGCTGGATGCCGAAGATGTTGAAGAGCGACCCAAGTCCCCAGAAAGACAACGGAAACGCAAGGCTACTGGCAAAGCATCGATGCCACCGCCACCAGAAAAGAAGGCGAAACCCACCAAGAGCAAGCTTGGTGGTAAACTGAAGATTGGCGAGGAGCGGGAAAACGACGCCGAGCTGTTATTGAGAGCTCGGACTCAGACTCAGAGGACGTGATTCCTCTGAGCAAGAAGTTCGGAGCCAAGCCCGCCAAAGAGCAATCCCAGTGGCGCCGACCTCGAGAAAGCGCCGCCCAACCGTCCCCATGCTCGACCGGGGGGCCTCGGGTAGCGCCAACAAGGAAGTCGGACATGGCCCCCGAAGCCAACTACCGATCGAGGCCCCCCAAGGAGCCAAGAAACTCCAAAAACGGCACAGCCAAAGACAGGAACTAAGGGAGGTCGGTGGTCGGCCTCCAGTGGAGGTAGCGGCAGGGTATTTGGCATGTCCTTCAAACAGTCCTCCAGGTATGCTGTTGATGAAGTCCTTGCTCCTTTCTGCAATGTAATTGATAATGCCAGTATGATTTAACATAATTGAGTTGATAATTTGTGCCCAGAGAACCCAACGTTGATGAAGAGGGAGCTGAGGATCGGCAGCCGGGAGGTGGCGCCGACCGCACCGATGTGCAAGAGGACAGGGGACCAGAGGTCGACCACCCTGGTTTTGAAGGTACTACTGCATCCCCTCCTCGTCAGTCCCCTGAAGAGCCACGAGGGCAGGAGATCGGTCATGTGGTGCGGACCGAAGCTCGCTCTGCCAATGTCAACAAGAGTGGACTAAAGAAAACGCCAAACCATCAAGACATGCGAGCCGATGGAAGAAATTAAGGGGCATCCGTAAAAGCCCAGGCGGGTCTATGGGAAGTCTAGCTTCATAGCCCGCCCGGGGTAAGTGGTGGTGAATGGCAGGTCTTTGAATCCAATGTCGATTCCCCGATTCAGGACAACATCGAGCATGGCTTTAAATTCTTGCGAGAGCATGTGCGAATACGCCAATGGTCACAGGAACCTTGTCAAAGTGTGAGCTATTAGCCGAGAACTAACAGCCATGTTTATTTAGGGGCTGCAAAATCTTCTTTGGCAATGGGGGCGCAATGATCGAAAGATTCCGACCAATCATGGCCGAGAACCAGCGCCTGCAGGAAGACAATGCAGCCCTGACCTATAAGGTCAATGTTCTGGAGGGCCAGAAAAAAGGTAGAAATTTACTGCTATTTTGTCTCTGTTACGCGCAGGCTGTACTCTGTGCTGACACATGACTTCATTGTAGATCTTGAAGGCGAAAAGGAGAAGGCTGAGCAACAGGTCAAGGACCTGAAGGCTGAGATAGCAGGTATGTAAAACTGCCTTTACCCAGTCTTATAGGTATGATATGCCTGCTGATTTATGCTACATGGATTTGCCAGACCTCCGGAGCAAACACATGGCTCAGTTCCGGACGCTATCTGAGGAGAACACACGCATCAAGGAGCGGTGGCAGTTGGTCGAGACGGGACTGAAGCCCCTAATGAAGGTCTTGTCGCCGGGAGAGGCAGCCGTGCTTGATCCGACGCACCGCCCAGAAGCGGTTATAGGTGTGTGTCAGCGAGCATGGGAGCTGTTTAAAGACTACACCCAAGATGCTGGCCGATTTGTTGCTGCTTCGGTGCTGTCCCTGGTACGGACGCATTATCCCAAGATCGACCTGAAGAGGATCGAGGAAGGAGCAGCGGCAGGCTACACATCGGATCAAATGAAGACACTCCACGCCGACTTCTCGGACACTGCCGCCGTTGTAATGCAAAACATCTCTCTCCTTGATGAAGGATCTGCCAGCCTATCTCCGCAGCAGGATTAGGAGTACTGCTTGTTGTAACATGAACACACTCCACTTTATTTTGCGCCCGGCCTGTACCGGGTTAAGTGCGCTGGTCTTATTGATACCTTCGTCGTGATGGATCTAAAGCCCGTAATTCCTCTCGAACGTATCAGCCCTTACGGTACGTGGGTGACCTCTATGGAACGGCACTGATGCGGAACTCTTAGGACCCTAGTACCCATAGGGAGGCAGTCAAGTAACCCTCCAGTGCTCTGTGGCTTGGAGCCGTAACATGTAACGGATGAGTTAAGAGAAGCTACCGCTTCTGATAGTCCCTGTTGAGGTATTGCGGACCGGTCGGTAAACCCAAAAAAACATCGTTTGATCAATACAGAAAACATGTTGAAGCAAGTGGGAGCTTTTTATTGACCACGAAAAAGGTACATAAAAGAGGAAAGGTATATATTTTTATTCTATTCTTTTGTCAGGGATAGAATCTTATAAGTTGTTCTATGTGCCATGAGTTAGGCTCTTCGATGCCATCTAAAGTGCAGAGCCTATAGGATGTAGGCCTAGTTACTACCTTTATCATGAATGGCCCCTCCCAGTGTGAGGACAGCTTGTGTAACCCTTCTGTCTTCTGCTTGCGCCGGAGAACAAGATCGCCGACCACGAAAAAACGACTTCGGACATTACGGTTGTAGTAGCGACGCAATGTGGCCAGGTACCGAGCGTTCTGAACGCATGTGTCGAGGCGTCGCTCTTCCAGGGCGTTGATGTCGAGCTCTCGTGCTTCATCCGAGGTGTCGTCATTGTAATATTCGATTCTAGGGGAAAGGTGCGCTACCTCTGCGGGTAGGGCGGCTTCCGAACCGAATATCATGAAATATGGAGAGACACCTGTGCTACGACATGGCTGTGTGCGTAGTCCCCAGACTACCGCCGGGAGCTCTTTCATCCAGCGTCCTGGGTAGAGACCGTCTTCGCGGAATAGTCATTTCCGTAGGGCGTCGATAATCATCCCGTTGGCGCGCTCGACCTGGCCGTTAGCCCTTGGATGAGCGACAGACACGTACTTCACTTGTATGGACAAGTCATCACAAAAGTCCCAGAAATGACTTCCCGTGAAAGTACTGCCGAGGTCGGTGATGATGCTGTTGGGTATGCCAAACCGGTGAATGACATCATTGAGCATCTCAGCGGCTTTTTGGGCTATTGCCGTTACCAGGGGTTTATACTCTATCCACTTGGAGAATTTGTCTATGAGGACATAGACGTATTTAAAACCACCTGGTGCTGTTTTAAATGGTCCGATCATATCGAGTCCCCAGCATGAAAAAGGCCAGGAGACTGGGATCGTCTGGAGTTCACGTGCAGGGACGTGTATCTGTTTTGCAAAGAATTGGCAATTCTTGCAATGCCGGACTAGGTATTCTGCGTCGGCCACAGCACTAGGCCAGTAGAATCCAGCTCTGAAGGCTTTGCCGACCAGTGTTCGGGAAGCCGCATGGTTTCCACAAGAGCCTGAATGAATTTCTCGGAGAAGGTCGATGCCATCCTCTGGTGTGACGCACTTCTGAAGCACCTCGGACTTGGCGTTCTTCCGCATGAGCTGACCATCGACCAGTATATAGTGGCGGCTTCTACGGATTAGTCGATCAGCATCATCCTTATCGCTCGGCAGCACCTTACTCATGAAGTACTGGATGAAGGGTGTGCGCCAGTCGATCGAAGACGTCGTAGGCAACTGGTCGGTCAGCTCATTAACCGAGGATACCACCGGCTCCGGTGCTGGTTGCTCACAGGGGACCGCCTGTGGTGATGGTTCAGGTGCCGCGGCTTTCGTCGACTAAAGCTCTTCCTGGATGGAAGGAGTAACCAGATCTTGGACAAAGACTCCATGTGGGACCTCTGCTCGGGACGACCCGAATTTGGAGAGCTCGTCCGCTGCCTGGTTTTCACTTCTTGGGATATGAATGAATTCAAGGCCGTAGAATTTGTCCTCAAGCTTGCGGATTGCCGCGATGTAGGCGTCCATCTTCTCATTGGCGCAGTCCCAGTCTTTGTTTACTTGGTTGATGGCCAAGGCTGAGTCACCATAGACTAAGAGCCTTTTGATCCCTAGCTCAACTGCAATACGGAGTCCGTGCAGTGCAGCTTAGTATTCGGCCGCGTTGTTGGAGGCTTTGAAGTGAATACGAAGGGCGTATCTCAAGCTGTCCTCCCGAGGGAGCGATGAAGAAAATTCTGCGCCCGGCTCCTCCTATGTTCAAAGATCCGTCGAAGTACATCCTCCATTGCTCTGCACCGTGTTGGACACGGGTAATGTCATATCAGTCCATTCGACCAAAAAGTCAGCCAGTGCCGGAGACTTGATGGTGGTCCTGCTGCGAAGCGTAGCTCGAAAGGGCTGAGCTCGATCGCCCACTTGACGATCCGACCAGTAGCGTCTTTATTGTGCAGGATATCTCCCAAATAAGATATTCAGTGACAACGGTAATGCTACACTGTTGAAAGTAATGAGAGACCTTCCTCTTTGTGACCAGAATCGCATAGAGGAGTTTCTGAATATGCGGGTACCTCTGCTTAGTTTCATTGAGCACCTCGCTGATGTAGTAAATCGGTCGTTGGACGGGGGTAGACAGATTCTTTGCTCTTTCCGCTCGACCACCAATACGATCTTGATTACTCGTCGGGTTGCGGCAATGTAGAGTAGCAAGCGCTTCGTCTACAACGGGGAGCCGTGAGGACTGGTGGTGATGACAGTACGTCTTTAGCTCGTTGAAAGCCGCGTCGGCTTCTTCGGACCACACGAACTTCTCTTTGGCCCCGAGTAACCGAAAGAAGGGAAGGCCTTTATCACCTAACCGGGATATGTACCGCTTGAGGCTGCCATGCACCCTGTGAACTTTTGGATATCTTTTACGCACTTGGGAGGCTTCATATCCAGGACGATTTTTACTTTTTCAGGGTTAGGGCGTATGCCATCCTGGCTAACGACACTACCGAGCAGTACCCCGGAAGGTACACCAAACACACACTTGTTCAGATTTAGCTTCCACTGAAAGACGTTAAGGGCTTTGAAAGTCCTGTCTAGGTCCTCAACCAGTGTTGAGGCCTCTCTGGTTTTCACCACTACGTCATCTACGTAGGCCTCACATAACCCGTCGCGGATTTCTGCTTCAAGGCATTGCTGTATGGCCCGCTGGTATGTTGCACCAGCGTTTTTTAAGCCAAACGACATGGTCGTATAGCAATAGGCCCCGAAGGGAGTGATGAAGGATGTCTTTTCCTGGTCTTCTAGGGCCAGGGCTATCTGGTGATAGCCTGAGTAGCAATCTAAGAAAGAGAGCAGTTGGCAACCCACAGTTGAGTCGACCACCTCGTCGATGCGAGGGAGCAAGAAGGGATCCTTGCGGCAGTGTTTGTTGAGATCGGTATAATCAACGCACATTCTCCATTCATTATTCTTTTTGCGTACAAGGACCGGGTTTGCTAACCAGTCCGGATGAAATACCTCTCTAATGAAACCAGCATCTAGGAGCCTGGTAATCTCTGCCCTTATCGCCTCCTTCCTGTCCCGAGCAAATCGTCGTAGCTTCTGCTTGACTGGTTTGGCTATCTCGGAGACATTAAGGAAGTGCTCGATCCGTTCCCTAGGGACACCGGGCATGTCCGCAGGTTTCCAAGCGAAAACGTTTATGTTCTCCTGTAGGAAACGGACGAGCGCGTCTTCCTATTTGGGGTCGAGGTCGGCCCCTATCATAGCGGTCTTGCTTGGCTCGCCGGGGACCAAAGGGACCTTCTTGTGCGCCTTGTTAACCTCTTCGGGGCGGTTGTGCTGCTTCACCGGAGCTTCAAGTTCAGCGGGCTTGGATACTTGAAGCTGGTAGGTGACTTCCTCCAAGCGATCTTTTGCTTCTTCGGCTTCGGCGGCGGCGAAGGCACTTGTCTCACAAGCATGGGCCATGAGGACATTACCGCCTTGAGGGACAAGATCCCCTCGGCCTCGGTTGGCATCTTGAGGACAAGGTAGCCATAGTCTTGGGATAGCCATGAACTTGGAGAGAGCTGGTCTTCCCAGAATAGCGTGGTAGACGCCGTTGAAATCAGCCATGATGAAGTTGACGTAGTCGACGCGGAAGTGTTGCGGTGTGCTGAACTGAACGGGCAGTGAGATCTACCCGAGGGGCATAGAAGGCTTGTCCGGCATGATACCCCAGAAAGGCGAATCACAGGGCTCGAGCTGTTCATCTGGTAAGCCGAGTTCTAGGAAACAACTCGCGAATGAGAATGTTTAGGGCGCCGCCACCGTCGATCGATACTTTTTTCAAAGCGGACGCTCCCAATGACTGGATCAAGGATCAGGGGGAAACGACCAGCTTCTGGAAGCTTGGCCCACATGTCCGACCGGCTGAACGATATAGCCTGCTCAGACCAGGCTGGAGCCCTGACATCGGCGACGAGCTGATCTGCCTCGGTGAGGGCGACAATGCGACGTCTGAGGAGCTTTTTCTTCCTCGCGTTTTCGGTTGCGCCTTTGCCCCCGAAGATGTAAGCGGTTACATGCTTCTCTGGGTCCTTATAGGCATGGCGAGGGTTCTTGCCATCTTCTTCATCGTCGGACTTGGGGCGTGAGGCAGGCTTCCTTGGATAGTCCTTCTTGTTGGTGCGCTGCTTCTTTCGAGCGAAGATGCGGGAGAAGCCATGACATTCGCCGAAGGTGTGTCCTCTGTTCGGATGACGGGGGCAGTCTTCATTCAATATTTTGTCGTACTCGCCGAGGTCGCCATCGACATCTCGCTTCTGCCCCTTGTCGGCGTTGTAGATGGAGTCACATTGCCGACCACTGCGGTAGCGACGGTTGTCGTTGTCGTCGTTCCGTCGCTGCTGTGGTCAATCATTGCCGCGATGGTTGCGGTCATCACGGCGGTCGCTGCCCCGATCGTCGCGGCGCTAGGTGGTGCGATCATCTCTCTTGAAGTTGCGACGATCGGGTCCTGGCCCTCGGCCACGATCCGGATCCCTGTCGTCGTCCTCATGAGGCTTAATGCGCTTGTAGAGGTCGGTGCAGCCGTCCTCATAGAGGGCTTCGTAGACCCGTGCCCACTCCTGGGCAATGCTGAACATGTCCTCCATAGTGGAAGGGTTCTTCCGAAGGAGTTCCTTCTGGAGGTCGAGGTTGCGCGACTGTCGGAGTCCGGAGATAAAGATGCCGATTGCTTCCGGAACTGAGACGTCGGGGACTGTTACCCAGACTTCGGAGAAACGACGAATGTAGTGCTGGAGTGACTTGTGAGCTGAGTCATGTATTTGGGCCAGTCGTGCCGAGCCCGCTTGCTCACAAGTTGGTCGGTAGTTATCCACAAACATCTCTCGCGGTGAGGCCAGTTGTGGATTGAACCATCCCTCTGACGTAGTAGCCACCGGTTGGCGGATTCGCCGAGTACTACCGGGAGGTAATTGGCCATGGCGAGCTCATCGCCACCTGCGGCCCTGACAGTGGTTTCGTAGATCACCATCCACTGCTCGGGGTCGGCCTTGCCGTCGTAGTGCACGAGATCCCGATCTTGAAGTTTACGGGCGATTGACTTGGCGCGATCGCTCGAAAAAACACACGGGGCACGGGGCCCCGTATCAGCTTCGGTATCTGTCGTTGATGACGTCGCGGAGATCGGACAGATGTGGTTGGTTGACTTCTTGCGGGGCACTAGGTGGCTTTGTTGCCATGGCCTTACGGTCGGTTAGGGCGACCACGGTCCTGTCCCACGCGGTGACTTTCCCCTGTCCCCGATCGTTGGCTCCACCTCCTTCGGCTCGATGGCGTCGAGAGCTGCGGGAGCGACGACTCTGGAGGTCCGCGGGACGGCTCACGCATGATGTTTACCTGAGCCTCCGCGGGCGTTGAGGTGGTCTAAGACGGCCTCGATCTCTCGGGCGAGGGTTGCATGTTGCGGAGTCGCCGACCGCTACTGGCGATGTTGGCACCGGGCGTCTTGTGGACCCGCTGTTCGCCGACCGATCAAACTCGTTGGCGAGGTTTTACGGGCGGCATCCTCCCTCTTTGGCGTCTTGCTTGAGGGGCGGGTGGCGGATCGGCATCAGCGTCTTGCGCTCCGTCCGCCGCTCATCCGCCGTCAGCAGCTTGGACTTCTGGTTGGGGTGGTGGCTGAGCCTTGAGCCGGTGTCGCGCCCGATCTGCATTGCGGGCCAACCTCTCTTCCTGATCTTGAGGAGTTTCTATGATAGGCTCTCCTTCGCCTTGGCCGATGTTGAAGACGGTCCTTCCGAAACCCGACGGATATTCCGGGAAATTGGTGACGCCCACGAAGCCGCGCCATCCTCTTAGTGAAGTCGTCGTCGTCGGACTCAGTGGCCGTCGAGGAGCCTGCTGCGTCGTCCAAACCCGAGATAGAGCTTGAGCCGGCCTCCTCCTCGATGGTGGGGAGGGAGTGACTGGAGGCCTCCTCGCTGTGAACGTAGTTGATGGTGTGGCTAGCCGTCCCATCAAGGTGGAATTCGACCAGTTGAGCTGGTGGCCGTTGCTGAGCATAGAGCCGTCTCTCCAGCTATTGTTGATACGCCGCCCCAATGCGTTTGGCATGCCAAAGGGGAAGGGTTCCCGTGATCGGCACGCCCGTGGACTGATCCACGGGCTCGACCGACCTTTCGATTCCCGGCTGCCGACGACGCTGTCGCCCACTAGGCTCTCCGAACCAGTACCTATGGGAGGAACACGACCACGGCGGTCGTGCTGGGTTGGACCATGGTCGGTCTCTGACCTGCTTTGTTCGTGTCGATTTGCGCGGGCCTTGAACTCCGCGTTGAGGACGAAGCCCGATCAGGTCGGACCTTGGTCCCCGAACTCGCCTGGCATGGGCCTGTGCACCGTGCAGCGGTTGTACCGTGGCCGATTGGAATCTGGGCAATGGAACCGGCAGCGGGCGCGAACTCCGAGTGTTGCACTGGTCGCGGTCGCCGGAGCCTCGGGCGACGGAAAGGATTGGCGCGGACCTGAGTGCCACGCCTGGCTGCTGCCAGACTGGGATTTGGGCGGCGCGAAGGACCGGCGTGGGTTGGGGCCCGGCGCCGGCGTCGTTGGACCATGGTGAAGCCGTCATCGTCGGGCCGGTTGCGGACCGATTCCAACTGGTCGATAATCTCCTCCAGACCTCTCCCGAGGTGATCGATGGACTTCGATGAGATCGGAGTTATCGATCCGCCTCCCTCCCGGGTAGCGAGGCAGCGGTGGACGAAGTTGCCGGTCGTGGTCCTCTAGGGCCTGGACCCGGAGGAGGAGGCGGCGGTGCTTGATGCGCCGGCGCCTGGTTCGCCGGGATCTCCATAGTGTTCCCCGTTGCAGTGACGGTCCAGGTGACCGAGCCGACGGTGAAGGTAGATCCGGCTTCGAACTCCATGGTTATTGCGAAGGACACCATCTTGCCTGCCCTAAGATCCGTACACGCACCCCCTACCTGGCGCGCCAAACGTCGACGAGATATCGGCGATAGCTCTACCACGGGTATACCAATGGCGTGATTTATGTGGAGGCACGCGATGGAACACGGGCGAGATGGAACAGGGAAGAACAAAGACACACGGTTTACCTGTGGTTCGGGCCGCCTGATGCATAATACCCTACGTCCCGCTCTTACATTATTGCAAAAAAGCTTTGATCGATGTCAAGGTGGGGGGGTCCTTGCCCGCCTTATATAGTCCGGGGGCAAGGTTACGGATCCTAAGATCCCGAGGTGGTCAGTTACAAACCAATTGTGTCCTAATAGAAGTACAATTGGTTTCCTAACCGACTAGTTCCTTGTATGACAAGTAACTCCGATTGTCTGCCTAGGACTCCGACTAGGCCAAAAAGGCCCATCGGGCTTGTTCCTTCGGGCTGGGCCGCCTTGTGAGTCGAGACTAAGGACCTGCCGTGAGGGTATAGGGAGCTAAACCCCCACAGGGAGAAGCTTCCCCCATAGGGGGCCGACCGGCATGACAGGTAGGGCCGGCCGACCCCACCTGGAAGTGCCTCGCGCTCCCCTTTGCTCCGGTGTATTCTGGATCCTTCTAGAGTTGTGTAGCGTATTCTTGAGTTACGGATAATTCCGAGATATATTTTGATAATTAAGTCATTTTCCGCCATTTTCTGGAATAGTCCCTGGAAATTGATAAATCACCAAAACTCATAGAAATTGTCAGATAAAACCCTAGACTTCTAGATATTTATGTGTTTCTCGTGTCTATTGATCTATTAAATATTGATGCTATCCACCGTCAACAGCGGTCATGCCTGGGCTAGCAAGCCCTAGCCACCAAGCCTAGGCTCTTTCACTGATTGGTCGGTGGGAGGAGTGTTGGTATTTGTTAACGTAAACAAATAAATCCGCAAGCCATGGATACCGCTGTAGCTTTCACCCGGAATATTCATAGGTATCAATTTCCACGGGGAATGAGAAGTGAACTAGAAAGGATCAAGGTCATCCAAGGAATAACTATTTTTGGTAGGTAGAGAGGAGTTTCCTAAGGTTCTTCCAAGATAAGCTTGATGACCAAGATTCAGGCTCACTAAACTTCACTTACTTCGGAGCAGCAGTACCTTTTTGACTCTCGAAGAGACTTGGAAGCGGTAGTCGGGGGAAGGCTGCCAAAAGCTCTACGGAAACACCAACCCGAATGTGGTGAAATACAAAGGCTTGGTCAGAGCTGTCACCTCTGGGGCTACCACAACTATCCGTTGGGGTTGGGCGCAAACTCAGGTAAACTCTAGCCTAGACACCACACCTATGCTAGCGATTACTACTCTAATCCGATATCTGGACTAGAGCACTCGGTCGAACGGAGATCCCGTAAACAAAATAAAGCAAGAACTAAATTTAATCAAATAGAAAGCTTAAAATTACTGAAAGAAAAACCTGGATCAAAATCAAGATGAATCGGCTCCATAGAGGTACAAGAGTCGAGGAGAAACCGACACCTTTGACCCTCCTCCTCTTCTACTTGGGAGACCGGGTACAAGACGAGGAGGAAGCCGGCAGTTCTGGATTCCTCCTCCACTCTCTTCCCTCTCCTCTCTTCCCTCTTTTCTATACTACAACTAGGTGAGAGCCATCTAGAGGGACACTACTACTAAGAATATGAAGAATGGAGGTCAAGTGTAGAGGTGTGTGTGAGAGGGGGGTCTCCCCCTTCTTATATAGTGAAGGTAAGGTCGGTTTGTGTAGGAATATTCCAAAGATCCATATGCAACCGCCTTAGGGGAGCCACTAGGAGACGCCACGTGGAAGGGGAGGTCGGTTGGCGCAGCTGGAGGTGCGGCCGCACCAGGGTGCGCCCGCACCCTGGGTGGCACCTCCCCCCACCGCCTTCGCATGGTCGATTCCTAGATGGGCCTGGGTCACAGTGCCATGTGGGGTTGGCCCAGTTTTGAAGTGTAGGTGGGCTTCTTCCTTTATTTCTTGGCTTTGGATCTACGTTTACGCTTTTTGGATTGCGCATTTCAAATGTATTTTGCATTGTATCTCTGTATATGTCCTACAAAACAAGTAAAGACCAAAACTTGTGGAAGTTATTAGTATAAACCCTATTTTCTAAGTTTTGATCTTTGTTTGTATGATTTATATGTAAAGGTTGGCGGTTAAAATTGGACAATAAGGACCGCCAACAAGGAGGATGAAAGGGCTGATGAGGGAGAGAGTAGAATGGGGAGGGCTTTGGATAATGTGGGTCTTCTCAATGGGTTTCTTAAAAGCCATAACTGCTCAATCAAATAGCTTTTGACATTCCAAAAGCCCACATCACACCACTGCTTTTCAAAAGCTCACAGCTCATAGTAGTTTTTTTCAAAAGCCACATCCTAATCAAATGGGGCTTTAGAAATGTGGGTCCTACATTTTTTATGCCACCTAAAAAAAGTGTCCCACATATATTTTTATGTGACTTTCAAAAAATGCAGGACCTAAGAAATGTTTGTCTCCATGGGGTCTACGCCTGTTCTGATCTATCAGCAGCGAGAGAGATGGGAGGGAGACAAAATAAAGGAGAAAGATTTGTCACTGGCATGTGGGTCGCACATAAATAACAGGGCGCTTTTTAGATCTTCTAGAGTCAATATCCTTGTTAAGTGCCTCTGAAAAAAAACCATGTCAGCCAATGTATCCCATGAGGTTATCTCCACTAATGGAGATTTATCTTCTAAATTTTAGGTTAGTAACATGCTACCAATGCCTAGGATTAAGATTGGGATTAGAGATAATAAAAATTTTTAATCCACCCACGATCTAATCTTTTGCATCTCCGCTAGGCTACCAGTAATGGCCATCTAATCTTTTGCATTTCTCGCATCTGGTGTGGCTCGTTGCATCCTAGTCATGACTGTCTGCAGTCTATTCTATGTTCCTTGCGTGCTGCTTGTTTTTCGCTTAAGTGCCATCCTTGACCAGCCTAGCACCCACACTGTCCGTTCTTCCCACATGTGCCATCCGCACCAGAAACATATTGCAGCATGTACATGCTTAGCATGTGTTATCCACATCATTGAAATGTGCTTTAAGGTTCATGCTATTGACACTCCTCTCCCACTGTTTCACTCTACTGATTTGGATTGCACACATCTCAATGTGGTGTTGGACGGTGAGAATAGTACGTGCCTAACATGTACACACAAAAAAACTGCACATTTTGTGTTGTCCTGCGCACGGGGTCATGTTCGTTCGCATCTCTTGTCTACACTCTACCCTCCGTCTGCAACTATGTTGCTACTTCGCCCATTGCAAGACACAGGTGTCGCTGGATCTCATGGATTTTCATCTTCATCTGGTTTGTCAGTCTATGGTGTTATGTTCCTTCCGACTAGTTGTGCACTACTGCTTTCATGTCAAACTCACAAAATATAGCAAGTCCTCTACTTATGCAACTATGGTAAACGATCAATGCCCTCCTATTCCTATTGGTTAGCTATCAATAGCCATTTCAATAATATCATAAATCAATGCAATTGTGATCAAAATCTGTCTAGATGGTCAAAACTATCTGAAATAAGCTTTGTCAATTGAGACTGCATTGGATTGTGGTCTTTATTTTCATTTGACTGATGATCCACCTACTTGGTGATAGTAATGCTGCTGCTATTTAAGCCCTAGAAAATCAATGATGGAGAAGTGATGGCAGCTATAGTTAATAATAGTGTTAAGCAGACTATGATCATGAGTCCTGGTAAATTCAAGAAAGCCAAAGCCATGTTGTCTTATTTGAAGCAATGCTATGTTCAAGATATTGGTTCTCTTGATCATACCAACAACTTCATATCATTGAACAGCAAGATATGTCTGTTGATGAGTAATTCTCCTATATGATTGTTTGATGGGATCTTTGATCTCCATGGTACCTCAATGTATAACTATAGAGAATTCTACAACACTTTATTAACTAGTTCCTTACGTACAGATTGGTCATCGGAATCCATGCATAATTCGCACTTGCTTGTTTCACGATTCCTCTATCACTATGGCACATGCCTTGGCTGATTTACATAAAGAAAAAACACACCTTCAATATATGTCTACTTCTTCAGGTTGGTCCAAGGTACAATATTTGGGATCACACTACTATTGGCCTGGCTGACAAATATGGTTTTCCACATGTAAATTTTGTAGATGTTGAGGCTTCCACGTATTAGGAAATAGTGTTCCTCAATGGTAGCTTTCCACATGTAAATGTTGTCCTCGACTGTACATGGACTTGCTTGGGATCTTGTTCCATTACCTTCACATGCAGTTCCTGTAACATATAAGTGGGGTTTCAAGATTAAGACAAATTCTAATGGTTCTATTGACTGATATAAAGCTAGAGCTAGACTTGATGCTAGAGATTTTCAACGGGCTCAAGGACATGATTATGTTGAAACATTGCACCCATTGCTCATAGGACTACCATTTTAGTACTCGTATTATAATGGCTGCGCTCTTGGGCTATTTCTTAGATGGATATTAAGGTTGTTTTTCTTCATGGTGATTTGAATGAAGAAGTTTATATGCAGCCATCCCATGTGTTAATGATCCCTCTTGGATATGTTTGTCATCTTCGTTGTGCCTTATCTATATGGTCTTAAATAGGCTCCTCTTGTGCTTTTTTGAGAAGTCTTCAATAGGTTCCTTGTGCTTTGGTTGGGGCATTCTATTCCTGTGAGGCTACTGGCTTTTGCATTATGTAATTGGATATTATCTCTCTCAATCTAAATGCATGCATTACCTTCTTGCTCGTTCATTCATTGTTGATAATAGCACGGCTGCATCACCTATGGATATGCACTTGCAGCTTCATGCTACTAGTATGCCTCTTGAGACCATTAGCAGTGGGCAGCCTTGTTTATCTCATTGTTACTCGCCGATGTTACTCCTCATGCCGTTCACATTCTAAATCAGTTTGTGGGTGCTCCTACTTCTATTCATTTTAGTCACATTTGCTTTGTGTGATGAGATATTTAAGGGGGGGCGCATCTTCTTTGCTTTGTTTTGTGCTCACAATAGTCCACTTCAGCTTCATGCTTGGGCGAGTGACACAACAGATCACTGCTCTTTCACAAGCTATTGCATTCTTCTTGGTTGCATCATCTTGCTCTAGTATAGAAGCAAAACTTCGAGCACTTGCTACTACCACCGAGATTGTATGCCCTTGCTAGTTACTCGCTAGTTTTGGTATTCCCTATCATGCTCCCACACCTATCTTGTCTAATAAAGTGATAACATTGGATCCATACTGATTATCAATGATTCTTTGAAACAAGAACTTACGAGTATATCAGTGTTGATGCCTTCTTAACCCGTACTCACTGTCAGCAGAAGGCAATTGATGTGCTGTCAAAACTATAATTAGCAATTTTTTTATTTTTTTTCAGCAAAGCACAAACTTGAGAGCAGCATCAGTTTTACTTGATCAAGCTCAGTGTATATCAAGATCCATCCTATAGGCCTATGCAGCCCATGTGGCTCTCTCTCTATAGTCTATATATGGTTATCTCCACTAACAAAGATCTTATCTTCTATTCTCCAAATGTTATATATAACAATCCCATATAATATACAATTCAGTTTTTCCATCCCCTTTACCAGATTTGGAAGGGAAGACACGGGATCTGATGAGATGCTGTAACCACATACTGTACATAAGCTGCACAAACGGTCTTTATTTAATTTATTACATGTTGCACGAGTTGTGGTGGTTGTCTACCTGCTTGTCGTCATCCTTGGCGAACGAACCTCTTCCAGTACCAATGGCGAGTCCACACCGAGTGCATGGCCTCCAGCGGCACGCCTTTCGTCTCTGGCAGGAACAACCCCACAAAGATGGTTGCCGCGAGGAGGCAGGCGGCATGGAACAGGAACACGGCGTACCTCATGGCGCATAGCATCTTGGTGAACGCCTGGAGCTCCGCAAAGGTGAGGCAGAGCCAGATGGAGACGCTCACGGCCTGCCCGGCTGACCTCACCTCCACAGGGTAGATCTCGCTCTGCACCGGCCACCGGACGGCCGCCCACGACGTGCTGAAACTGAACTCACACAGCATCACAAGCACCAGCATGCCAGTCGCGTAGTTCTGCGGCATGATCACCGCCGGCGCCGCCGCATTCTCGTGTGCCCCGAGATGTGATGCCATGATCCACGAAATAGCCACCTGGCAGAGCATGATGCTCAGGCTGCCGGCGATCAGCAGGACCCTGCGGCCCGTACGGTCCATGAGCAGAGACGACAGCGATGTCCCCACCAAGCAGACGGCGCTGATGATCAAAGAGCCCAGGATGGCTCTGTGGCTGCCGAACCCCACCGTCCGAAACAACAGCGGCGAGAAGACGTTGATGACGGTCATGCCTGTGAGCTCATAAAACACGGGTATGGCCACCCCCATCACCAGGTGCCGCCGGTACGGCCTGCTGAACAGCCTCCGGAACGCGCCGTCGTCGTTCCGGCGCGCCTCCTCGACGGCGCGCACGATGTCCTTGAGCTCGCCGTCGACGTCAGCATCCGCCCCGCGGATGCGCTGCAGCACGGTTCGAGCCTGCTCGGGGTGGCCGCGCAGGATGAGGCTGCTGGGCGTGTCCGTGACGAACAGGGCGCTCACCAGGAGGATGACGCCGGGGACAGCTGCCAGGCCGAGGGAGACGCGCCAGCCCCACCCCGGGATGCGGTCGGTGAAGTAGTTGGTGACCTGAGCGCACAGCACCCCGAGCACGAGGAAGAAAGTCATGGCTGAGGCGAACGCCCCCCGCCACTTCGCCGGCGCTGTCTCGGAGAGATATACTGGAGCGGCCTGCAAGGTGAATCCGACACCAAATCCGAGCAGCATCCGCCCGATGACGAGCATCGGGATGTTCACGGCGGCGGCGTTGACGATGGAACCGGCGAGAAACAGTGCGCCGCCAAACCGCATGACGGCGTGCCGGCCGACCCTCCCAGTGACGCTGCTCGCGACCAGTGACGACAGCGTGGCGGCGATGAACAGTGATGATGTGAACGCCGTGAGCCGTTGGTCGTCATATCTGCAATAGACATGACGTTTTGAATCCCCCTTTCTTCTGCTAGCAACCTCCGGGAAGAAATTGTTCAGGAATGACTCCATTTGACTCACACCACCTGAATCAATCAAATCATCGTGTTACATATATCCATTATATATCTCACTTGATTTTGAGTTTTTTTCGTATAAACCTGTACAGGAATTTACGGTCCCGCGTAAGATTTGTACAAAGATCTAAAAATAATCTTATACCTAGCAGTTTAAGATAAAGTTAACTTTCGCCCTCCATAAATGTAGGGAAACGTATTTAGTGCAAACCAACTTTCTGTGAAAACCCGTAAAACTAAGATAAAAAAAATCATTTAAATTCAAACATGTAGAAGATATGATAATACACAACCTTGTAAAATATCTTGTCCAAACTCGATTTTATTTTTTACTTTTAAGACATAAAATAACAAATTTCTAACAAATCATGTGGACAAAGTTACTGGCTTGAAATTTATTATTTTTATATCTCACAAACGAAGTCGAGTTTAGACAAGATATTTTACAGGGTTGTTGTGTATCATCATATCATCTACATGTGTGATTTTTTTGATAAATTTAGATGATTTTTTTGCCGTGGTTTTCACAAGTTTTCATGAAAAGTTGATTTACACTAGATAATGCGTTCCCTAAATGTAAAGACTAACTCTAAGATCCAAGCTTTGGTTTTCTCCTTTGCATTGCACCTCTACATGTGTGTGACATAGAAATCGATATTTTTATTTCTTCATACATACATGTAAAGTATGTTTTTTGTCGAAATACGACTTCGTTTGTGAGATATAAAAATAACAAATTTCAAGCCGAAAAGTCTGTCCAAATAATTTGTTAGAAATTTATTATTTTTATATCTCACAAATAAAGTCGAGTTTTGGACAAGATATTTTACAAGGTTGTGTATCATCATATCATCTATATGTGTAATATTTTTGGTGAATTTAGATGACTTTTTTGCCATGATTTACACGGATTTTCACAAAATGTTGGTTTGCACATGATACGTTGCATATAGAAACCGATATTTTTATTTCTTCCTACATATACATATATAGAAACCAATGGTTTGGTGACACACATTATGCATGTATACGTTAGTTTCTACTTTACCAAACGGACTCTTCCCTTTGTGACTCCCGACTTGCCTTGCCCTAGCGCCCACCGTGCCCCCCCACCACGATCGCCGCTTGCTCCCCTTCCTAAGATCTCACTTTGGATGCCAAAAGGAGTGGGGATTCACTCATTTTTATTAGCTTTTAGTAGATTGAGTTATTTAGGGTTAGGATCATTCCATGCTAAGTTTCTAGGTACTGTCCTTCCCTCCCCCCCCCCCGACGGCGGGGGTGCAAGCTGGATTTATTTTCTCCATGATGGCTCTGTTGAAGATGATGGCGACAACAGCGTCAACAACTTTCTCAGCTTGATGACATGGAGACTTGACTTTCTGGATGGCAACATGAAGAAAGAAAATGATGTTGCTGCTATGGAATAATTTTCTCAGATCCCTTCTTTATTTTGTTGTGGTTAGATCGGCCAGATGAAGGACTAGAAAGAATAAGTTTCGTATCAATCTTTCTTATTCTTCAAGAGAGCGTAAACAAGAAGAAGGAAGACACAAGAAAGAATAAGTCTCTCCACTTCGCCTGTAGGAATGTTGGGCATCTACTCTTAGGCCTTTTGTCTAGTGGTTGCCTATGCGGTCAACCATACAAATGATCATACAGGTTTGGAGGCAAGATTTGGAGCTATAAAAACATGGGGTACAATTTAGATTATCAGTTTCTAGATATACGAAGTGTATCAGAGTGTTTGTAACATGATAATGTACTCAGATATAATCTAATATACTTCTTTGGGCTTGTTGGGGGTCAAGATATATTGGGTATCTCAAGGCACCGAATGGCTAGCCGCATAAGTGGTCCAATTGAACAAGGTCCAGTAATCCTAACCCACTTAGGTTGCACATGCTCGGGATTTGAATGTTGGGACAAGCCGTCCACCATGACCTCTCTCCTTTCATCTACTGCACGCCACATGGTTATGCTCAACCTCTCCTTTGGCTCAGTTTATGGGAAAGGATGTGGGAAGGTCGAGTACCATCGAGCACGCTTAAGGGCAGGCACGCTCACCTGGTCCGACAGGACGAGGACGACGGCTGCCTTGGGGGCGTAAGCTGCCCCTATGCACCACTCCGCACGGACAAGACAAAGTGCCACATGGCCTAAATGACCAATTTGCATTGGCACTGTGTTGACGGTCCTTAATGCCTATTTTATACCATCAATTATTGCATGAATTAATATGAAATGAATCATAAAGTATAGTTGTAGGGTTTGATTCTAACGAGTTCCACGAGTTGTGTTGTTCTCGATCGTTTTATAGGTATATCCAATTTTGCATAGAATAAAATTATCTCAAATGATGATTTGGAGTGCGCCATTATGAAGAGCTCGTCGAGACGATCAAAACGGACATATGGTTTGCCCTATTTGGAGTCTAGAGTCAAAAGATATCAATTCCACACCGAAACCAATATTAGAAGACTCTAGAAGACACGAGAAGGCGACCCACTGAAGGCGGGGCCCACCTGTCATAGGGTGGGGCCGCCCGGCCCCCTCCCTGGGCCGGCCGGCGCTCTTCAGAGCCCATTCGGGGCCCGCTTCGACGGACGGCTTCCTATCGCCTTAGGTTTTGCATCTCCACCGTTGCTTAAGTCGGTTTCATCCTACGGCGCACGGTCATCCCACCGGGCTATAAATAAAGAGGCAGATCCTCCTCCCTGAGGACACACCATCATTATGGAGTTGTAGAGGCGTCCCTCGAAAGGATGATCTCTCTTCTCTAGAGAATTAGGGCTAGACTTTCCAATGTAGTAGATTAGTTCTAGTTGAGAGTTAGGGAGGGCAGAGCCGCGCTCAGGTTCTGGAGAAGTCTTCAGAGATTTGGTATGTCTTTATATTTATTTTTGTAAGACTTACGCTTTAATATATTTTATCTTCTCTATTTACTTGTATGCATTATATTTGATTGGTTAGTATAGTTGTTATACTTTAGCATAAGATCTCCGCCTGTATTAGATGCTCTAGTTATCACGTGTGACTAGAGTAGTAATCCGTAGTGTAGACATGGAGTCTAGGCTACAGGTTACCTGAGATTGCGTCCAATTCTTACGGTTAGTTGTGGTAGCCTTAGAGGTGACAGGTCTGTTAGGCCTTTGTATTCCACCACGTTGGAGTTGGTGTTTCGTAGAGCTTTTATGTAGCCTTCCCCAACTACCTTCTTTCCAGTCTTATTCGAGAGTTGGAAAGGTACTGCTGCTCTAAAGTGTATTGTGTGATTACTTTATCTACCATGAATTAGTTGTTATAGAACCCTAGTAATAGAGAAGTACTTAGGAACCTTGAACTCTTCCGTTGTCCTCTCACTTTAACTATTTACTCTTTTATCATATAATTCTCCCGTGTGTGTGTGTCATATATGCATAATTCCTATCATCTACCCTTTACCTCTACTTTAGTCTAGTTGGTGTATTAAGTTAGTAGATATATGATGGTGAGCTATCAATGTCTTTAACTATTGTTTCCCAGTGGTAAAATATAAATAACGATATCTGAAATACTCCCGGTAAAATGCTACAATGATTTTCTGTGCGCTTGCGGAATCCTTCATATTTTAATTGTGCATAAGAAATATCAACACACTGCACCGTCCATATCAGACCCAAGAAGAGGGTGTACTGCCCATCTGCTACAGGATGGGTCGCATGACCATAGCTGTGACTCTTAAGGACATCCAGGACAACAAGGACCTCAACCCCGTGAATCGGGAAAGAGGAAGGTGGCTCGCGACCTATGGCGAAGGCCATGGTAGCCTCACGAGGACATGATAGTTGGTGAATTACCATCATGCTAACAATGCTGCCAACTATGCATGGCATGCCATAACATAGGGGAAGACCACAACATCCATAACGATGACCATACCTCAATGTATAATGACATTATCAAGACAAGACAAAATAATTGTCGGCCAAGACAACTAGCTTCTCTCTCGCCTTGGGCTCTCAACCACTTAGGTCGAGAGAACCTATCTCTCTATATGTAACATGGCTTCCGGATCTCTATATAAGGGCAGCCAGACCTCCCTTCTAAGAGGACGAACAGATTTTCATTCGAGCATTCGTTCATCTCATAATACACTACGATACCAAAGTAAAATTCGGTGAAGTAGGGACTGTTACACAGGGATCCTCATGCAGATTCTCCGTAAGAATCACTCCTCAGCCAAATGGCAGAATCCCAGATTCTAGTGAGGATAGATCAAACAAAAAATAACTTTTCCATTATTTACACGTACTAAAGTTACTTCTCATTGCTCCCATTTCAGATTCATGTGATCGAATTAACATACGCTGACTTGCTGTGCCTAATACGTATACGTACGCACCTGATATACCGTTGTCGTAGCCGTAGAGGAGGCCGCATGAAGCCGCCATAAGGCAGCTCACCACCACGGAGAATGTCAGCCCGCCACCGTCGTAGCTGCCGCCGAGTCCTCCGGCTCCGGCCATTCTTCAATGCTTATGATATGCGTATGATATGATGCCCTCATGCACATGAAAATGCCGCCGGGGACAAGTGAAATATATACAAGGCGCAGGCACTATCTTGATACTGCACCAAGTCTTTACAATATCTGACAGACAGACAGTATATATATGTTTTTATAGAGAGAGTATACTCTGTAGCTGGCTGTTATTCTACAATCCCTTTTATTTACGAAAATTTTTGTACTAATTTATGATAGTTGAGTTACTATAATACATGAGGATATTTACCGTAACGACTATAGTAAACCACTTAGTAAGGTGTTATTATAATCTCGTAAATCAACATAGATTATCGTAACTCAAAGAGGTAGGGTATGCATGCGTGTATTCATAGGGGTGAGTGTAGGCTCATATATGTGAGCATCTGCGTCTGTAACTAGGTCTTGCAAAAAAAAAGACTACAGAATAAGTTATTCTGTAGTTAACTGTAGAGTACGTAGTTGTTGTATCTTGAAAAAGCAAAGCGTCTTAGAATCTGGATTAAAGAGAGAGTTTATGAAATTAGGATAGGCCTCCACATTGTTGCTCTAAAATGAACAAATATTTTTTAAGACAAATATCTTTTTACAGAATTTGGATGGCGAGAGGCTCGACCTTGAAACAATACTGAAGTACTACTCTAGCAAGGCTCCTAACATACTGTAGTTACACGTTTAGTTGGAGGTCACGTTTAGCTGGAAGTAGTTGAAAATAGGGAATAGAAATTTTTGGAGGTAGGAGTTTAAAATATCTTATTTGGTAGTGGGAGATTGGTGGGAAGGAAATGGGAGTTTAGAGAACTAACTGTTACTATTCAGTTCTATTGGTAAAGGTGAATCCGGGGGAGGGTGGGTTTGTGTTTTTAATTAATAAAAGATAAATATATCATCACAGTTCATTGTTATGACTTCTGTTCCCAAAAAACAAAAATCATTATCACTTCTCCTATAATTTCTCATTCGAAAACCCCCTAAACCAAACATGGGGTATAATCCTCTGTTCAGTTACTACTGCTCTTATTTTTCTCCACGAACCAAAAACAAGGAATTTAAGACTAAAAGCCAAACTCTGTCCATTAACTTTCACCACTAATTTCCTTTTCTTTCCGCATGTAGTAATTGGCAAACGCATCTACCAGATACGCTATCATGATGGTCCAGTTGCGTATTTGTTTATTTCCACATATGCCATTTCCGTAACGCTTTAGGCCGGACATTCACCCAGTCAAACAATAATTAATGGGCTGATGTGTGTTACCCAATTCGTTGATGGGCTCCATCCACAACCATGCGACTTGACTGGGTAGCATCCTGATTTGGGCGTCCACATCCTGATTTGCCACAACAGCGCAGGGTGATTCGGTGAATCATTCACCGGATGCTTTGTCGTCCACAAAATGCTGTCTGACTGGCGACTGCAATGGGGAGAGCTTTAGCTTTTACCCAATGGATTACACATGATTGGTCAGTCAGGATGTGTATGGAAAATCCAGATTATAAACTTTACTATGGATTACATATGGCCAGTCCTGCTATCTATCCTTCTGGTCACAAAACATGTCCTCAACTAGCTAAGGGAAACATTCTGCAAAATCTCAAAAATACTTACGAAGTTGTTTGTTTAGATATGTATTCAAGATACTTACAAAATCTCTATAAATTGAATATGTGTTAAGTATTTTGCTCTCAATATGTACAAAACGGTTGGGCTAGGAATCCATTTTGCATCAAAAGCATCTAATAAGCAAAGGAAAGTCTAATACCTCCAACTATCGTGGCCGTCCGATTTTCTTCCTTGATCTACAAAACCAGTTTCTTAATCCCCTCAACTTTCAAAAATATATTTTATAAAAAATAAAATTATTAAAGTACTCACTTCGTCTTAAAATATTTGTCACTTTTAGTTTTCGTGCCATAAGTTTGACTCGATTTGTAGAGAACACGTGCAACATTTGTATCTTTAAATAAATTTATTACTCCCTCCGTCTCAAAAAGATTGTGAATCTCGTTTCTCGAAGAGTCAAATATTCTTAATTTTGACCGAATATAATTTAATAAACATTAATGTTTATAATGTGTAATAAGTATCATTAGATTCGTTATGGAATATATATTCGTAATAAATTTTATTGGACATCTAAATATAGATAATATCTTCTATAAATTCAGTCAAAATTAAAGATTATGTGACTTCTCGAGAAGTGAGATTTACATGTATTTTGAGACGGAGAGAGAGTAAAAACTAGATTCAAAGATCTTTTTAATGATACTAATTATATAATATAAATATCAATATCTTTTAATATATATTTAGTTAAATTTATTTCTTAAGAAGCAAAAAGCGATAGATATTTTTGGGACGGAGAGGGTAAACAACATAAGAGACAAAATTAGACTGGTTTTGTAGATCATGGATGAAAATTGGACAGCTACGATAGTTGAAAATTAGACTTCTTCCTTAACTATAAGAGACAAAGAAAGAGTGCACTCGAAATGTTAAAATCTAGTCTAACATATGAAAATGCCTCAAAAGACTAAAATCTTATCGTACCTAAAAATGATTCCTTGTGGTGCAATCTACTCACTCAGAAAGTTCTCGACTTGGCATGGATGATCATATTTTTCTAGAATTATCCTAGGATTTACCAGTGTTATACTTTAAGTTGTAAGCGATGTTCCCATTGACATCGAGACGTCTGTGGTGACTTCATGAATCACCAGATCTGCTAGCTCAGTTCTTCGGAGATGCTCATAAAGGTAGAATTTGCGTATATGTGTTTTAGAAGATAAATGTGCGTGCGTGTTATGGACGTCTACGTTGTACTGTGTAATTCAAAAAATGAGTTATTATGCTCACAAAGCTGCTGTTTTCGTAAGGGGGAAATCGAACAGGAAAATTGATAGTCAAAAGAAAAAAAATCCTTTTTGGGCTTCCTAGCTGGGCCTAGCCCGTTGCCTATTGGATCCGTTTGGTTGGCCCAAGTCGTACGTGATTCGCTGCAATAGGCCCAGTGCTCGCTCACACCGACCGACGACCGCTCTCCCTCTCTCGCCGCTCGGAGCTCGGTCGCTCGGCGATGGCATTGCCAGGGGCGCCAAGCCCTAGCGACCTGCGCCTCTGCCGGCTCCCGTGGATGTGCAAGATGGTGACTGCAGCTTGCGTCATGTGGCCATGGTGCAAGGAGAGGAGCCAGGGGCGGTAGGGATTGGAGCTGGAGGAGCACGGGAGCTGACGCCGGCGCCGGCGTCGGCGAGGATGGAGCAAGAGCAACAGCGATGGCCCCCAAGATTGTGGCGTACCTCTCGGCGACTAGGCAAAAACTAGAGGTAAATGCTAGTTCAATTTCAGTTTCAAATTTTCATCAATTGTTCATGTACTGTACTGTACTTACAGAGCTGCTAAATGCCTTGATTGGAGATTTGGAGCAATCAGGTGATGATTTGAATTTTTTTTTCTTCTGGATCTGAAGATGTATTTTGCAGGTATGAGTTTCAATCAGGGAAGAGGCATAGGCACAATCAAGGGAGGTGCTACAGGGAGAAGGATATCTTTAGAGGATCTGATTGTGAGAAAGCGAAGAAGAGGTTCCAAAGCCTTGAAGATGGCAGAAGTCACTTGCCTAGGCCAACTTGGGTACCTCACTTATGTAGACGTCCATAGTTCTTTAGTAGTGATATGGATTTGCGTAGTGCTCTAACTTTTAGATATCTGATTGCTCGTTATTTGGTCACTAACTCTTCTGTTCTTTTAATTGGTCAGGTCTTTTCTGCTGTTGATAATCTGATGTGTGCTGAATTTTGGAGGCATCAATATTGTTTACTTTTCTTTGAGAGAGGTACCACCAGCACATCTTAACATATGCCATTTAAATACTTGTCCTTGTTCTTTCATACTCCCTCCATATAGGAATTAGATGTTGTTTTGAACAAGATTTGGGTCAAACATTGGGAACATAAATCATAAATAACTTTTAAGTTATTGAGTTTGAAAATATGAAAACTATATGAATAGATTTGTCTTGAAAAATACTTTCATAAAAGTATAAATTATATCACTTTGTGATGATTATTTTCACAAAAATATTAAGTCAAAGTTATACTTTGAAGACCGTGTCGCTGTCCTAAACGACATCTAATTCCTATACGGAGGGAGTATGAATATATGCCTACAAGTGGGAAGTATTTTTATTAATTATTTACAGTCGTCCAATATTAATTAGCTGGGTCCGCAATGCCCCTAGGAGTCTGAGTTTGGATGCTTGGGGCAGGTGATGCCTGGTAGGGAGCGCAACCAAACAGGCTATGCCACGCTGACATCATGCAAGCATCGAGTGCCTGAGATGTGCACTGTAGTAGACCTGCACTGCACCATTTAAAGAATACTGATGTACAATAGTTTGAAAGTTCATAAAACCTAATTAGCATATGTTTCTTTTTTAATTGGAAGAGTTCCAGCCTCTGCAACTGCACACAGCCAAATTTTTATAAAGTTATTCAGCTAAACAGCTAAGAGCAAGTATAACAATTGGTTTATAGCCAAGCAAATGCTGTGTGGAGGAGAGAAAAGAGGAGAGAGAGGGTGAGGAGAGTTTGGCTCTCATGCAATGCAAGTAACAAGCTAGGCATGTAAGCCTATGCAGTGGTGGGTCCAGACATGAAGTGAATGTGATGAGGATTAGAAATAGAAGGTGAGACATGGGTAAAAATAACAATACAAAAGTTTCTTATATATAAATAAAAGACAACTATTGTATAACTTGGTTAATAGCCAAACACTTGGCTCTATTATTAGGCTTGCTTTCAGCAGAGCTAGCTTCGCTGATCTACATGAAGAGTGAACCTGGGGGCTGCAGCCTTAAGTAGCAAGCCTAGGCCTAGCAGTAATACAAAAGGGATGAGCTTTCAAGTGATCTTACAATTGGTTCCGACCTGAACAAATCTGCCATTCGCTGGATAAAAAAAACAGTTGTTCTTCCCTCACATGATGAGATGCGTAATGGTTACACAGTTTCTGATAGACTTCCTGCATTTCTGGTCTTGATTGAGGTGAGGTTTTTAGGCAAGAAAACGCCATTTCAACAAGCTGAGCAATTTCTTTCTGCTCCTCCGTTGTAGGTGATGAGGGACGCTGGTCCAGCATGTCCTTCACTGCAAGTTCATGATGGTCTCCTATGGAAGCAAAAACTTGCAGCTCCCTTGGGTATCTCCCCATCACAATCTCCCGTGCAATCACTCCAAAGCTGTAGACATCACATTTTCTTGTCACTACTGATGTGTATGAAAGCTCTGCATCAAAGTAAATCCCTATAGTTATATGACCCAAGTGTGGTAGCAAATAAACCAAAATATCATTGTTATTTGCAAGTTGAAACAAGAATATGTTTTTGTGAAACAAGGACAAGAATATATACCTGGGGCTATATAACCATATGTTCCAGCTAATTCGCTCCAATAAGACGAATCAGGTTTTGAAATCCTTGCAATTCCAAAATCTGAAACATAAGCCTTGAAAGCTGCATCTAGCAAGATGTTCTTGCTTGTTATATCACGATGGATTATTGGTGGGTTGCATTCATGGTGCAAGTAGCAGATAGCTTGACCCACATCTCTTGCAATGGCAACTCGCTTCTGCCAGTCTAACTAGTTTGCAAGTTCCCCATTTTCCAGGTGTACATGCATGCAGGTTTCCTCTCTCGATGTAATCATATACTAGAAATTTGTATGCTGGATGACTGCAAAACCCATACATCTTGACAATGCTTCTATGCCGTACCTTCATCAACACTTCAATTTCACTGAGGAATATCTTTTCATCACTCATCACTTCCTCAGTTGGGTGAAGCTTTTTCACAGCGACCAATCTCCCTCCTTGAAGTTGCGCTTTGTAGACAGTGCCATACCCCCTGAGCCAATGATGTACTTATCACTAAAATTTTCTGTTACTCTAGTGATTTCCTCAAAAACTAATTTCCCATCGAAATTCCAACCTGAGAGAACATCTCGTATATTTTTCAGTACAATCTTTTTGTTGTCTTCCACTTCTATAAATAACTAAACTGACGCTTTTGAGAATCACAATTATGCACACAGACAAGGAAACTGAAAACACAAAAGTATGAACTCAGTCCTTTGTGATGTTCCATTATTGGAGTTAAAGAGCATAAAATGGCAGACCTGAGAGGTTACCACATAAACCTTTGTTGTGGATGAACCATTGTATTGATGCGCTGCGGAATACTCGTCCCACTGGAAGAGGACCTTCAAAGTTATTGTACGACACATTGAGTGTTGACAAGCTAACCATTCGAGTGAAGGATGATGGAATGCTCCCATTAAACTGATTGTGAGAGAGGTTCAAGAGCTCCAACATCGCCAAGTTCCCGAGTTGCACAGGTAGCTCACCTGTGAATTTATTGTTGCTCACATCCAACACAACTTGCAGTCCTGCAGGTTCTCTTGGTTTCCAATGGTTGCTGTTAAATCTCCACTTAAGCTGTTATAGTTGATCATCAGCGATTGTAACTTTGTGCAACTCCCAAGCTCTTTTGGCATCGATCCGCTCAACTTATTCACAGATACATCAAGATACTGCAGTCCGCTCATACGACCAAAGTCGGGCGGTATATTTCCTGACAATTGGTTATGTGATAAGTCGAGTTGGTACAGATTTGATAGATTGCTCAGTTGTGGCGGTATTTTTTTCCTGTCAGATTGTTTTTGTGCAGTATAAGTACTTCCAAGTTTGCTAGGTTGCAGAATTCTGTTGGCAGGCTTCCAGTTATCATATTTTCTGCCACATTCAATCTAGTTAAATTGATTCTTGAAGCCCAGGATTTCGGCAAATGGCCATGAAGTTTATTTTTTGATAAGTCTACTTGGTCAAGGTATGGGTAGGGCCCCAAATCAGATATATCTCCTGTTATCTGGTTGGAGTAAATGAAAAAAACTGTCAGACTCGTGCATGTTTTCAGGCTTCTAGGAATAGGGCCTGTGAACATGTTCACAGCAACTTGAAACACTTCGAGATTCCCCCTTTGCAGACATCAGAGGGCAGTTCCAACGGGTTTTCATTTTTTTTTTTTTTTGAGATGACCATGGGATTTTCATTTGAGTGTGCGATGTAATGTTTCTTTATTTTTTTTTGGGCTCCCCCCCCCCCCCCCCCACCCCACCCCCCCCCCAAAAAAAAAAAACTTAGCGCCAGCGGCCGGTGCAAGATGACAGTTGATGGCGCCCTGCGCCTGCCGGGAGGCTCCCGTCCCGTGGATGTGCAAGATGGTGACTGACTGCAGCCTGCCTCATGTGCTTGTGGCCATGGAGCAAGGGGCGGTAGGGACACGAGTTGGAGGCGCGCCAGGGAGATGGACGAGGAGCAACAAGACAATAACAACTAGGAACTATGTCGTAATCAGCTTGCAGGGAATTTCCAGGCCATGTCGTAATCACTTGCTTGGGTATCATGTCATATAGCTCACACCACGCGACTCACCTTCGTTCTAAAACCTGTTCCATCATGGGCATTTTTGTGCTTCATGGGATATTGCGCAAAGTTAGGTGGAAGGAGACACATTTACCAAGGCTTCACGATATGCCAAAAATATCAATAATTGGATACGATTCACTCTTCCAAATGCAACACTTGCACCCTTGCATTTATTGGAGATATTTTATACTGAGATACCCTCCCTTTGGGGCTATTATTCAATACAAGTGCCTTTGTATCTTGCACTGTACAGTACACACTTTGAAATGCTTGACGCAACATAGATGAACTTACACTTATCCCTCGATTATTTCTTCAGGTGTATGTGCATGAGACGGTGAGATAGAAGCTAGTTTGTGGAGAGCCAATTTCTTATAGACGTCTTTCATTTCAGGCCTCAACTGAGGAGAAGCTTGAAGGCAAGACAATGAAACTTCAACAAGCAAAGAGATTTCTTTCTTCTCCACCATTGTTGGTGATGGTAAGCGTTGGTCCAACATATCCTCTATTGAAAGTTCATGGTGCTGTTCCATGGAAGCGATGGACAGTAGGTCTCTGGGGTATCCCCCCATAACAATCTCCAACGCAACAACACCAAAACTATAGACATCACATTTTGGTGTCACAACTGAAGTGTAAGCAAGCTCTGCATCAAAATAAAGGTCCTGAGAACATTCAAACATAGTGACAAACCAAATTGAAATATTTCATATTCGCAAATGGTTTCAGTAATATATTTGTTATATGCAAGAAAATGCTAACTGATCACATACCAGGTGCTATATAGCCATATGTTCCTGCTAGTTCGCTCCAATTGGATGAATCAGGTTTGAGCATCCTTGCTATTCCAAAATCTGAAACATAAGCCTTGAAAGCTAGATCCAGCAAGATGTTGTTGCTTGTTATATCACGATGGATTATCGGTGGGTTGCATTCATGGTGCAAGTAGGAGATAGCTTGAGCCACATCTCTCACAATGACAATTCGCTTCTGCCAGTCCAACTCCTTTGCCAGATCCTCAGTTTCCAAGGTACTATGAATGTTTCCTCTCTCAATGTATTCATACACTAAAAATTTGTACCTTGGATGGGAGCAAAATCCGTACAGCTTGACGATGCTTCTATGCCGTATCTTTGTCAGCACTTCAATTTCACTAAGGAATCTCTTCTCATCATTAATCTCTTCTTCAGTTGGGTGAAGCTTTTTCACTGCAACTAATTTCCCTCCTTGAATTTGTGCTTTGTAGACAGTGCCATAACCCCCTGAGCCAATGATGTATCTTTCACTAAAATTTTCTGTTACCCTAGTGATGTCCTCAAACACTAGTTTCCCATCAAAATTCCATACTGAGAGAACATCTCTTGTATCTGTAACAGTTGTAATTTGTGGTCTTTTCCCTTTTGCGAAGGATCATAACTAACACAACAACTGAGAGAATAATAACTATGCATGCTGGGATAGAAGCAACTAAGACCAAGTGGTGAATTCGAGCTTTGTGGTATTCCTTTGTTGGAGGTGAATAGCAGGTGGGCAGGCCTGAGATATTACCACAGAGACCTTTGTTGTGGAGGAACCATTTTGCTGAGGCATTGTGGAATAGTTGTCCTGTGGGAAGGGGCCCTTCCAAGTTGTTGTATGACAAGTGTTAACAGACTAGCCATGCTACCAATGGAGGAAGGAATGTTTCCACTGAATTGATTATGGGAAAGGTTTAGGACCTCCAACATCACCAAGTTCCCGAGTTCCATAGGTAGCTTCCCCGTGAGTTTGTTGTTGCTTACATCCAACAATATCTGTAGCTGTCCTAGACTGCCAATAGTCATTGGTAGATGTCCACTCAAATTGTTGTTGTTAATCCTTAGGGATATTAGTTTAGCACAACTCCCGAGCTCTTGTGGTGTTGAGCCATTCAACTGATTTGAAGATATATCAAGGTATTGCAAATTTTTTAACCGACCAAATTCAGGTGGTATATTGCCTGAAAGTTTGTTCTGTGATAAGTTGAGCAAGTACAGGTTGGCAAGATTGCTTAGTTCTATTGGTATACTGCCAGTTAGGTTGTTAGCATGTATTGTAAGTACCTCCAGTTTTTTAAGGTTTGAAAGCTCAGGAGGTAAGCTTCCATTTATCATGTTTTCTTCCATAGCAAAAATGGTCAAATTGATATTTGCAGTCCAAGTTTTGGACAAATACCCTGAAAAGTTGTTTCTATCCAACTTTGCTTTGACAAGTCGTGGGTATGGCCCAAAAGATGATATATCTCCTGTCATTTTGTTGGAACTAAGGACAAGAAGCTTCAGGCTCCTACATGTTTGAAGGCTTGTGGGAATTGTGCCAGTGAACATGTTGTTTCTAACGTCAAACGTTTGAAGATTGCCACTTTTGCATACATCATGGGGCAGTTCCCCTGATAGAGAGTTGTTTCCCAAATCGATATATGTTAAGTACGTCAGATTATTAGTGAATTCTCGTGGCAAAGGACCTGACAGCTTGTTTGACAAAAGATATAGGCCTCTTATGCTTCTGAGGTTCGTGAAAGTTGTTGGAATGGAGCCTGAAATCTTGTTTATGGATAAAGACAGGATGTGGAGATCAACCAAATCACCAATCTCTGCAGGAATGGATTCAACAAATTGGTTTTCATCGAGCCTAAGGACATTTAGCGTAGTAAGGTTCCCCATGCTTGGGGGAATGGGGCCGCTTAGCAGGTTAGAATCCAAAGCTAGCTCACTTAGAGCAAGTATTATAAGGCTTAGTCAGCAGGCTGCAATATAGTCCATGTCATCAAAATCCTAGGTGGAGGAGAGAGAAGAGAAGAGAGAGAATAGAGCGGGCGGTTGTTGAAGCGCCGGCTGAATCACATGTTACGAAAACAAACGCCGGCTCCCAGCCCGGAGCGAGCGATAACTCTGCGCTTGCTTCCTCTTTTCTGATCCTCTGCGCCAACTCTGCGCTCCTAGCTCCAGCTATATGCTTTTTTGATCAAAGGAGCACAAAGTACTGGACCACACTAGATCATGTACACACGCAGACATTAAATGCTATATGCTCTGTATTTCAACCAACCTAACAGCCGGCTACCAATTAACCATTGTATCAGTTAACTGTACTAGCAGCTTTCTTTGACGTGGCAATGGCATACAGCCGGCAGCGGGCGAAATTATAAGCCATGCTCTTAGATTGGGAAGCAAACAAATCTCGTGTGGAATGTGCCCTGACAAATTGTTACCGAAAAGGTGGAGGATGTTTAGTTTAGTCAAGTTGCCAAGGCTTTTAGGTATCTGACCGCTTAAAAAGTTGGCGCCTAGGTCCAAAATTTCTAGATTGGGGAGGTTCCCGAGCTCCTCGTGGATTGGCCCGGTGAGCAGGATTTGTCTGGTGGAGAGAAGAACTAATGTTGTTAAGTTCCCAAGGGATGCAGGGATACGGCCGAGAGAAGTTTAGGAAAAAGTAGCTAGTCTCAATATGATAAGATAATTACGTTAAAAAAAATACGTTTAATATGATAAGATAAGATTACGTGAAGCTCGATCTATCTAGAAAGTAATTGACCAGTACTGACGCATTTGGCTGCAGAAATTTGTTAATTAACAGTTCCATAAAAAAAATTGTTAGCACACAACACATGTAATTGTGCATAAAGCGCAAGAAAGATACTCCCTCTATTTGAAATTATAAGAAGTTTTGACTTTTCTAAATATATATATTTTTTTGCTACGTGCTTAATTAGATATGCACTATAGATGCATATGCATATATAGTTTGTTTTTCGCTTATAATGCCGGGAACGAGCGAGCTCGGCGGGTGCTTATCTTACATAGGGGCCGCGCGCGGCTGGGTCCAATCCAATCCCAAGGCGCGTCGCGACGCGCGACCTTGCCCCGCCGGTTACGTTTCATTGACCGACTCGGCAGCAGCGCAGCGAGCGGCGACGGCGACAGAGCGCGGGTCGTCTTCGCTTTCCACGCGCGTTCCATTTCCATGTGTCTGCCCAGGAGCCAAGACTACACTCTGCACCCAACCCGGCACGGCACGGCACGACAGTCGGCAGGGCATGCATGTGCCCGGGTCAGTCAGTGTCATCCCTGAATCGCAGATGCGATTACCGTCTCCGTATTGACCCGATTTGTGTTGTGGGTGAGGAAGGAACTGGTGGTGCTGGATCTTGATTGGGAAATGGGGGTGTGGGGTGCTACTCAGGGCGTCGATTGCAGCTTGGCGTGTGGACTGGGTAGCACTAGGGCACGATGGCGGCGGTGGCATCAGATTGGGGATAGAAGTTTTTAGCAAATGACATATATAAAGGTTTCCCTTCTAGCTATTTTCTACATTTATTCTCTATTTTGTATTTGCGAAAAATGCAAAATGGGATGATGATGTGTATCCGTTCATCGAGAAGGCTTTGAAAGTCATAATAAAGGTAAGGGTGGGAGGTTCTGTTTTGGAGAATAATAAGGAAGCAGAAATGACCATCGGACTAAACAAAGGATGAACTTTGGAAATACCTCTACCAGCCAACTGGATAGTCTGTCCCTTGTCAAAAAAAAAAAAAAAAAAAAAAAAAAAAAAACTGGATAGTCTGTGGAATCATATTTTGTACTGGATATTATACTCATATTTCTATTGTATTTACGAAATATGGGATAAACCTTTGAAATTCTTATTGTAGAAACCTTTCTTTAATAATTAATTACTGTCTCCAGTCTTAATTATAAGACGTTTCTAAAGTAACATTTAGAGCCAGAACAAATCAAGAGAACAGCTGGCATTTTTCTGGCTTGTCGTTTTTTTTCGATAAAAATGACTTGTCCTATGGTTTCTCGCTCATAAAGCCCTCCCCACACTGAACAATGGATATTATTTCTTTCTTCAACTCCCCTTCTTATTTCTCTCCGCAAAACCAAAAAAAAAAAAGATTGAGACTAAAAAGTCAAATTCCCACCTTGATTCTCTCCATCTACTCCAGTTATTCAGGTTCCAATTCTCGTAGCGTGATGTGCTCGTCCAGGATGAACCAATTCCGTCGTGTATATATTGTAACATGCCTTATCTCTACTCCCTCAATTTCGAATAACAGGTAATTTTAAGTTTGTACTAAATCAAATTTCTCTAAGTTGACCAAGTAGAGGTGTACACAACCATCTACCCCATAACATTAAATTAGATTCATCAGATACAGCATGAAATAAAATTTTGATGATGCATTTATTCAAATATTGTGGCTGCCAAAGTTACAAATTTAATTTATAACTCAAACAACAAAGGAAGGACCTATAATAATTAAAAAAAAAAAAAGGTGGAATGGGCCCACAGGTCCATTGTCGCTTCGGCGTCCAAACCATGGCGAATGTTGGGCGGGTCCAACTCCCCCACAGATGGTGCATGGTGGGCACGCCTGAAGACTTGGACCAAAACTTCGACTCGTTCAACATTTCATTCCCCCACAAATGTTGCGTGGTGTATGCTTTAGTACAAAGTTTTTGCTGTAGCTTTAGATCCATGCATTTCTGTAATTAATTAAAATAATTCATAGCTACAGCTTCTATAATTATTTTGTTAGACTAAAACCTACCATATTATATGTTTACTGTGTACATCTACTCATATGGAGTCTAACAAAATTGGATTTTCCATTTTATGATTTTCTATGATTTCCTATGATTTTTCAAATATTCAGCCAAAATAAATAAAAAAGAAAAAGACAAAACCTTCATAGCAAAAATTTTGTACTAAAGTATAACATATTATATGTTCACTTGTAGATCTACTCATATGGAGTCCAACAAAATTATATTTTTAATTTTATGATTTTTCTGTGATTTACTATGATTTTTTAAAGATCCAGCCAAAATAAATAAAAAAAAGACAAAACAACTGTTGCTATAGCAAACCCACTCCACTGTTACTATAGCAAACCACCATCCAAAACCGTTCAGAGACATAATATGAACGGTTTTGAAAGTTGAGGGACGTGTTTTGTTCGGTTTTGGAGTTGAGGGACCTAAATAGACTTTCGCGAAAGCTGAGGGGCCTAAAATGGACTTTTTCCTTCCTACTACCAATCCTAAAGGTCGGCTTGCGAGCCCACCACTAGTCCACCAGGGCCCAACCTAACCCTAGCTTGGCCACAACCCAGCTTTCTTCTAGGCACTGACTGCAAATGTGTTCCATCACTCCGCGCGAGTATATTCTGCTCGATGTGCTGTTTATTTTTGTTTTTTTTGAGAAAGTGTTGGATTTTATTAGAATAGAAAAAAAGACTATTACATCCCGTTCCCATAAAGGGCACTCCTTAAGAAAAGAAAAATTACAGCTAAGTCCTCGGAAGGAGCACGTCGTGGCCTTCGCCGTCGTCAACCGAAGTTTCCAGATCAACGAAGAAACTTCAAAGTTTAATGAGCTCATGAAAAACACGCCCAAGGTGTGTTGTTGATTCTTTGAATGCACCGGCCAAAGGCAAGCTGGCATCTTCTCGTCATCGTCGGAATCTAACGCCAGTTGACTCACCGGCCACCTCCAGACGACGAACAGCAAACCGCAAACCCGCTAGGGGGAACTGAAAATGCCAACCTGATCACACGGGAAGGTGGACACCTAACCCCACAAGGAAACTTTTGGCGCTACCACCAGAAGTGTCTTGGAGGAACAAAAGATCGATGGACAACCCAGCTCCATCGATACATCCACCAAAACTTCTCCATACAACCCAGCTCCATCGATACATCCACCAAAACTTCTCCATATACTCGTCGCCAAACACTGACTAACAAGATCAGCATCAAGTGTAGAATATGCACGCCGACGATACAGAGAAAGAACACAGAGGAAACGAACACCGACGCAAATGAAAACAGCAAAGGCAAACCCGTCACTGTCGAAACCTCGCAAAGGATGTCGTCAATGAGCACCATGCACATACCAGGCAGCACTGAATCTCACTCACCAAGGACGGAGACGACAGTAGAGAAGTTCCAGAAGAACACAAACTTCCCAGCGAAGAACTCACCAGGAAGAAATCCAACCCTATCTTACCTAAAACTACTGTAATAGTAGGGAGTATATACACCCTCCATCGGATCCTCAGCTTCCCCATCCCTCCGGCGCCAAAAAAGGCCACCGGAGGAGAGGAAACTGGCGGAGCCGGCGGAGGTAGCGAAGAACGCCTTGGGAGTTGCCCTTTCGCTCCTGTGCTGAAAGAACGGGACGCTTCGAGAGTGCTATTTATTTTTGTTTGGGCTGCCTTGTTTGCTGCTGAACTGCCCAGACTTGGGCCTAGCCCATTTGTCTATCGGATCCGTTGGGTACTGGCCCAAGTCGTGGTTGCCGAGTGCTCGCTCCCTCTCTCGCCGCTCGGCGGTCGGTTGCTAGGCAATGGCAGTGGCGCCAAGCGCTAGGAGCCGGCGCAAGATGACAGCGGCCTGCGCCTGGCGGCAGGCTCCCTGGACGTGCAAGATCGACAGCGACTGCAACTTGCCTCATGTGGCCATGGAGGAAGGAGAAGACGAGGGGCGGTAGGGATCGGAGTTGGAGGAGTGCCGGTGCCGGCGCCGGCGGCCAGGGATGGAGCAAAAGAAACAGCGACGGCCCGAGATTGTGGCATACCTCTCGGCGACGAGGCAAAAACTAGAGGTAAAAATTGGTTCAACACCAGTTTCAAATTTTCATCAATTGTTCACGTTCTGTACTGTACAGAGCTGCTAAATGCCTCGATTGGAGGTTTGGATCAATGAGGTAATGATTCAGATTTTATTTTGCAAGTATGAGTTATTTACTACTAGTGGCATATCGATTCGCATAATACTCTTTTTCTGAGATATATCTGATCGCTCATTATTTAGTCACTAGTTCTTCTATTTTTTTTTTTTATAATTGGCCAGGTTCGTGTTCTATTCAGTTCATAATCTGACGTGTGCTGAATTTTGGGGGCACAAATATTGTTACTTCTTTCGGAGGTACCAGCAGTCCATCTTCACCTATGCCATTTAAATACTTGTCTTCGTTTTAATTTATTCCATAAAAATATATGGCACACAAGTGCGAAATATTTTTTCATTGTTTAGTCACCCATATTTTCAGCTCGGTCTATGCCATTCACTACTGGAAACTTGAAATTCCCTTACGGTTACCGTCAGGAAAAATAAAAATATCGGCATGAAAATAAACGTATGGTCATAAAAAATAAAAATATCACCATAAAATTTCTTACGGTGCAATTACCATCAGAGAAAATAAAAATACCATCAGAGCTAGCTCGACAGGGTAATTTCAGTTTTGCCTGACGTTGGTCAGAGAATTTCAAGTTTCCAGTAGTCTTTGGTTACCCCTAGGCATTCAAGTTTGGATGCTTGGGGCAGGATTTATATGTGGGACATAGCTTGCCTGGGAGGGGATGAACCAAACAAGCCCTCCATGCGATGCGATGTTATGCAAGTATTGAGTGACTAAGACTTGGACCACTTAAAAAACACTGGTGTGCAATGTAGTTCGAAAGTTGACAAAACCTAAATAGCATGATGAGGCAAGTTTAAGCACGACACATGTATTTCACTAAAAAATATATTTTTTTAATGCAAACAATTCTGGCTTCTACAATTGTACATAGACAAATTTTATAAATTTATTCAGCTAAACAGCTTATCATAAAAAATAGAGAAAAAAATGAGGCTAAGCAGAGCCAACTTCAATCTTCTGTATGTGATTGCACCTGGGGACTGCAGCCTTAAGTAGCAAGCCTAGGCCTAACAGTAATACAAGAGCGATGAGCTTTCCAGTGATCTTACAATTGTTTTCGACCTGAACGAATCTGCCATTCACTGGAAAAGATCCAGTTGTTCTTCTCTTAAATGATGAGATTTGCAATGGTTATGCTCTTTATAAAATGCTAATAGAAGGTAGATATTTCAAGGTATAAAATATAAGTATATAACCCATGTGAAAAACCGCATGTTTCATATGGTCCTTCAATATGCTTGAATACCAATGCTTGCTTTGAATGCTTAAACACTGATTGCCTTTCAAAAAAAAAAAAAGGATGCTGAATAAAACCGATGATCCAAGGAAGCATGTTTTTAAGGAGAAAAAAAACTGTGCACAACTTTACTGACACTCATTATACATACACAAGATGCACATGCAGGTAACTTTTTTGTTTTGAGAAGGTGCTGCAGTACCTGGTCATGTGTTACAGCTTTGGTTGATCCATGAAAGCAATTTACAAGCAATTAATTAACAACGATTATGTGCAATCATACTTTCTACAGAAGCAAAACAACCATGTCTACATTTCCAAAAAAAGCATGTCTAAGAAAGAAACAAAACTGAGGCAAATGCAAAAACGGCAGTAAACAATAATAGTAGTATTCTCTTGATTTTGTAATTTGGTATACATCAAGTCGCGTATACTGCTTGTTTGTTCGACATTATTCAATATTGTTATTTTTTTCTTTTATTAGGATGAAGCTCTAAATCATGATTCCAGTACAACTCATTATTTCCTGTTGAATGCTGTGGGTTTAATGCTCGGTGACTAACACAAATGCCCTTACACTTCATCCACTACTTCTAGCGTAACTACATGAGAAGGTGTGGCAGAAGCATACGATGGGTGCTGGAGGTGACTCAGTTTCATATAGATTTCCTGCATTTCTGGTTTTGACTGAGGTGAAGTTTTCAGGCAAGAAAATGCCACTTCAACAAGCTGAGCAATTTCTTTCTGCTCCCTCGTTGTTGGTGATGATGGGCGCTGGTCCAGCATGTCCTCCACTGCAAGCTCATGATCTTCGATGGAAGCAAAGGTCTGCAGCTCCCTAGGGTATATCCCCATCACCATCTCCAGTGCAACCACGCCAAAGCTGTAGACATCACATTTTGTCGTAACTACTGATGTGTATGAAAGCTCTGCATAGAGTAAATCCTTGGAGTTAATATTACCGAGTTAATATTACCCAATGTGTGGTAGCAAATAAACTGCAATATCATTGTTATTATATGTTGAAACAAGGATATGTTTTTGTGCGAGAAGCACATGAATACGTACTTGGGGCTATATAACCATATGTTCCTGCTAATTCACTCCAATTAGACGAATCAGGTTTTAGAATCCTTGCAATTCCGAGATCTGAAACATAAGCCTTGAAAGCTGCATCAAGCAAGATGTTATTACTTGTTATATCACGATGGATAATTGGTGGGTTGCATTCATGGTGCAAGTAGTAGATAGCTTGAGCAACATCTCTGCAGTGGCAACTCGCTTCTGCCAGTCTAACTCCTTTGCATGCTCTTCGTTTTCCAAGATACCATGAAGGTTTCCTCTATCAATGTAATCCTATACTAGAAATTTGTATGCTGGATGAGAGCAAAACCCATATAGTTTGACGATGCGTCTATGCTGAATTGTTGTCAACATTTCAATTTAGCAAAGGAGGCTTCTTTCGTCACTAATCTCTTCTTCAGTTGGGTAAAGTTTTTTTTCACTGCAACCAATCTCTCCCCATGAAGCTGTGCCTTGTAGACAGTGCCATACTTCCCTGAACCAATGATGTACTCATCACTAAAATTTTCTGTTGCCCTAGTGATATCCTCAAACACTAGTTTCCCATCAAAATTCCACACTGAGAGAACATCTCTTGTATTTGTAATCGTAACCACTGGTGGTCTTTTCAGTTTTTGAAGAATCATAATTACAACACAAAACACGAGAATAATAATAATGCACACAGTGATAGGAATCAATAACACAAAGCTGTGAACTCTTGCTTTGTGATATTTTATTGTTGAAGTTGAAGAGCATGTTGGCAGACCTCAGAGGGTACCACATAAACCTTTGTTGTCGAGGAACCATACTATTGAGGCATTGCGAAATTATCATCCTGTTGGAAGTGGCCCTTCTAAATTGTTGTAAGACACATCAAAAGTTGATAGACTAGCCATGCTGCCAAAGGATGAAGGTATGCATCCACTGAATTCAATGTGGGAAATGTTCAAGACCTCCAGCATCATCAAATTCCCCAGCTGTGTGGGTAGCTCACCTGTGAGTTTATTATTTCTGACATCCAACACAACTTGCAGGTTCCCCATATTACCAATGGTCGTTGGCAAATCTCCACTCAAGCTGTTATGGTTAAGCATCAAGGATTCTAGCTTCATGCAATTCCCAAGCTCTTGTGGAATTGACCCGCTCAACTTATTCACAGATAAATCAAGATAGCTCAGTTCACTCATTTGACCAAATTCAGGCGGTATATTTCCTGAGGACTGGTTACTTGATAAGCTGAGTTGGTACAATTTCGGTAGTTTGCTTAATTCTGGTGGTATTTTGCCTGTTAGGTTGTTTGTGCTGAGAAGAAGTACCTCCAATTTTAATAGGTTTGAGAATTCTGGTGGCAAGCTTCCAGTTATCATGTTTTCTTCCATAGAAAAAAAAGGTTAAATTGATGCTTGATGCCCAGGATTGCGACAAGTGTCCACGGATGTTGTTTCTTCCAAAGTTCGCATAAAAAAGGTATGGGTAGGGCCCAAAATTGGATATATCACCTGTTATTTGATTGGATTTCGAGGAGAACACTCATCAGGCTCGTGCATGTTTCCAGGCTTCTAGGAATAGGCCCAGTGAACATATTTGCAGCAACATGGAACAATATGAGATTCCCCCCTTTGCAGACATCAGAAGGCAATGCCCCTGTAAAAGAGTTGTTGGCAAGGCTTAACCAAGTTAAGTTATTAAGATAAGCGAACTCTTGAGGCAATGGACCCGACAGCATGTTACTGAAGAGATCGATCGAGCTCTGTCAGGCCAGTAAGATTCCCGAAAGATGCTGGAACTGAACCTGAAATCTGGTTTACATATAAAGAAATCAAGTAGAGATTAGCCAAAAGACTAACCTCACCTGGGATGGAACCAACTAAATGGTTTTGCGAGAGGTCAATGTAGTGTATAGCCTGGTTAGGTTGCCCAGTCTAGGCGAAATGGAGCATCTTAGATGGTTTGTGTTTAAGTCTAGCCAGATCAGTTTGACTAGCAAACCTATATCTTGGGGAAGCAAACCTGTGAGCTCATTATTGTCGAGATAGAGAAATTCTAGCTGAGTAAGATTTGCTAAAATGTTTGGGATTTCACGACTCAAGTGATTGTGGTTGAGCCGAAGATAAAGCAAGTTTATGATGTTTCCTAATGGAATTCCACCAGTCAAGTGATTGTGGTCGAGCTCCAGATAAAATAAATTCAAGAGTTTCACCAGAGAAGATGGTATAGGCCCTGATAGCTGGTTGCTGTAAAGCATTAGTTCCTCGAGTTTGGTCAAGTTGCCAAGGCTTTCAGGTATTAGGCCACTTAACAAGTTGCTACATAGCCGCAAACCTTCTAGATTGGTGAGCTTTCCAAGATCCTCCGAAATCGGTCCAGTGACCATATTTTGCTCCGATGAAAGAACAACCAGAGTTGTCAGGTTGCCAAGCGATGCAGGGATAGGACCTGTGAAGTTGTTGTAATTAAGTACCAAAATGCGAGGATGTCTCATGTTGCCCATCTCCGATGGAATCGGTCCATGGAGCCAGTTGTAGCTAAGGTCAAGGTAGGAGAGCACTGATAGCAAGGAGACGATGGCCGCCGGGATTTCTCCATGAAGGCTGTTGAAGCTGAGGTCGAGGTGTGTGAGGAACGGGAGTGCCGAGAAATTGAGCTCACCGAGGCGGCCATCGATGCTGGCATTTGGCAAGGAGATGTTGGTCACCACCAGGGGAGAGCATGCAGCCCGTGGTGCATGACAACACACACAACGCCCGTCCAGTTGCTGCTGCACGGGCTGGTTCCCCGCCGCCATGAGTCCAGCGCTGGTGAGTGCCGACGCAGGGTAGACTTCCACTGGAGGAGGGCCTCTTGTTGGGATTGTAGAGACATGCCTCCGTCCACCACGCCTTTGTGCAGGAAGAGGCATAGCTGCAACAAGGCAAACAGTAGCGCTAGCGTTTGGTGGCACCTTTGGGTGTTGCTTTGCCATTTTTTCCTTTCTAGATACAGAGAGGGATGCCACTATATCCAACTGGAATTCTGAGGCTACTATATGTATACTGTTTGCTGCTTGTCCCAAAAAGCATTGGACGGGTGTATATATAAGTAGGAGGTCTGATATAGGCCTGTGGTGGAAAATTTTCAACGGTTCGGCAACGGCAGACTGGTAAATAAATGTAGAGCCATGTGACCATATCATGCTCTCTGTTTTTGTGCTTTCTGGACCCACATTAACATTTTTAGAAAATGAATGTTCCAGCTTTTGTAGGCAACCTTGTTTCTTATTACTCCAACGTCTGAGCTTAAAGGTGGATGAAAAAGAATCAAACATAGAAGACCAGATGATGGTGTACATTGTGACCACAGTGGTTTAGGCGTTTAGCTAACCTAAACCGGACGTCATCCCCTTGACCAGCTCTCGGTTTCAGCATTTTATTTTGATGACTGCTGACTGAGGTAACATTTTGTTGCTGATTCAGCATTTTATTTCGACAACTGGTGACTAAGGTATGTATCAGTAATTAGTGGCAGCGTTGAAACTGAAAAGAAGTAATAAAAGAGGATGTTAGTAAGTGAACGATGTTTTGGATAAAGAAGTAACATGTGAATGTTTATGACACACTAACAGTGCATCATGGCTCATTGGTTCTTAAAACTTCTCACGCATTCTCATCTCACTGCTACAAAAACGATTTGTAACAACGTCTTTCTTTTTTTAGGAGCGGCTCTATATTGAACCGCCCCTACAAATCTATTTGTAGGGGCGGTTGGTGTTATGAGCCATCTCTATAAATGTTTGTAGAGGCGGTTTTATATTGAGGTGCTCTTACAAATGGGCGCCGGATATAAAAAATAAAGCACTAAAATTTGATTTTTTAAAAATGATCTTGGATAGGAAAATAATCAAAATAAAAGTTGTAGATCTCAAAAATTAAGCAACTTCGTAGTTGACAACATTTTTATTTAATTTTTTTCACATGGTAAATTATGTTTGAATGTCTCAAATATGAAATTTGGATTTTTAAATAACCTTTATTTAAATGACCTCGGATGGAGAAATAACTAAAATAAAAGTGGTAGATCTCAAAAAGTTATGGAACTTTATAGTTGACAAATTTTTGATTTGAAATCATCTTGTCAAGAAAAATCACGTTGACTTTCTTAAATTTGAAATTTGGCTTTTTCAAATGACCCCGGATGGAGAAATGACCAACATGAAAGTTGTAGGTCTCAAAAAGTTATGAAACTTTATAGTTGATAATTTTTTGATTTCGGTCCATTTAAGGCCTCAAACAATCAATTTAATCTCAGTTTAGGATAATATGTGGGGAAAGAAAATGCAATATGGACACATATGACAATGAGGTGTAGTGGTAGAGGAGGGAGCGTGAGGTTGTGAGTTCGAATCATAGCAAATGCAAAGTCTCAAAAAATCATGAAAAAGGGCTCAGGAGAGCCTTATGTGGTGGCTGCCTAGTGAGGCTTTCCTCCTACTAAAAAATAATTTTTGCTTAATTTTTTGTAATATTTGGAAATTGATTTGTAGGGGCGGTTGGAAATTGAATCGCCAGTACAAATCGCCAACCACCCTTACAAATTAATTTATAGAGGCAGCTAGCCAACTGCCCCTACAAATCGGGCATTTGTAGCCGCAGTTGCATAGGGGTGTTTAACAAAACCACGGCTATAAATGGTTATAAACCGCCCCTACAAATCATTATTGGCGTAGTGTCTGGGTTCATAAACTCTTAAAGCAGGAATTTAGGATCTTCAACCTTTCTTCATGTGATTCACTTAGTGTGCGAATTTAGGTCCATTATTGGATCTAAAGTAAATTTGGAATGAACCACCTCGATTGTTAACATAGAAAATGTGTTATACACTGGGCGTGTGACGGAGAGGTGTCAGGTGCAGAAAGAAGGAAAGCAGATATATAGATCAACCAGAAGACCTCAGTATGCCTGTCCTGCTGGATCAATCATGCAGTCGTACGTCGTGACATTATTTGCTCGATTGGACAAGGACGGAGACACCTAGCGAGCGAGCGAGCTTGCCTCATGGTCATGGAGCTCATCAAAAATCAAAAAGCAGAGTCTCATTGCTGCCGCCAGGATTTGAGACCTCATAATAAACTCAACCCCTCCCGGGGAAAAAAATGTCCCTCGAGCGAGTCTTGCCTAGAACATGAATTACTCACATAAATGATAAACCTGAACAACGTTCACTCTCAAATTAGGTAGTGAAGGAAACGGAGCAGCTTTTCGCCCGTACGTGCATCCCTCTGCGTCTGCTCTCCTGCCTGTGGAGGCCAGACCGGCGCGGACATGCCCACCACACCCACAGGCAAACTCATGTGGCCACTGTTGCAGCCATGGCCGATCCACCACATTCTACGCCGAGACGACAGACCGAGACCAAAAGCTGACAGTGGGCCAAGATCCAAACCAAACCCGCACTAATCCAAAGCATGTATATGTGAAAGTCAAATCCAAACCAAATTAGACCACGATTTCAATCATCCACACCAAACCAAACCACTTATACGCTCAACCCACTAAAATACATTTTCAATCCACCAATTCACTCGGCACCTTATGCTATTGTTTATATTTAGCCATAAACAAAAATAAAAAATAAATAGATAGAATAAAAACTCCTTGTTAATTCTATTATTGATAGTCAAACCAAATCATCCCACATTAATAGGGTCCAAACCAAACCAGCCCAACAGCCTTCTTAGTCTGTTTCACCCCAAACCAATACAACCCAAAAGCAAAACCAAACCAAAAAACCGGGCTCAACCCAAACCATTGGCAGGTTCCAGACATGAGGTTTTCACTTGAGTGCGCAATGCACGTAATGTCTCTTTTTTGGGCTTCCTAATGCACAAACTTGTTTGGACCTAGCCCATTGCCCATTGGATCGGCTGGGTGTTTCGCCCAATAAAATAGGCCGACTGCTCGCTCCCTCTCTGTCGCCGCTAGCTCGCAGTGCTTGGCGTTGGGCCCCCAAATCCTAGCGCCAGCGGCCGGCTCAAGATGACGACGGTTGACGGCGCCCTGCGCTTGCCGGCAGTTCTCCCGTGGATGTGTGTCGACGATATCTGGTCGGCAGCCTACCTTGGGGGTGCCCGAGGTAGTAGATGAGATCGAGGGTGGTGAGGTGCGCGAGATCAAGAGCAAGAAAGTAACACGAGACACGGGTTTAGACAGTTCAGGCCGTCGAGGTGACGTAAAACCCTAGTCCTGTGTTCTGGTTGTGGATTATGATCGGGAACAATCTGTTTTGGAGGGTCCCCGCCCGCCTTATATAGTCGGGGGCAGGGGTTACAAGATCAATCTAATCTTGCTTTCCCCGATCGGCACACACCACCGACCAGAAATCCTAGGTTCAAGGAAACTGACGCCCGATGATCTAGGCGGATCATATCTGCATGCCGAGTCTTGCGCCTTACTCCACGGTCTTACGGTAGCGCTCGGCATGGTCTTCTCTGGCCGGGCCTTTGCCGACCGCCGGCCTGCCCCTCGGCCGAGGATACCCGGGGGAGCAATCCCCCACGCCTAGTCCCCGAAAGCAGCTTGCGTGTCTCAACCCAAGGTTGGGAACCATTCAGCGTCTTCCTTGGTGCCGGCAATTCTTCCGACCGGTGTCCGAGGCGGTGCGAAAAGTCGATCAACGGACCCGACGAGTCGTGGCGGTCGGCGTCGCCGAGGCCGACCGGTACGGTGCCGGGAGGGAGGCGGAATCAAGGCCGGGAACACACAGCGGTCGCTGCGGTTGAGAGGAACGCAGAGGTCCCACTGGCCAAGGAGACGCGAGCCGCTCAAGAGAAAAAAAGAAAAAAGAAAGATCTCCGGCATACGGGTCCCGTGTACCACGCCAGGTCTCTTCCGGGCGACGTGTACCACGTAGTCCCCGAGACCGGTAGTAGGCGAGGCATGAGACCGGTGCCGTGGATCAAATTTGTCAAAGTATAAGTTGTTGAATCTTTCGATCGCAGTCCCCGAGACTGCTTGTCATCTTCTAGGGTCCAAACTTTGGTTTCGCTCGGGTGCGGGGCTGCGACCAGCGGTCGAAGCTTGGTGGGCCGGCCCACTGGGCCTAGCATCCATCGGGAAACATCGCGCGCGGTCCAGCCCCCCGGCGGATAACCACGGAGCGGCGCGGCGCGGTTTCCCACGGAAGGAAGGCGAAAGCGACGGCTGGGCGCCCCGACACCGCCGTCACGAATCCATTTAAAGACCGGGCATGGCCTTTCAGTCACACTCTTTGCCTTCCTCTCGACACCTCGCAAACCCCGCTGCCTCTTCGCCTTCCTCTGCACAACCAACCTTTCTCCCCACATCACCGGCGCTCCCAATCCGAAACCTCGATCCGAAATGGCCGGGCGGCAAGGGGCAAAGCGCGGTTCCGCTGGCGGGCGGCGGCGCATCGGGCGCGGGCGGAGATCCGGGCGCGGAGGTCCGCCTAACGCGGGAGGTGGAGTGGGCTACTTCGACCTGCACGCGGGCGATCCTCGATGAGCTCGTCCGCGACGGAGTGCTGCCCGACGCTGCTGGTCGGGCGCCCCACCGTGGGGGGGGGAGCTCATTCCCCACCCCGGCGAACGACAACGAGCTCGTTGTGTTTGCGGATTATTTCCGCCGCTGGTTGGGCTGCCGGGCGCACCCCCTTCCTCCGGAAGCTCCTTGCCTACTACAAGATCCGCCTCATTCATCTCCACCCCAATTCCATTCTTCATCTTTCTGTTTTTCGTCCATTTTTGCGAGGCTTTCCTCGGCATTCCTCCCCACTTCAATCTCTTTCGCCATCTCTTCTGCCTTCGGGCGTTCATCGGAGCCGGCTCACCCAAGGTAGTCGGTGGCCTCTATCTCTGCTTTCGGGACGGGATGAGGAACCAGTACCTTTGGGCTGCCCCTCGCTCTTCCATCAAGGGGTGGAACACCCAATGGTTCGTCATCGGCAACCCCGCTCCACGGATCTCCAATGAGGTGAACGAGTGGTGGAGCGTCAACGCCAATCGGTCCGAGCGGCCGTCCCTCTGCCGACATGGTGCGGTGGAGGAGCTGCTCGGCATCATCCGCCCCATGAACCCGACGGGGGGTGGCGGTGGCTATCGGCTTCGTCTTTGCAAAAGCATCCGGCCATGCAAGGAGCGCGAGCACCCGTGGTACGAGTACTCCGGGGATAATGACCCGACGCGTGAGACGCCGGAGGCAATCTCTAAGGAGGTTCTCTTTCGGCTCACGCCGTTTTAAATCGGAGGTACCCACCTGAGAGTTGGGTATGCGTAAAACCCTACAGCTGGGCAATCCAGCGACCGGCGGTGAGTTTCTCGCTTTGTTATAGTATTATGTATGTGATTGGCCGACTGCCAAGCCGCCGTTTATGCAGGATCGAGCCGTTTATGTGTCGGATGTGCCCGACGACACCTGGCCGACCGGGTGTAGACCGGCGGCGATCAATGGAGGAAATCCGCAAGATTGCGGAGGACTCGTGAACGAGGGGACGGCCGAGAAGGCGTCCCCCAAGCGCCGAGCCAAGGCCCATCGGCGAAGGGTGGCTCGGAGGAGGCGCCGCCGGGGAGGCGCAAGAAGGGAGACCGTGCCCCCCCGCCTCGTCTGTTCGAATCAGCGAGGAGCAGGGAGGGAAGCGAGCCGTCATCCTCTCGGATGACGAAGACCAGAGGACACGGAGACGTTGGACGAAGCGCCCGGCGTCGGGCGGCGTCGAAGGCCGGCGACTCTGCGCGACCGGTGTTTGAGAAAATGCCGACCCAGCGGGGGCGCCGCCAAAGGCGGCCGAGCGGGCCATCGGTGCCGCCGACCCGACCGACCGAGGCGTGCAGCTCGAGGCCCCCGGCGTTTCATGCGGCACCGCCCGATCCGACCTGTAAGTACCAACTCGTTTCTTTTTTGTTCCCGGTGTTGTCCAGGTTTGGCTTAGGAGTGTCCTGTCGCAGCGATCCCGTGGAGGAGGACCCCAGCCGTGCGGGGGGGAGGGACGCCCGGTCGCCCAAGAGATAGCCCACCCCGCGGGCCGACGTGGGGGGTGACTCCCGACCAACCGATTGGGGGGGCGGGGGCCCAGCCCCTCGGCCCCTGCTCGGGGCGGAGAGCTGCCGCCCCGCGCAGCCCGACCGGCAAGGGAGGGCGCTCGGCGGCCCCGCTCCAGGTGCCCGTCCCGTCATCCGCCAAAGCAAGGGCGGCGCCACGGGCGGAGACCGGCAGCGTGGCGGAGCCCGAGCCGGAGGAAGTGGTGCGGGAGGTGCCTGCGCCGCGCGGGAGCCGGCGCTGCTCGCCGCACGTTCTACATCGACCCCCGAGGTGAACGGGTGGAGGTGGTGGACGACGAGATCGCCGCCGCTGAATATCAAAACCCGACGCCGATTCGAAGCCGCTGCTCAGCCCGAGCTCGTAAGTAATCATATTGTCTGTTTGATAGTGTTGCGTAGCTTATGTCGAATATGCATGTAGGAGCTGGCCCGTGCCGCCGAGACGCGGGCACGCTCGCTGAGCAGCCGGCGGCCGCCTACGAAAAAAAATGAAGGCCGACAACGAGCGGCTTCCGTGAGAAGACCAGCTTGGCGGAGTCGGTCGGCCTCGCCGAGCGCACCAAGGCCGCTTCGTGAAGACGACGACCGATCGCGCCGGGCAGTGGAAGAGCCGAGCGTGAGAACGCCGGGCCGTGGAGGCGGCCGCCGCCAGCCGATCGGGCGAAGGGCGCGGGCAAACACTTTGCAGCGCGGGTGACCGGTATGTTTTCCCCTACCGTCCTTTTCGGGCGCTCTTGTGTATTCTGGCTGACTTGTGCTCGGCCTCGCAGCTTTTGAAGGCGAAGCCGCAGCAGCTTTCAGCAAATTGCCGAGGAGCTAACCCGTGAGGCGGCCAAGGCTACCCAGCCGGGCGGAGACAGCTCGGTCCGAGGCGCAGCGTAAGTGTCGTTACCTTTTTGCTGTATTTGCCCGATCGGGCTTGTCGGGTTCTTACCATTTGTTCTCTCAGTTGTGCGGGAGAACGCGACGGCGGCACAGCGGACTTGAAACGGCGTCTTGCAGCCGCCGAGGAGCGGATGGAAGACACCATCGCCCTCCCCGACCCCGCCGCTGAATCTCGCCGACCTGCACGGAGGGGGCTACGACCGACGCAGCTCGGGAACGCTACCCTTCGTCTCGCGTTTCTGGTGCGGTGCCGATCATCCTACAACAAACACGGGTGTTTGTTCATGGAGCGGCCTGCGCGCCGCCGGCATGCGCCGGTTCTCGTCCGGCCGCACTATCCCCGGGGTGGAGTTGTCCCGGTCGAGGCGGGTTTTGCCCGACCACGCCGGTTGCCGACGGGAGAAGCCGAGCGCCGAGTCCTCCGATGCCGCCATCAAGGTAGTAGAGGACCTGGACCTGTTCGGCGATGCTGAGGCCGACGCGCCCTAGGAGAAGAGCGTTAGAATTGACTTATGTATTGCGTGTGGAGACGCTGTCTGTAAATGATGTTAATATCACTTTTGTTATGCATGTAATGTGTTTGCCGTAATGCCCCTCGCAGTGTGTGACTTTGTCGCCTTGCCGGACCGCCCAAGTTTCCTAGTATCTCATAGCGCTAAGGGTATGTTCCTTGTATTGCGCGCGTAGAGGGTACCAGGGTCCCCTGGGAACCGCTGCCTTTTCCATAACGCAGAGCGCCGAGCTGCTAGCACGTGTAGGTTTGGACCAAGGATGTGGGTTGCTCCGATCGGTTTGAGTTAAAGTGCGCATCGGCGGTCTTATTGGCGCATAGTGCGTGGATAGCACATGTGAAAAATGAATGCACGAGGAGAAAGAGAGACAAGACAAAAAAAAGACATCAAATCATATATATTACAAAGGGAAACAGAGTACATATCTTTATTCATCTTGACTTATCAGCGTAAAAACGTATTAGGTGCTCGGCGTGCCGCGAGTTTGGGATATCGCGCCCGCCCCGACTCCACCAGCCTTATAGGATCCCGGGTCGGGTGACCTCCTTGACGATGAAGGGACCATCCTGGGGGAGGAGAGCTTATGCATGCTCGCGGAGCTCGTGCGGCGACGTAAGACCAGATCGCCGACCGCTGAAGGGCGCTCCCCGACGCTTGCGGTCGTAATAACGACGGACGCCCTCTAGGTACTTTGCCGATCGGATGCAGGCGGCTAGGGCGCTTCTTCTTCTGCGCGGTCGACGCTGTCGGGCGCGCGCTTGGTCGGAGATTTCCTCGAGTAGTTTTCCACTCTTGGTGAGCGGAAGGCGACATCCTCGGGTAGGACGGCTTCCCGACCCGTATACCATGTAGTAGGGGGAAACCCCTGTGGTCCGACCGGTTCAAGCGGCGCAGTCCCCGCATCGCTGGGTGGAAGTTCCTTCAGCCACCTTCCCGGTGCTTGTCATCCTTCTGATACAGCGCTTTTTGAGTGCGTCCAGAATCATTCCGTTGGCGCTGCGCCTGGCCGCTGGCACGCCGGGTGCGCAACGGATACGTATTTGACCAAGATGGAGCGCTCTTCACAAAACTCCCGTAACTCGTTTCCCGTGAAGTTTGACCCGAGGTCGGTGATGATGCTGTTCGGGATGCCAAAGCGGTGAATGATTTCCTCAAAGAACTCGGCGGCCTTCTTGCTTGTCGAAATGGGCGAAGTGGTTTGTACTCAATCCACTTGGAGAACTTGTCGATGGAGACCAAGACGTATTTAAAATTGCCCGGTGCGGCTCAAGGGGCCGATCCGTCGAGTCCCCGCATCGCGAACGGCCAGCCGACGGGATCGCCATTAGAGCGTGGGCCGGGCAGGTGAGGCTGCTTGGCGAAGAACCGGCATCCCTCGCAATGTCGCACCAGGTGTTCTCAAGGCCGGCTACGGCGGTCGGCCAAGAAAAATCCAGCTCGGAAGGCTCTCCTGCCGACCAGGTTCCGAGAGGCGCAATGGCTTCCACGTAGTCCAGCATGTATTTCTTTTAGTATCTTCAAGCCTTCGGGCCGCAGAACGCACTTTTGCGAACGTTAGCGTTGGCGTTTCAAGGCATCGGCCGAGCCCTCTACCAGACGTAGTGCTTGCTCCGCCGTATCAAACGCCTGTCTCGCTTTTGTCACCGACCTCGTGAGTTGGTGAGGTATCCGATGAACGGGGAGCGCCAGCCCTCGGTGTCGCGGGGCTTTGACGAGTGCGACGCCTTCTCCGCAGGGGGTCGGGTTGGGCGCCGCCCGCCTTGGCCGATAGATGGTGTCGAGATCGTGGCGCAAATACGCCTGGGCGGAATGGCTGCTCGTGTAGAGCCTAACTTGAGAGCCGATCGGCCTCGAAGTTTTCTTCCCGAACGATGTGGTGGAACTCAATGCCGTAGAATTTGTTCTCGAAGTTTCCGGATTTCCGAGCAAGTAGGCGTCCATTTTCTCGTTGGTGCAAGACCAGTCTTTGTTTGCCTAGTTGACGACCAGCGCCGAAGTCGCCGAAGATTTCCAGGCGTTTGATCCCCAGGGATATAGCAATCTTGATGCCGTGAATGGCAGCTTTCGTACTCGGCGGCGTTGTTAGATGCCTTGAAATGTATTCTCAAGACGTATCGGAGTTCCTCGCCGCTTGGAGATACAAGTACGACCCCCGCACCAAAGCACCGCTCACATTTAGCGCACCGTCAAAGTACATCTTCCAAAGGCTTTGGGGTGCTCGTGGGACTGTTCCCCGCATGTCCGCCCACTCGGCGATGAAGTCGGGCGAGCGCCGATTTTATCGCCGGGCGGCTCGCGTATTCGACGGTGTATGCGCCGATTTCAACGCCCATTTGGCGACTCTCCCGTCGACTTCCTTGTTCTTTATGATGTCGCCGATCGGGTAATGGGACACCACCGTTATCTTGTGAGACTGAAGTAGTGGTTCACCTTACGTGACGCCGCAGGGGACGGCGAGATGAGCTTTTTGTATTTGCGGGTAACGAGTTTTGGACTCGCTTCAGACCTCGCTTATGTAGTAGACCGGGCGCTGCACCTTGAATGCATGCCCGGGTTCGCCACGCCGACGACGACCGGGCCGTGGAGACCACCCGATTCGTTGCTGCGATGTAAAGGAGGAGATCCTCGCCGGGTAGCGGAGCCGTTAAGACAGGGGGCGTCGTCAAGAAGACCTTGAGCTCCTTGAATGCCTCGTCAGCCTCCGAGTCCAAACAAACTTGTCGGACGCCGGAGTAAGCGGAAGAAAGGCATGGCCCTCTCTCCTAGCTTGAGATGTACCGACTTAGGGCTGCCAAGCAGCCGGGCGAAGCTTCAGACTTCCTTGATATTGGTTGGCGGCAACATTTTGGTTATGGCCGACACCTTCTCGGGGTTTGGTTCGATACCGTGGTCGCTGACCGTATTCCCGAGCAGGATTCCCGAGGAAGCTCCGAAAATGCACTTGTTTGGATTGAGTTTCCATCGATACACTCGAGACTTTTGAATGTTTGGTCAAGGTCGGCGATTAAGCTATCGGCGGTTTTAGATTTTACCACAACGTCGCCGACGTAGGCCTCGACATTGATGCCTATCTGATCCTTCAGGCATGCTTGAATTGTCCACGGGTACGCCGCCCCAAAGATTCTTTAGGCCGAAGGACATCGCCGTAGCAATAGGCGCCGAATGGAGTTATGAAGGCCGCCTTGACCTAGTCGGACTCCTTTAGGGCGATCCGGTGATACCCGGAATAACAGTCAAGAAACGAGAGGAGTTCGCAGCCGGCGGTGGAATCTACGACCTGCCGATGCGAGGGAGAGTGAACGGGTCTTTAGGGGCGTTGTTTGTTAAGATCGGTGTAATCAACGCACATTCGCCATTCTTTATTGCTTTTGGCGACGAGGACCGGGTTTGCCACCCACTGGCGTGATACACTTTTTGATAAAACCGGCGGCTAAGAGCCGGTTGATTTCTACCCTAATAGCCTCTTTCTTGTCCCGGCGCGAATCGGGCGGAGCTTCGCTTGACCGGCTTGGCGGAGGATGAGACCTTTCGTGGCGTGCTCGGCATACTTCCTCGGTACTCGGCATGTCCGCAGGTTTCCATGCGAACACGCCCACGTTGTCCCGAGGAAGCCGACGAGCGCGCCTTCCTATTTGGGGTCGAGGTTGGTGCCGATCCGAGTGACCTTGGAGGGGTCACCCGTGCCCAAGTCGATGACCTTGGTCTCCTTGTTTTTGATGGAGGAGCGCGGTGGTTCATTGACCGGGATCTCCCGGTCTTCCGGCGGCACTTCTTTGGAGTCGGCGAGGCACGCTTGCATCTTGGCAAATGAGGCCGGCGGTCTCGTTGATGATGTAGTTTTCTTGCTCGCAAGCGCATGCCCTCGTGTCGGCGCGAGGGTGAGCACACCACCGTGAGCTGGCATCTTCATCACGAGGTAGGCGTAGTGAGGGACCGCCATAAACTTGTGCAGGGCCGGGCGTCCCCAAAGATGGCATGATGGGCCGTGGTCGAAGTCCGCGACGTAGAACAAAGAGGTTTTCCTTACGGAACCGCCCGGGGTGCCGAATGCATCGGGTGGTCACTTGGCCGAAGCGGTTCCGATGGCTTGTCCGGGATGATGCCCCGTAACGGAGATTCGGCCGGGTCAGTAAGGCCTCTTTTCGGGATGCCGAAGTTCCCCGGAGCGACTTTGGGAAGAGTATGTTCAAGGAGCTCCCGCCGGCCGATGAGGACACGCTTGAAGTGGACGTTGCCGATCACCGGGTCGAGGACCGGGGAAACGCCTGGGTATGGTATGTCCGACCACCGGTCTTCCCCGCTGAAGGTGATGGGCTGGTCGGACCATGGCAGGAAGGCGGGTCGGCGATAGTTTTCTCGCCGGAGACCGCCATGACCCTCCCGGGCGGTCGCCTTCTTGCTCCTCTTGCTTTCCATTGCGTGGGGCCCACCGCAGATCGTGGGCCACGCTCTTGACGGTGTTTGGTACGGCACCGCCTGTTTCGGTCATCTTCTTTGTCGCCGCCGTTTTTGTCGCCGCCACGGGCGGCGTTGGCGCTTCATGTCTTCTTCCCCCGAAAACTTTGCCGAGCCCGTAGCATTGGCGCATGGTGTGCGTCGCATTCTTGTGGATCGGGCACGGCTGATCCAGACTTTGTCGAACTCGGGCGTCGAGGTTTCGCTTGACCCGTGACTTGACGTTGTTCACGCCGGGCCGGCGTCCCCGGTATCGGGTCCGAGCGGTCGCGGTTGTCGTGGCGATGATCCGCCTTTCGATCCCTCCGGTCGATGTTGCGATCGTTGGGCCGAGGAGCTCCCCGGCGGGCGGAGGAGGGGGCATGGGCCTCTTCCCTGCGAACGAAGTCTCTGTGGTGCCCTTCGCCTCCTCTCCCCTGTGCGTAGGCGTCAGCGGTCTTCATCAGCTCGCCGATTGTTTCCGGGCGTTTTCTGTGGAGCTTTTCGCGCAGGGAGTTGCTGTATGTAAGGCCTCGGATGAAGGCCATGATGACGTCGGTGTCATTGACGTTGGCGACGCTGGTGCGCAGCGTGGAGAAGCGGCGAATGTATTGCCGGAGCGCCTCGTTGGGACGTTGCGCCAACCTTTCGAGATCGTGGCGCGTGGCTTGGCGATCACACGTGGCCATGTAGTTGTCCACGAAGAGCTTCCGGAGCTGCGCCCGGTTGTCGATGGAGTTCTCCTCCAGTCCCCGTGAACCATTCAGACTGGGAGGCCAGCATGACAGCAAGTAGTTTGCCATCGTGTCTTCCGTTCCCCCCGGCGCCGATCGCTACGGCGTACGTTTGGAGCCACCGCTCGGGGTTAGCCTTTGCCGCCGTGGGGCTCCACCGTTCGGGATCCGGAAGTGACTGGGCCACCGATGGGACCGCAGCCGTGCCGAGAGGGGCTTGGGGCCCTCGATCACTGGGCGCCGTTGCGGTCGGAGCCCTCGCAGCTCGGCGTCCGAAACGACGGGGCGCGCTCCCATCTCGGCGTTGTAGGCATCGGTGCGTCGGGCGCCGATGACGGCGCGAGCGCCACGTCCGGCATTGATGATCGCCGACGGGCGTCGGCGGGTGGCTGGTTGATAGTTGGATCTGGCATGTCGTGGCCGCCTCGCTTCTCGCCGCGGTTGCGCTTACCTCCCCGTCATTGTGCGATCGGGCGGAACGCTCGGATCTTCCCCGACCGGTGGCGGCCGGATCCGGATGTGGAGGATCCGGACGGCATCTCCCCGTAGCCTGTTCACCGCACTTGAGCAGCCTTGATGAAAGCTTTAGCCCGGTTTACCCGAGGGGTCGGGGCAAGCGCCTCAAGCTCGTTGGCGGCGACGGCGAGATTGGCGCCGGGTCGGCGCTACGATCTGTTCGTCGATGTAGACGAACTCTTCTCGCCAAGTTCCTGTAGAGGTGGCGTCCTGGCCGGCCGCATCTCGGAGGAGACGCTGCTCCCTGTTCCTCGTAAGCCACACGGGCGTTCGGCTCGACGGGCGTTGCGCCAAGGGGTCGGGCGCGATGTCCATCTGTCTCGTCGGCCGGTGGGTCCTCCTCGTCCGGCGAGACCGCTTCGAGCATGAAGATCTGCGCCGGGTATACCGGGAGGGGTGTAATTTCGCCGAGGGTTCCGCCCACTAACAACGATTGATGTATCTAGATCGGATCCGGGAGAGGCATCGGAGTCGGAACCGGGCTGCTCCTCCGGATGGTGTGGAGTGACTCGTCGTTCTCCAAAGAGGTGGAGCTGTACCATGTTAACGGGCCGGCGATGGGGTGTCGACCGGTGATGGTTGGGCGAAGTTGTCGCCGTGCTACTTCCCCGGTGGGTACCCGCGGGACCTTGCGGTCGGGTGATGCCACCATGGTTGTAGATCTGTTCCTCCGGGATGTCATGGCGTCCCCGCCGAGTGGTTTGGGTGCCGGAGGAAATCTCCCAGAACCACCGGGGCCCAAACCCGGGTGGGTCGTCCCGCCGGGCTGCGATGGGACGCCCAGTCCAGTGGGCTCACCGGATGGCCGATGGCCTCGGCGGGCGGGTGGTCGGATCGGGCGTGGTGCCCGGGCGGCGACGCTGGGTTGCCATCCCGGTCCGACGGGTGGGTGCTCGCTAAAGCTGCCTGCGAAGCGCGTGTTTTCGGCGAGTTCGATGCACTACAGATGCCTCCACCGACCCGGCCGATGAGCTCAATCAGGTCGCCGGAGTTGACGGGGTTCCTCTCCCCGACGGGGCGCTGCAGCGTCCGCCCTTCCGGGGAGGATCGCCGTGGCCTCGCTTGAGGCGCTGGCTCTGGTCGGCCGGGCCGACGCATGCCCGGTTCCATTGGATGGGACCCCGGGTTGGCCGTTCTCCCCGCCATCGTGCTCGGGCGGCGACGGTCCACGTGATGGATCCGACGGTGAAGGTCATGCCCGACGCGGGGCGGAGAGAGCGACGGTGGAAGGAGTAACCATCTTGCTCAGCGACGGATCTGAAACGCACACCCCCTACCGGGCGCGCCACCGCCGACGATATCTGGTCGGCAGCCTACCTTGGGGGGTGCCCGAGGTAGTAGATGAGATCGAGGGTGGTGAGGTGCGCGAGATCAAGAGCAAGAAAGTAACACGAGACACGGGTTTAGACAGTTTCAGGCCGCCGAGGTGACGTAAAACCCTAGTCCCCGTGTTCTGGTTGTGGATTATGATCGGGAACAATCTGTTTTGGAGGGGGTCCCCGCCCGCCTTATATAGTCGGGGGGCAGGGTTACAAGATCAATCTAATCTTGCTTTCCCCGATCGGCACACAGCCACCGACCAGAAATCCTAGGTTCAAGGAAACTGACGCCCGATGATCTAGGCGGATCATATCTGCATGCCGAGTCTTGCGCCTTACTCCACGGTCTTCGGTAGCGCCGGCATGGTCTTCTCGGCTGGGCCTTTGCCGACCGCCGCCCCAGGCCCTCGGCCGAGGATACCCGGGGGAGCAATCCCCACAATGTGCAAGATGGTGACTGCAGCCTGCCTCATGTGGCCATGGGAAGGGGTGGTAGGGGCAGGAGTAATAATTGGAGGCGCGCAGCAGCCCGCGCCGGCAGCCAGGGATGGACGAGGAGCAGCAGCGATGGCCCGAGATCGTGGTGTACCTCTCGGCAACAAGAGAATAACATCTGTTGGATTCTGCCTACTGTTGTTGAAGCTTCATCCAGTCATGCGTGGCTACTGGCTAGATTGCAGGGTTTTTTAGCCAACAAGAATGGAACCAGATTGGCTGGTCCTTCAACATCTGTCACCTGCTGGCTGCTGCACAGGAACATGATAACTGAGTGAGCCGATATAATACAGCCAAGTGTTGCCAGTTTTCTTTAGTTCCAAAGCTTGGGCTTGGATCAAACCAAGATGAACAAAGCATATTGCTCTCAGAAGTCAGAACAATGGGAGAAGCAGAGAACCAACAAGCTCACTGCTGGCTGCCTGCATTTTATTCAAGGCTCAGCACATACAACAATGTGGTTTCTCATGTTTATAGACTACATGACTAGCATGATGTCTGTTGCTTCTGTGCGAGTTGGTAAATTATACCGAAAGGGAAAGAACAGGAACAAAAAATGACACTGGCTGGAAGTTGATGCAAGCAGCTTGCAGGGAATTTACAGGGCCATGTCGTAATCTCTTGCTTTGGAGACTCACCTTCGTTCTAAAACCTGATCCTTCATGGGCATTTTTGTGCTTCATGGGATATTGCGCAAAGTTAGGTGGAAGGAGACACATTTACCAAGGCTTCACGATAATACCAAAAACATCAACAGTTGCATAGTATTTTTCAGTTTTACATTTCGAAGCTGAGTGCTGGAACAATCTTGCACCCTTGCATTTATGAGAGCTATAATATACTGATATATCCTCCCTTTGGGGCTATTATTCAATACAACTGCTTTTGTATCTTGCACTGTACAGTATACACTTCGAAATTCTTGAAGCAACATACAGATGAACTTACACTTGTCCATCGATTATTTCTTCAGGTGCATGTGCATGAGAACGTGAGACAGAATGTGGTTTGTGGAGAGCCAATTTCAGATAGACGTCCCGCATTTCTGGTCTGGACTGAGGAGAAGTTTGCAGGCAAGCAAATGCAACTTCAATAAGCAAAGATATTTCTTTTTTCTCTGCTATTGTTGGTGACGATAAGCGTTGGTCCAACATATCCTCTATTGCAAGTTCATGATCTTGTTCCATGGAAGCAATGGACTGTAGCTCTCTGGGGTATCTCCCCATCAGAATCTCTAGCACAATTACACCAAAGTTGTAGACATCACATTTTGTGGTGACCACTGATGTGTAGGAAAACTCTGCATCAAAATAAGCACTTGACTCAGCAATCAAACATAGTGACAAACCAAAGTGAAATATTTTGTATTTGTAAATGGTAACATGAATATATTTGCTATATGCAAGAAGAGGCTAACTGACCACATACCGGGTGCTATATAGCCATATGTTCCAGCTAGTTCGCTCCAATTAGATGAATCAGGTTTGAGCATCCTTGCGATTCCAAAATCTGAAACATAAGCCTTAAAAGCTGCATCTAGCAAGATGTTATTGCTTGTTATATCACGATGGATTATTGGAGGGTTGCATTCATGGTGCAAGTATTAGATAGTTTGAGCAACATCTCTTGCAATGGCACCTCGCTTCTGCCAGTCTAACACTTTTGCAGAGTCTTCATTTTCCAAGATACCATGAAGGTTTCCTCTCTCAATGTAATCATACACTAAAAATTTGTACCTTGGATGGGAACAAAATCCATACAACTTGACGATGCTTCTATGCCGTATCTTTGTCAGCACTTCAATTTCACTAAGGAATCTCTTCTCACCACTAATCCCTTCTTCAGTTGGGTGAAGCTTCTTCACCGCAACTAATCTCCCTCCTTGAAGTTGTGCCTTGTAGACTGTGCCAAACCCCCCTGATCCAATGACGCACCTGTCACTGAAATTTTCTGTTACCCTAGTGATGTCCTCAAACACAAGTTTCCCATCAAAATTCCATATCGAGAGAACATCTCTTGTATGTGTAACTGCTGTCATTTGTGATCGTTTCCTTTTGCGAAGGATCATGAGCCTTTTACTCGTATGCCATTAAAAAAGATGGTAATCTCACTGAAGGACCTCAAAAGTTCAATCTATCAGCAGCGTACAAGTTCGAAAAATTTATTTCTCCCACGCCATTCCGTCCGCTTCTTTACTTAACGGTGTCAAACTACACTGGAAAAAGTCCTAAATGCCCTTGAGTCAGTGACAGCTGGGTCCCACCCTCTCCTTCTCTCTGCCAATGACGATTGACGAGTAGCACATCGGTAGGATGTCAACATCCTGGCATTTGCCCGCGCCTGCTCTGTCCATGTCGCGTAACCAGAGAAAAAGGAGAAAGAGAGAGAAAGGGAGGGAAAAGAGAGAAGCAAGAACAGACGAGGAACGGAGAAGAGACAGAGCAGTGCGATGCTGCGGCCGTGCGCCCGCGAGACGCGCTCCGCCGCGCGTGCCGCACGCCGCGCGAGGCCGGTCCCGCCGCCGCCATGCTACCGGGCGCTGCGCGAGCTGCACGTGCCCGAGGGCCACGTCCTGGCGTGAGCCGCGCACGCCGCGCGCCGCGTGAGCCTGGTCCCGCCGCTCGTCGCACTGCCGTGCGCCGCGAAGCTGCCCGTCGCAAGCTGCGCCGCGCCGCCGCAAAGGGCCACATCCCACCGCAAGCTGCACGCCACGAGCCGCACCCTGCCGCGCTGCGCTGCCGCGAGGGCCGCGAGCCGCACGCTGCGAGCCACGCCCCGCCCGCGCGAGTCGCGCGCCCAGCGCGCAACCGGCCCGTGCGCCCCTCGCGAGGAGCGGCGATACCGCCCGGCGTTCGCTGCTGCCGCCCTGCCGCGACGCGCCGCCCGCAGCGCTGTGCGCCCGGCGCGGCGAGCCGCCCGAGCTCGCAGCGCCGTGAAGCGCGCGCGCTGCAACGCTGCGCTGCCAGCCGCCGCCGCGCTGTAGCTTCCCATTGGGCTGGCTGCGCTCGAGAAGGGGCCATGTTTCAGCGGCCGGGCCAGCGCCCCGTGTTACGGCCGGCGCCAGGCTGCCGCTGTCCGCACAATGCCGCCGTACGCCCGGCTCGGGTGCTATGCCTGCGGCGCCATGCCCTCCGCAATGCGCTGGGCGCGCGAGGGGCCTGGCCGGGCCGCCGCGGGGCCCAGCGCGGGGGAGCGCCGCCTCCGCCGGCCGCGAGGCGCGAGCGTGAGGGCCGCCCGGCAGCCCCGTGGGGGCGCGGGGAGGGAGGTCGGCTGTGTCTGACTGTCCGTGGACAGAGGTGGGAGGGGAGGGGAGGGGAGGTGGAGCAGATGAGAGGGAGGTTGAGGATAGACCCGACAGGTGGGGTCCACCAGTCAGCAGGTGTGACATAGAGAGAAAGAAGTAGGACTGAGGGTATTTAGGTCATTTACACTGACTGGACCCACATGTCAGGTCTCCCAGACGGCCGAAAACGAACGGCAACCAGACGGAATGGCGTGGGAGAAATAAATTTTTTGGACTTGTACATTTATGATAGATTGAACTTTTGAGGTCCTTCAGCGAGATTGCCATCTTTTTTAATGGCACAGGAGTAAAAGGCTCAAGGATCATAACTAACACAACAATTGAGATACTAATAACTATGCACATTGGGATAGAAGCAACTAGGACCATGCGATGAATTCTAGCTTTGTGATATTCCTTTGTGGGAGTTGAACAACATTCAGGTAGGCCTGAGATATTACCACAGAGACCTTTGTTGTGGAGGAACCATTTTGCGGAGGTATTTTGGAATAAACGACCAGTTGGAAGAGGCCCTTCCAAGTTGTTGTATGACACATCAAGAGTTGACAGACTAACCATGCTACCAATGGAGGACGGAATGTTTCCACTGAATTGATTATGTGAAAGGTTTAGGACCTCCAACATCACCAAGTTCCCAAGTTCTACAGGTAGCTTCCCCATGAGTTTATTGTGGCTTACATCCAACAATATCTGTAGCCCTCCCATTTTACCAATAGTCGTCGGTAGATGTCCACTCAAATTGTTGTTGTTAATCCTTAAGGATATCAGTTTAGTACAACTTCCGAGCTCTTGTGGTATTGAGCCGCTCAACTTATTTAAAGATATATCAAGGTATTGTAAATTTTTCATCTGACCAATTTCAGGTGGTATATTACCTGAAATTTTGTTCTGCGATAAGTTGAGCAAGTACAGGTTGTCAAGATTGCATAATTCTGCTAGTATATTGCCAATTAGGTTGTTGGCATGTATTGTAAGTACCTCCAATTTTTCAAGGTTTGAAAGCTCAAGAGGTAAGCTTCCAGTTATCATATTTTCTTCCATAGCAAAAATGGTCAAATTGATGTTTGCAGCCCAAGTTTTGGACAAAGACCCGGAAAAGTTGTTTCTATCCAACTTTGCTTTGACAAGTCGTGGGTATGGCCCGAAAGATGATATATCTCCTGTCATTTTGTTGGAACTAAGGCCAAGAATCTTCAGGCTCCTACATGTTTCAAGGCTTTTAGGAATTGTGCCAGTGAACATGTTGTACCCAATGACGAACCTTTGAAGATTCCCGACTTTGCATACATCGGAGGGCAGTTCCCCTGATAGAGAGTTGTTACTCATTTCGAATTCTATTAAGTATGTCAAATTAGCGAATTCTCGTGGCAAAGGACCTGACAGCTTGTTGTTGAAAAGATATAGGTATCTTAGGCTTGTGAGGTTCATGAGAGTTGCAAGGATGGAGCCTGAAATCTTGTTTTGGGATAAAGACAAGGCCTGGAGATCCACTAAATCACCAATCTCGGCAGGTATAGATCCGACGAACTGGTTTTTGTCAAGGGTGAGAAAGTTTAGTGTAGTAAGGTTCCCCATACTAGGAGGAATGGGGCCGCTCAGCGAGGTAGCTTAGATTGGGAAGCAAACAAATCTCATGTGGAATGGGTCCTGACAAATTGTTAATGTAAAGCAAAAGGTTGTTTAGTTTGGTCAAGTTGCCAAGGCTTTTAGGTATGGGACCGCTTAAAAAGTTGGTGTCTAGGTCCAATTTTTTTAGATTGGGGAGGTTCCCGAGCTCCTCGGGTATTGGCCCGGTGAGCAGGTTTTGTTCGGTGAAGAGAGCAACTAGTGTGCTTAGGTTTCCAAGGGATACAGGGATACGGCCTGTGAGGTTGTTCGAGAACAATTCCAGTTGACTAAGGCGTGGCATGTTGCCGAACTCAGATGGTATATTTCCATGGAGCCAGTTGCCAGCGAGATCGAGATAATAGAGCGCAAGTAGGGAGGTTATGGCCAGCGGGATCTCTCCATGGAGGCTACTGTAGCCGAGGTCAATGTATTTGAGGAATGAGAGCGCCGAGAAATTGAGCTCACCAAGGTAGCCGTCGAGGCCGGCGTATGGCAGGGAGATCTCGGTCACCACAAGGGGTGCACGGCGGCCACGGTGCACGACGGCGCACACCACGCCCGTCCAGTTGCTGCTGCAGGGGTTCGTCCCCTGCTGCCACGAGTCGAGCGCCGGTGGCGAGTTCCGCAGGGTGGACTTCCACCGGAGGAGGGCCGCTATCTGGGACCCGAGATGCACGCCGCCATGATGGTGCCTTGCTGCGTCCGCGTGCAGGAAGAGAACGCACCAAGTCCAACAGAGCAACAAGCAGAGTATCAGCTCTGTCGTCGCCATACGTGCTGGCATGGTTTTCTTTGCTTCTTTCTTTCGTTACTGACAGCTAGCTTCTTAAGGTGGCATTAATTGGTACCATGCTGGAGAGTGGAGGGTATAGGATGTATATATAATGTTTGTTAGCTAAGCTACGCGTAGTGGCCAGGTCACCAATCAGTTGGAAAAAGCAGCTACTCTCAACTCTCAACATCAATCACTTGGAAATATAGCTAAAGTAAATCTAGAAAGCCCCCACCGGGCAGTCTCACGGTCACGTGTTTTTTAGCATGCGATTGCTAAAAATCAAACTCATAACTTCAGGCCTAGCTAGCGTGTTACTCCTCAAGCCTGGTGTGTTATTCCCTTTACCACTGCGTCTCGCACTCAGTTGTGTGATTGAATAGCAAATACTTTCCTTTTGTATTTACTAAATATTATCATAAATATTTGTGGCACACCAAACGAATTCAAATAAAAAATAGTTTCAACTAGAAAGTATTAGATCTGGTCAAGATCTACACCTTTGCTTCTAATATTTTTTTCATTCAAGATCATTTTAAAAATTTGAATTTAAAATATGAGAACTTAAAATAAAATGTTGGGATCATAAATTATTTATAGTGAAAAGTGGTCAACTACATAGTTGTAGATCTCATCACTATATACAACTTTGCTTCTAGTCATTCTTTATCGACTTCGTTTTGACAATTCAAAAAATTTGAATTTTGAAATTTAAGAACATCAACTAGACTTTGAGGACCATAAATAATTTAAAATGAAAACAAGCTCAACTGTAAAGTTGTGATATAAAATTTGTCTTTGTCCGAACTAATTTGTGAAATTTATTAATTTTACTATGTTATACCATAATTATTATCACCATTTTGTATGTTAGTGAAAATAATACAAATCGGTTGTAAACATATACGGCCTATCAGTGCTAGCCGGTGATACGAACTAAAGACGACAATTGCTAAGGGTGGGAAAAAAAGAACTAAGACTAAAGATTGAAATACCTGAATTTTCAATCATCCTTGGTACTTGTTCGGTTCCAGATTGCCGAGGATTGAAATGTTATTGATGTTTTCGATCACCTCCCTCCATCCTAAATTATAATTCATTATTATAATGTTCTTGAAGAGTCAAAGCATTTTAATTTATGGTATCAAATAGTATTATTAGAATCTTCAATAATTTTCTTAAAATGTGGATTGAAGGGGGTATTTAGGAAATTAGGATAGGCCTCCAAATTGTTGCTCTAAAAAACCTTTCTAAAATGAAACATTAATTTTTTAAGACAAATATCTTTTTCAAGAATTTGGAGGTGCGAGAGGCTGGTAAGAGTTAATACAAAATAGATAATACAGTTTTATAAGTTCCAGAACCAAAACTAGAGACCTTGAAACAATACTGAAGCACTGCTCTAGCAAGGCTTCTACACTAGTTGGAGGTAGATGAAAATAGTGAATGGAAATTTTTGGAGGCAGGAGTTTAAAATATCTTATTTGGGAGTAGGAGATTTGGTGGGAAGGAAATGGGAGTTTAGAGGACTAACTGTTACTATTCATTCAGTTCTATTGGTAAAGGTAAATCCGGGGGAGGGTGGGTTTGTGTTTTTAATAAAAGATAAACCAACAATCACAATTCATTATTATGACTAATGTTAAAAAATCATTATGGATTCTCCTATAGTTTCTCACTCAAAGATCCCCTAAACCAAACAAGGGGTACAATTCTCTGTTCAACTACTACTGCTCTTATTTTTCTCCATGAACCAAAAACAAGGAATTAGGATTAAAAGCCAAACTGTCACCTTAATCTATATCTCTTATAAAGTCAACCCAACTACAAGTTCTATCTCAGCATCCAAGGAATCAACATCATTTTCCACTAATTATCTATTTCATCTCTCACTAATTAGTCATGACATTCCACTAACTTCCAACTTCTTAATACAAGCTATCAATGCTATTTTCACTTATTTTTATTCTAAATTCTTTGCAACTCCCACAGCAACGCGGGGCGTATCTTCTCCATTAACTTTCACCACTAATTTCCTTGTCTTTTCACACGTAATTGCCAAACAGACGCATCCTCTAGATACACGATCATGATGATCCATTTACCTATTTGTCCATATATTCCATTTCCGTTACGCTTTAGGCCGAACATCCACCCAGTCAAACAATAATGGCTGACGTGTGCTACCCAATTCGTTAATGGGCTTCATCCGGTCAACTGGTCGTCCACAACCATGCAACGTTACTGGGTAGCATTCTGATTTGGGCGTCCACATCCTGCTCGTGCATGCTCCTCACGTTGGACGAGTCATGACGCATGCTTGACACACAGCAGCGCAGGGTGATTTAGTGAATCACTAGAAAACTTGGCGCGCGGCTTTGCCGCGCCATCTTTGAGCTTCCCATTATTCTGTTTTATCGGCAGAGAGTAGTGCCAAATAGAAAATGGAGAAGTTACCACAGTAATTGTCTTGATCTATGATAAGTCTGTTCTTGCAGAATACAAAATGGATCATATCAAGAATTATGTGATGATTCTAGTCTGAAAATAATACTAACCCAAGAACTTTACATAAACAGAGTAGCAGTCATCAAACATTCTTCATTGACATTGAAGCTACGAGCTTTGAGAATAAGTGGCAATAGATACAATCTTTGGGGTAATAATTGTATATGTTGGTACCATCATTCATTAAGGGTGAGTCGTCCACAAAATGTTGACTGACTGGCGACTGCAATGGGGAGAGCTTTACCTTTACCCAATGATTGGTCAGTCAGGATGTGTGTGGAAAATCCAGATTATAAACTTGACCATGGATTACACATGATCGGTCCTACTATCTATTCTTCTGGTCATAAAACATGTCCTTAGCTAGCTAAGGAAAACATTTTGCCAAATCTCAAAATACTTACGAAATTGTTTTTGTAGATAAGTATATGTACATATATTTAAAATACTTACAAGATCTCTTTAAAACTAGATATGTGTACAATACAGTTGGGCCAGGGATCCATTTTACATCAAAAGCATCTAATAAGCAAAGAAAAGTCCAACACCTCCTTCAACTATCGTGACCGTCCGATATTCTTCCATGATCTATAAAACCAGTTTTTTAACCTCAGCTCCCTCAACGTTCAATTTTTTTATAAAAATAACTAAAAGTTTTAACAAAATAAAATTATCAAAGTATATTTTTATCTAAAAATATAATACAACAAAAAATCCTAAAAAGCTAGTTTAGTCTTAGAAATTCATACAAAATTGTTTTAGCTTGAAAAATTATGAAACTAGTTTTAGATATTTTTTTTCTAAAATCATGTTATGGTGCCTAACTTGAAATATATTATTCATGTCACCTGATTTTATCTATACAAATATAATGACTCTTGTGCTACACCATGTAGATTTTCATGTCATGTTACACTTTTTTGTGTAGTTCGAATGATTATTGATTAATATCAACTAATTATAATAGACATGAGAGCTTCTAGAAAATAAGCATCAAAATGGGTCCATCAAGAATTCAAGATTAAAACAATTTTAACCTAGACACCATAATATGAAGCATGATTTTAGAAAACTTTTAAACAAGTTTCATAACTTTTCAAGCTAAACTAAATTTTCTAGGGTTTTAAGATTTTTAATTACATTATTTTTCCATGCAAAAAATATGTTTCAAATATCTTTCCATTTTTATTAATATTTTTATATATTCATAAAATTATTACTGTCTGATTTACCTCCTTGAACTTTCAACTTAGTCCGATTTACCACCTTTACATGGAGCCACAACATCAAAACCTCCCTGTGCTGAAGTGAATAGTTTTCAAAGGTTGAGAAAGGTTTAAAGGTCGATTTTGTAATAAATCATGGTTGAAAATTATATGAATCTAGTTTTAGATTTTTTTTTCTGAAGTCATGTTACGGTGCCTAGCTTGAAATATATTATTCTTGGCACCTAATTTTATCTGTACAAATATCATGACTCTTGTGCTACCATCTGGATTGTCATGCCACGTTACGCTTTTGTGTAGTTAGAATGATTTATATCGACTAATTATAATAGACATGAGTGCTTCTACTAGAAAATACGCACCAACATGGGTCCTTCAAGATAAAACAATTTCAACCTAGGCACCATAACATGGAGCATGATTTTAGAAAGATTTGAAACAAGTTTCATAATTTTTCGAGCCAAACTAAATTTTCTATGAAACTTGTTTAGTTTAGGACAAATTTTTAACATATATAGATCGAACTAGAATCCAAGAAAAAAACAAGTTGCCAAGGCCAGCTCGGGTACCTCGTGGACATTGACGTCCATAGTTAGTTCTTTAGTAGTGGTATGGATTCGCATAATGCTCTATTTTTTTAGTACTTTGTGTTTTTTTTAATTGACCAGGTTGGTCTTTTTATTCTGTTGATATTAAATACTTGCTGCTGAAATGCCTAGTAGCTGCCTAATGCCTAGCTGCTGAAATGCCCAGACTTGGTTGGGCCTAGCCTGTTGTCTACTGGATCCGCTGGGTCCTGGCGCAAGTCGTGATTCGCTCAATAGGCCGCTCGCTCCCTCTCTCACCGCTCGGAGCTCGGTGCCTCGGCGATGACATTGGCAGGGCCCTCAAATCCGAGCGGCCGGCACAAGATGTGGCGACCTGCGCTTGCCGGCAGGCCTCCGGCCGTGGATATGCAAGATGGTGACTGCAGCTTGCCTCGTGGGGCGCCGGCGGCCAGGGATGGACGAAGACCAACTGTCGGTCGGATTCTGCTTGCCGTTGTTTAAACTTCAAGTCATGCGTGGATAGTTGGCGGCTCCCTCAAAATCTGTCACCTCCTGCACAGGAACATGGCAACCGTGCAACGGCTGTCTGAGCTGATAATGGAGCCAAGTGTTGCGGCTTTATTTTCTCTATCTCCAGAGTTTGGGCTTGGATCAAACCAAGAGAAACAGAGCATTTTACTCTCAAAACGTTGGAGAAACAGAGGGCGAACAAGCTCACTACTAGTACTAGCTGCCTGCATTTTATTCAAGGCTCAAGCTCAACACAAACACATCAATGTGTTTTCACATATTTATAGACTACATGACTGGCATCATGTCTATTGCGTCTGTGCGTGTTGGTAAATTATACTGAAAGGGAAACAACAGAAAGAGAAAATGACACTGGGTGGAAGTTGATGTGAGCAGCTTGCAGGGAATTTCCGGGGCCATGTTGTAATCTTGCTTTGGGCTATCATGTCATCATATAGCTCACAGCCACGACTCTCCTTCTAAAACCTGATCCGTCATAGGCATTTTTGTGGTTCATGGAATATTGTGCAAAGTCAGGTGGAAGGAGATACATTTACCAACGCTTCACGATATTACCAAAAACATCAATAATTGGATACGATTTTCAGTTTTACATTTCTAAGCTGAGTACTGGTTATCGACTCTTTCAAATGCAACACTATTGCACCCTTGCATTTAGGGACAATTGCAAGACTGCCCTTGTTTTGAGGTCCAACCGCACGTTTGTCCCTCTTTTTTTAACTTTGCATGTTTGCTCCTGTTTTTTAAATCCGAAGGCACCAGTTGTCCCTATTTCGTGAAGTGGACTTAACGGTGTGAAGTATAGGTTGAAAAGACAAAAATGCCCTCAACATGAATGACCTAAGTATCAATCCGAATTTTTTTTTATACAGACTTACTGTGCACTTATCTTAGACAAATGACAATATATATTTTGTATAAAATTCAACTCCATATGTTTGCAAGCATAATATTTTTTTTGTACAGACTTGTTGTGCACTTATCTTTGACAAATGACAATATATATTTTGTATAAATTCAAGTACATATTTTTGCAAGCATAATATTTGCAGATAGTATATAAGCATAATACTTGCACAATATATTTACAAATGACAATACATGAAGAGAGATCCAGATAATATATAAAGCATAATATTTGCATCATAATGTAAGAGTTGACAATAACCACATTAAGTTTTCATGTCTTAATCACAGTAAGCATACCAAAATAAAGTTGACAACATGCTAAGATCATGTCCAGGTCATACATGGCTTAGCACATACACAATAATCCACTAATTATTACATAATATCCCAAGCAATGGTCAATTATGCACATTGAGCAAAGCAGCAAGCCTTGAAGCACCTCTTCCTCTGCCTCGGCCTCCCCTTCCCCTGCCTCTGCCCCTTCCCCTCCCAGTTGGTGGCCTTCCCTCTCTAACATGAGTGGCACCATCACTTCAAAAAAAAAAAAATAGTGAGCATGCAGCAGTAAATACTTGGCTGTGGGCATGATCGGGTTCAAAATAAAGTGAAAAAGTGGCATACTTGGCTGTTTCAGTATGTGATGAACTTGTACTTCCACTTCTAATTTGTGATCCTCCTTCAATATTACTTGCAGCATCACTTGTTTTGAGAAAGGAAAAAACCATCAGGTGGTATGTTCAAATCATAAGAAATAGTAAACAAGTACACATGGGATGACTTACTTGGTTGACCCAGTAGTAGGAGGGTCATTGCTCTCCACCTCAGATGCATTCTCATGAGATGCAAACATCTTTTTCTGCCAAGCAGTCAGCCCCCCTTGGCACTTCTTTGCTGTATGGCCTAGTTCACCACATTCGGAGCACCTCTTTCTTTTCCTAGCACTAGGTTCATCTAATGCCTTAATCCTAGTTTTCCTTGGCCTGCCAGACTTTCTTCTCAACTTAGGCTTTTTTATTTTGTATCCAAGATCAACACGTGGCCAGAAATGCTTTGATGTCATCGGATTAAACACACCTAAATATGTCTTTGTTGAGCTCAAACCACTCGGACAGCTGTTCATCAGTTGAAATCTCAATGGATTCATCCTCCAGTGCTCGCCACAGAGAAATGTACTGCTTCGAACCCCATAAAAAGCTTTCACCAATGAAATTTACTAGCTGCAGCACACTATAGTTTTCACTGTTAATAACTGTCGTCAAGCTTTCCCTCCTCCTATATGTCTTAGGACCCCCATCAGGCAAGCTCCAATGTGCCTGAACCATAACAACAAGTTTTATGTGATTGTCATTTGTCCTACAAACCAGAGCATGTTCTATAAGCTAGTTCATCCTAAAGACCTAATCGAACAACAGAGCAAGGTCTACTGCACAAAGATGAAGTCCAAGAAATTTACCCAATCGGTTCCATGTCGCAGCGCGCCGCCTCGTCGGTTCTCCTGCTTCCTGCTGCTCAAGGCCGAGCAGCGTCGGTCGCTTGCCGCCTCACCAGATGATGCAGGCCGCCCGCAGCTGAGGGCTGTGCAGGCCCTGTGCCGGCCGCTGGGCCTGCAACGCCGTAGGGGCCGCCCGCCGCCCCGCGCCGCCCAGCGCCCTGCGACGCCTGAAGCCGCGGCCCTGTGCCTGCCCGCCGTTGCGCCCGCGCCCCTGCGCCTGCCCCCTGCCGTGCCGGTCGCCTGCTTGCAGCTGCGCCGCGCTGCTTGGCCCGCCTGCCCGCCCGCTCGAAGCCGTGGCGCGACGCGGCGCTGGATCCACCGGCCGCCCGCCCGATGCCGCTGGATCCACCGCCGCGCGCTGAAGCCGCTGGACCAGCCCGTCGGCTGTAACCCTAGCGCCGGCCGGTGTTCCTGGTTCGAAGCCGGTCGAGTCGAGCGAACAGAAAGGAACGGGAGAGGAGTTGTGCGTTTTGGATAAGGGGTACTATAGTCTTTCTCCCTTTTTTCTTTTTTTTGGAAACATTTTTTTGAGTCCATTATTTACTACCAGCACACGGTGTCAAGAAGCAGGGGCAAACACTACCTTTGATTTCGAAAAACAGGGGTAAACGTGCAAAGTTAAAAAAAAGACGGCAAATGTGCAGTTAGATCTCAAAACAAGGGCAGTTTTGCAATTGTCCCTTGCATTTATAGGAGATATTTTATACTGACATATCCTCCCTTTGGGGCTATTATTCTATACAAATGTTTCTGAATCTTGCACTGTACAGGACACACTTCGAAATGCTTGAAGCAACATATAGATGAACTTACACTTATCCATCAATTATTTCTTCAGGTGCATGTGCATGAGAAGGTGAGACAGAAGGTCGTTTGTGGAGAGCCAATTTCTGATAGATGTCCCGCATTTCTGGTCTAGATTGAGGAGAAGTTTGCAGGCAAGCAAATGCAACTTCGACAAGCAAAGAGATTTCTTTTTTCTCCACCATTGTTGGTGACGATAAGCGCTGGTCCAACATATCCTCTAACGCAAGTTCACGATGTTGTTCTATAGAAGCGATGGACTGTAGCTCTCTGGGGTATCTCCCCATCAGAATCTCAAGCACAATTACACCAAAGCTGTAGACATCACATTTTGTCGTGACCACTGATGTGTAAGAAAACTCTGCATCAAAATAAGTACTTGAGTCAGCAATCAAACATAGTGACAAACCAAAGTGAAATATTTCGTATTTGCCAATAGTGACATGAATATATTTGCTATATGCAAGAAAAGGCTAACTGACCACATACCGGGTGCTATATAGCCATATGTTCCTGCTAGTTCGCTCCAATTGGATGAATCAGGTTTAAGCATCCTCGCTATTCCAAAATCTGAAACATATGCCTTAAATGCTGCATCCAGCAAGATGTTGTTGCTTGTTATATCACGATGGATTATTGGAGGGTTGCATTCATGGTGCAAGTAGTAGATAGCTTGAGCAACATCTCTTGCAATGGCACCTCGCCTCTGCCAGTCTAACTCTTCTGCCAAGTCTTCATTTTCCAAGATAACATGAAGGTTTCCTCTCTCAATGTAATCATACACTAAAAATTTGTACCTTGGATGGGAGCAAAATCCATACAACTTGACGATGCTTCTATGTCGTATCTTTGTCAGCACTTCAATTTCACTAAGGAATCTCTTCTCCTCACTAATCCCTTCTTCAGTTGGGTGAAGCTTTTTCACCGCAACTAATCTCCCTCCTTGAAGCTGTGCCTTGTAGACTATGCCAAACCCCCCTGATCCAATGATGTACCTATCACTGAAATTTTCTGTTACCCTAGTGATGTCCTCAAACAATAGTTTCCCATCAAAATTCCATACCGAGAGAACATCTCTTGTATCAGTAAGTGCTGTAATTTGTGATCTTTTCCTTTTGCGAAGGATCATAACTAACACAACAATTAAGATAATAATAACTACACACACTGGGGTAGAGCCAACTAGGACCAAGTGGTGAATTCTAGCTTTGTGATATTCCTTTATTGGAGCTAAAGAGCATTCAGGCAGGCAAGATATATTACCACAGAGGCCTTTGTTGTGGAGGAACCATGTTGCCGAGGCATTTTGGAACAATCGTCCTGTTGGAAGAGGCCCTTCCAAGTCATTGTATGACACATCTAGTGTTGACAGACTAACCATGCTGCAAATGGAGGAAGGAATGCTTCCACTGAAGTGATTATGGGAAAGGTTTAAGATTTCCAACATCACCAAGTTCCCGAGTTCCGCAGGTAGGTTGCCTGCAAGTTTATTGTTGCTTACATCCAACATCATTTGTAACCCTCCCATATTACCAATAGTCGTAGGCAGATGTCCACTCAAATTGTTGTTGTTAATTCTTAAGGATACTAGTTTAGTACAACTCCCGAGCTCTTGTGGTATTGAGCCGCTCAACTGATTTGAAGAAATATCAAGGTATTGCAAATTCCTCATTTGACCAAATTCAGGTGGTATATGACCTGAAATTTTATTCTGTGATAAGCTGAGCAAGTACAGGTTAGCAAGACTACTTAATCTTGCTGGTATACTGCCAGTTAGGTTGTTGGCATGTACCGTAAGTATCTCCAATTTTTCAAGGTTTGAAAGCTCGGGAGGCAAGCTTCCACTTATCATGTTTTCTTCCATAGCAAAAACGGTCAAATTGGTGTTTGAAGCCCAGGTTTTGGATAAATACCCAGAAAAGTTGTTTCTGTCCAATTTTGCTTCGACAAGTCGTGGGTAAGGCCCAAAGGATGATATATCTCCTGTCATTTTGTTGGAACTAAGGCTAAGAAATTCCAGGCTCCTACATGTTTCAAGGCTTTTAGGAATTGGGCCAGTGAACATGTTGTTCCCAACGCTGAACCTTTGAAGATTCCCGCCTTTGCATGCATTAGAGGGCAGTTCCCCTAATAGAGAGTTGCTACTCAAATCAAAATGTGTTAAGTATGTCAAATTAGCGAATTCTCGTGGCAAAGGACCTGACAGCTTGTTGTCGGAAAGATATAGGTATCTTAGGCTTGTGAGGTTCGCGAAAGTTGCTGGGATGGAGCCTGAAATCTTGTTTTCATCTAATGACAAGATCTGGAGATCCACCAAAGCACCAATCTTTGCAGGAATAGATCCGACGAACTGGTTTTCATCAAGGGCGAGAAAGTTTAATGTAGTAAGGTTCCCCATACTTGGAGGAATGGGGCCGCTTAGCAGGTTAGAATCTAAAGTTAGGATGCTTAGATTGGGAAGCAAACAAATCTCACGTGGAATGGGCCCTGACAAATTGTTTTCGGAAAGGTAGAGGACGTTTAGTTTGGTCAAGTTGCCAAGGCTTTTAGATATCTGACCGCTTAAAAAGTTGGTGCTTAGGTCCAAAATTATTCCAAGATCAGGGAGGTTCCCGAGCTCCTCCGGTATTGGCCCGGTGAGCAGGTTTTGTCCAGTGGAGAGAGCAACTAGTGTGCTTAGGTTCCCAAGGGATGCAGGGATACGACCTGTGAGATTGTTCACGAAGAATCCCAGCTGGCTAAGGCGTGGCATGTTGCCGAACTCAGATGGTATGCTTCCATGGAGCCAGTTGGAGCCGAGATCGAGGTAGGAGAGTACAGGTAGGGAGGTGATGGCAAGCGGGATCTCTCCACTGAGGTTATTATAGGTCAGATCAATGTGTGTGAGGAATGGGAGCGCCGAGAAGTTGAGCTCACCAAGGTAGCCGTCGAGGCCAGCGTTTGGCAGGGAGATCTGGGTCACCGCCAGGGACGCCCGGTGGCCGCGGTGCACGACGTCGCACGCCACGCCCGTCCAGTTGCTGCTGCACGGGCTCGTCCCTTGCTGCCAGGAGTCCAGTGCCGGCGACGAGTTCCGCAGGGCGGACTTCCACTGGAGGAGGGCCGCTATCTGGGACCCGAGGTGCACGCCTCCATGATGGTGCCTTGCTGCGTCAGCGTGCATGAAGAGAACGCACCAAGTCCAACAGAGCAACAAGCAGAGTATCAGCTCTGTCATCGCCATACGTGCTGGCATGGTTTTCTTTGCTTCGTTCTTTCTTTCGTTATTGACAGCTAGCTTCTCAAGATGGCATTAACTGGTACTTGGGTCTAGGGTGTGCCGATGCTGCATGGCCATGCTGGAGAGTGGAGGGTATAGGATGTATATATAGTGTTTGTTAGCTAAGCTACGCGTAGTGGCCAGGTCACCAATCAGTTGGAAAAAGCAGCCACTCTCAACTCTCAACATCAATCACTTGGAAAAAGCAGCTACTAGTCTCAATCTGTTAAGATTGCGTGAAGATGGCCAAACTCGATTATCTAGAAAGTAATTGACCTGTGTACTATGCAAATCTTCGTCACCGCCAGTTTGTAATCTCCGATATATCACCGTCGATTTTGGCTCCTAAGTGTATAACAAAAGTTATGCATCTAGAAAAACCAAAGCGTCTTAGCATGTGGATTGAAGAGAGTATTTATGAAATTAGGATAGACCTTCAAATTGTTGATCTAAAAACCTTTGTAAAATGAACAATTAAAATTTTACGACAAATATGTTTTTCAAGAATTGGGAGGGCTGAGAGAGGCTCGTAAGAGTTATATAAAATAGATAGATAATACAGTTTTACAAGTTCCGGAACCAAAACTAGAGGCCTTGAAACAATACTGAAGCACTACTCTACCAAGACTCCTAACATACTGTAGTCACACGTTTTGTTCGAGGTAGTTGAAAATAGGGAATGGAAATGTTTGGAGGTAGGAGTTTAAAATATCTTATTTGGGAGTGGGATATTTGGTGGGAAGGAAATGAAAGTTTAGAGGACTAACTGTTACTATATACCCCATTTCAAATTATAAGATGTTTGACCTTTTTATCATAATTTTGACTACTTGTCTTATTCAGTATAAATATAGCAAAATTTAAGTAATTCTTGAAGAATTTTTATTAATAAAGTGAGCTACAACAAAAGAAATGATATTTTATACAAATTTTTAAATAACTTAAAAACCCCCTAAACCAAACAAGGGGTATAATTCTCTGTTCAACTACTGCTACTCTTATTTTTCTCCACGAACTAGAAACACGGAATTAAGACTAAAATCCAAACTGTCACCTTAATTCTCCATTAACTTTCAGCACTAATTTCCTTGTCTTTTCGCATGTAATTGCTCAAAAAGAACGCATCCTCGGCCAGATACACTATCATGATGATCCACTTACGTATTTGTTTATTTCCATGCCATTCCGTAACGCTTTAGGCCGGACATCCACCCAGTCAAACAATAATGGGCTGACGTGTGTTACCCAATTCGTTGATGGGCTCCATCCGGTCAACTGGTCGTCCACAACCATGCGACGTTACTGGGTAGCATTCTGATTTGGCGTCCACATCATGCCCGTGCATGCTCCTGACGTTTGCCACAACAGAGGCTTCAGTCGTCCACAAAATGTTGACTGACTGGCGACTGCAATAGATACAATCTTGGGATAATAATTGTATAAGTGAGTACCATCATTCATTAAGGGTGAGTCGTCCACAAAATGTTGACAACTGACTGGCCACTGCAATGGGGAGAGCTTTAGCTTTACCCAATGGATTACACATGTATGGAAAATACAGATTATAAACTTGACCATGGATTACATATGATCGGTCCTACTATCTATCCTTCCGGTTACGAAACATGTCCTTAACTAGCTAAGGGAAACATTTTGCCAAATCTCAAAAATACTTACGAAATTGTTTGCACAAAATCACTTTAAACTTGGATATGGGTTCAGTATTTTGCTCTTGATATGTACAAAACAGTTGGGCTGGGGATCATTTTGCGTCAAAAGCATCTAATAAACAAAGGAAAGTCCTTCAACTATTGCGGCTGTCCGATTTTTTTCTGATCTAGAAAACCAGTTTTTTAACCTCCTTAACTTTCAAAATATTTTCATAGAAAATTAAAAAATTATCAAAGTACTCCCGCCGTTCCAAATTATAAGTCGCTTTGACTTTTTTGGTACATCCATTTTAAACTATGTATCTAGATATAATAATGTGTCTAGATACATAGCAAAATGGATGAACCAAAAAAAAAAAAGCGACTTATAATTTGGAACGGAGGGAGTATATTTTTATACGAAAAAATATAATACAACAAAAATCCTATAACCTAGTTTAGTCTTAAAAAATTCATACATATTTGTTTTATATATTTTTCTGAAATCATGTTCTGGTGCCTAGCTTCAAATATATTATATTACTATCTTTATCGAAAAAGGATTCCGGGGCTTCTCAGCCACCGGAGCACTATTCACACAGAGCCCACCACTGTTCACGTGGGGCCCACATGCACAGTTCTTTTTTATGGTAAGCTTCGCTTTTTTCCTCCGCTTTAACCCGGTGCACTAGCGTATAATCCACCGCACAACCATCGTGTGACTATTAATAAAAGTCCTCCATATGCATAGGAGTAATGCACCGTACCGGACTCCTCCAAGCATCTATCTTGCCGTCCCTATCAGTCCTATTAGTAAAACCATATTTTGTATTGTCTAACTTAATGATTTCATAGAATCCGCCATTGTAAAAGAGGATATATATATTGCCTTAAAATGCAAAAAGGCTATCCAAAGGTAAAAATCACCGGCTTCTACCATTCGATCATGGATTTTCTAATTTTATGTCAGCCGTTCTTAGAGATAATATTGAGTAATTATTATTATCTTTTACATGCAGATACGTACACTATACTATGAAGAAGTAAACAAAGACACAACCATATACACAACTTTAGACCTATTACCCCTATAAACAAATGAAGCCCACAAGAACACCAGTTCACCATAATACACAGGCGCGACTACCAACTACACGCGTGGACCGTCCTAGTATTATTGATGTCACCTGATTTGATTTGTAGTACAAATATCATGACTTGTGCTACCATCTAGATTTTCTTGTCACGTTAAGCTTTTGTGTAGATGGGATGATTAATATTGACTAATTATAATAGACATCAGAGCTTCTACTAGAAAATAAGCATCAAAATGGGTCCATTTCAACCTAGGCACCATAACATGGAGCATGAGTTTAGAAAAATTTGAAACAAGTTTCATAATTTTTCGAGCTAAACTAAACTTTCTATGAAATTTTAAGATTAAAAAGGTTTTAAGATTTTTAATTACATTGTCTTTCCATGCAAAAATATGTTTAAACAAATTTTTCCATTTTTGAATCTTTATATATTTTTAATAAAAAAGAGCTACATGCACTATAGGTCCATTAATTTGTGAGCAAATTTTAGTTAGGCCCATCAACTTAGTAGTTTTTCAGAACCATCAAATTGTGAGCAGATTTCAGTTAGGTCTATTAAGTTAGAAAGTTAGGTCCATCAACTTAGAAAGTGACTTTTTAGGTCCATAAACTTTATAAGACGTATCACTTAGGTCCTATCCCTCCACGTGGACTTCTTGAGCTAATGTGACCAACTAATTTGTTCATCTGAAACAGCTGCTGACCGTTCACTTTGTCAAACACGTTGTAAGCAATCAAGCGCTGCCACGGCCGCTCTGGCACGCCATGACCACGAGGGCGTGTCGGCGAGCATTGCCGCCATCAAGGCCACATGGGCGCATGAGCAGGCCGCCATGGTCACATGGGCTAGTGGGCAAACGCGAGAATCAAGGAACACCCATCCACCCACGTGCATAGGATGGCCCGCATGGGCGGCGCCCTGTTCGTGTGCCCGTGTGGCCATGGATCCCTACTCGCGCGTCATCGGGGCCACGGTGGCAACGATGCTTGCTCTGCGTGATCGCAGCGGCTTCGGCGTGCCTACAGGCCCATTTGGCCACGGTGGCGGCTTTTTCTCGCGTCCGTATCGGTGGAGGTGGTACCTACTCGCGTGCCCATAAGGTGTTTGATGAAATGACGGTGAACAACTACTTTAGATGGATAAGTGTTGGTATCTGTTAATGCCTACTGAATAATTCCACAAGCGCACGGATATATTGTAGCACTTCACCAGATAAGTATACCTAGTTTTAATATCGAACCCAAAGGAAGATGTGTGAGGGTCTTCTAAACTACACTTAACCAACTGAGTAGCAAACAAGGTTGTAGAAGGTAGGGATATAAAGGGGACAACTAGGGCTTCTAGTTCAGGCTCAAGCAAATTATGATTAAAATGTTTTACTAGGGAGTTGGATAGGATAAGCACAGACAAAGCTATACTCAGCTACCAACTATTCTCCTGCTAGGCCTACTGACGGGATAGTGGAATAAGTAAGATTCAACGGAGCTATAAGTCACCTCCGCGAGCTACCACCAAATCCGGACAATAGGGTACATCTACGAGCAACGGAGTCTAAGCACCACACTTACACTACGAATACTACTCTAACCCAAGAGCTACAAGGATTAAAATACTCAAAAGAGTCGTAAACTAGCAAAACAGAATAAACAATGTTACTTACTTGAACACAGAAGTTAACTCTAAAGTAGTCTCAGATACAAGCCGTAGAGGTAGCACTGACAGGCCGATACTCCTCCAAAACTTTCTCTTTAAACTCTATTTCTCTCCCTCTGAAGAACTAGCTTCTAGAGGTATAGAACTAGCTCTCTCCTGGAATGCTAACTCGAGAGGTCATCCATTCAAGGGACACCTCCGAGAATCCTAATTAGGTTTTCTAGCTGAAGCTCTTCTCTTCTTCTCTTGGATTCTCCTCATGGGGGGGTGTGCCTCTCCTTTTATAGCCCCTGGCGAATCAACGTGAGCCCTTGGATCAAACCGACCTTGACGGAGGGGTGGAGGTCGTTCCTCAAAGGCGGTGGAATAAACCAGCGGACCGGGCGCAACCGGGTTGCCCCTGCCCGGCCGGGGGTCCAGGCCGAGCCGGCCGGTCCGGCCTGGCCTCCCCGCCCCCGGCTCAATGTGGTGCCTTCACGTCTCTTCTGGAATGTTCCTGTGTTGCCGTGGCGTCCATTCTGGCATTCTATGTTGCAGTGTAGCTCAAAAGTGTGTCTTTTCCGGTGTTTACCTGTAAAAACCATTGATTCACCAAAACTCGTGGAATTCGTTAGTTAAAGCCCTACTCTAGGTAGATGGATTGCTTTTATATCATTTTAGAAGATTAGTTGACGGTTGGATTTGGTCGTTAAGGACCGTCAACAACTCCCCCACACTTAGACTTTTACTCGTCCTCGAGAAAAGGTTGGATCAGACATAGCTTAGGACAAAGAGATCAACATATGCTCATTCCAGGTGATTTCTGCACTATGAGATTCAAAGTGTCTACCAAACAACTTTGAGAAGTTGAAAAGTAGAATAGTCGAACAGATTACCTTTATCTTGCTGCTAGGACCATTGGAGATTTTTGTAAGATTTTTGGAATAAATATATAGCTTACCCGCTCCTCAATGTGGTACACTCTCAAATCACTCATTGTATGTGGTATTTGTGGATCTCACTTAGACATGAATGAGTGACTGCCTTTCCTTATAACCTACCTCTAATAGGCTTATTTGGAGTTTAAAGGTTTGATAAGGAATAGTATACTTACCTTATACGTCACTGAGCCAGCGTAAAAGTCCCAAGGAGAGAAGTGTCATGCCCTTAGATCAAAATGTGCATGTGTGTGGAATATATGGTGGCTATCCTATTCTACTTATGCTCATACTCTTGAAGGATATATCTCTCTCTTGCTTGAATTGGAATGCTTGGAGACAATGGGCTATCTTGAATTTTTCTTTTCTTTCTTTTCTAGAGAGCTAGGCACCCTTGTGCCTTTTGTTTTTTTAACTCTCTTTTTCTTTTTGCATAGCCCATGTCATCCTGCACAAAAACTTTATGCAAGACAGAGATTCTAATAATGTTAGAGCATAGATGAATATGATCCTACCAAAGATCTTTTTGGGTGCGTACTCTCAGTGTAAGAGCAGCACATTTTCTATGTGGATGGAAAAAGCTGTGCCTACCCCCAGTGTAAGGATAGTGCATATATGGAGTGTAAGTGGATCTTGACCTTGAGAGCATGATAAGTCTCTACAACACAGGTCTCAAAAGCTGACAGAGCTCAGTGCAAAATAAGTAACTTATATAGCAAGTTATGATCATGTATGGCTCTATAGGCATTTAAAAACCACAGAGGAGTAGCTTAGCTATTGTTTTTATATTTTTGAAATAAAAGCTCCAATAACCAGACAGAGAAATTCAGATTTTCATGTTTTACTATCTCATTCTTGTCAACAACTTAAGAAGCATTGAGGTCCCTATAAAGAGTTCCCAACAGCTGCAAGTGTACAGGAGATGAATTTATGTGATTCTTGTCTTAAGTTATGACTAAGCCACTCATCCTTGAGGTGTAATCATGTTTCGTTTAAGAATATTCAATTAAGCTCAGTTGTCAATAAATGAGAGTGCTTTGGAGTGCGTACCTGGCTCCTATAGATGTTCTTCTGTGTTCTTTATTGGCTGTCTCCCCCACACTTATTTCCTGTTTCCTTTTATGTACAACAAGGTGGAGACAAAAACAAAACATATATCTAGAGAGAGATGATGACTCTAAAACTTGACTCTTTATTATAAATGAGGCACATTTATTGCACAATGAATGAATGAAGGAATTAACTAATCGAACTAACAAACTAACTAATGAACTAATTAAGTAAACTAATGAACTAACTCTCACGTGTACCTATACATCTCTATCTCTATTCTTTCTTTTCTAGCTCCTCAACTCTAGCCTTCAGCGCTTTATTCTTGAGACGCATCTCCTCCTGCTTTAGCTCTAGATTTGCTATGCGTTGCACAGCCGTAGTCAGGGTGTTGAGCACCTCCGACAGCGTATGGCCCTGCAGGTCTATCCTAGTCTCCAGCGTGGCTAGGTTGAGTCGTGGCTGACGAGGGACTGGTGCAGTCCTTGCTTTCTTCTTCGACGGCTCCGGATTGGCTCTTGGTGGTGGATGGAACTTGACATTACTTGGATCCACCCGTACACCATCCAGAGTCACTCTCTCCTTCTCCGTGGTGTACTTCGCTCCAGTCACCACCCCAAACTTTGTGGTGACACCCAACAGCCTCTCCCCCTCTCTTGCAGATAATAACTTGGTACCCTGGGGGAGAGAGATGATAGGCTGACCGAGCGGGCGAGGCTTATCTCCGAGAAGTGGCCGACGGGCTGGAGGCATGATGGTTGGCCTCCTGATGGCTTGGGCGAAGCGTGCCTCCTCCAGTGGAGCTCCTTGATGTTGAGCTCGGACGACCTCCTTCGATGGCACCGTGACGATCGCCTTCGGTGGCACCACCGCCAGCTGCTTCGACGGGATGATGGCCAGTGGGAGGATCTCCTCCGGCTCTTCGACGGTGTAGGGAAGGCTTGGGTTGGCCATTTAGTGGGAGATGGAGAGATTGGAGAGCTTCCTTGCTGGGGCTAAGAGAGGAGAGCTCTTGGGATGAGAGGAGAATGACACCAGGGGCTTGTTTATATAGTCCTGGTTCCTTGGGGTGGGGGTCATTCCATCCTAATCTATCCCGAGCATCTATCGCGATAAGGCGGCGGCGGATACGGATCACGGCCGAATATTCGGAACCCTAACAGAATGAACTTCGCAACGAGAGGCGGCGGACCCCGAGACGGCGCTGGGGCGAGATCGACCGGCAGGGTGGGACCGGCCGGTCCCACCCCTGCCCGGTTCCCCGTGCCCTTTCGCGGGGTGCAATCTTGGCCCGTTTTCTCTCCAAATTTTCTCCCATCGCGGCCCGATTCACGATAAGGTTTTATTTTTTAATAAATTAGAGAAAAGTTAAGAAATAAATTTCATCCAATTCCTCAGGTGGTCTAGAAGGTTCTAGAAAAATTTTAAGACGTTGGCCATTTACCTTGAATAACGTACCTTCGTGGTTTTGAAGTGTCACTGCCCCATGTGATGATGAATTTACCACCGTGAATGGTCCTTCCCATTTGCTTCGTAGCTTTCTATGTCTGAATAATCTCACCCTGGAGTTAAATAATAGCACCTTATCTCCAGGATCGAAGCTCTTCTTCTTGATTCGTTTATCATACCACCTTTTGGTTCTCTCTTTATAGATTTTCGAGTTATGATATGCTTTTTCTCGCCATTCATCTAGTTCTGAGAGTTGCATCTTTCTTTTTGTCCCAGCGGCCTCAAGATCTATATTCTATCTCTTGATTGCCCAATGAGCTTTGAACTCGAGCTCTATTAGCAAATGACAGGTCTTACCGTAGACAAGCTGATAAGGTGACATGCCAAGAGGTGTCTTGTAGGCAGTTCGGTATGCCCATAGTGCGTCGGGTAGCTTCTCCTTCCAAGCGGTTCCCATCTCATTAACTGTCTTCTGTAGGATATTCTTGATTTGCTTATTGGAAGTCTCAGCTTGGCCACTTGTTTGAGGATGGTAAGGAGTAGCCACGTGATGTTGGATCTCTTGCTTCATTAAGTAGTTACGAAAGTCTTTGTCAATGAAGTGAGTTCCTCCATCACTAATCACCATTCTTGGAACACTGAATCTTGGAAATATTGTCTCCTGAAACATCTTCTTGGAATTTGTAGAATTGGCAACATTGTATGGCTGTGCTTCTACCTATTTTGAGACATAATCAACTGCCACTAGACTATACTTATAGTTGCCTGATTTTGGGAATGGTCCCATGTAGTCGATTCCCCAGACATCAAAGAGCTCGATCTGAAGATTGTTGGTGAGGGGCATAGCATCTCTTGAGTTGATATTGCCATGCCTCTGACATGCTCCACATCTTCGTACGAAGTTCTTGGTGTCTTCATACATGGTTGACCAAAAGAATCCACTTTGCCAGATTTTTACATGGGTTCGGAATGCGCCATAATGACCTCCATATGGTGATGAGTGACATTTTTCAATGATCTGTAGTCCTTCCTCAGTGGGTACGCATCTTCGGAGTAGTCCATCAGCACATACTCGGAAGAGATAAGGATTATCCCATATATGTAGACGACTTTCATAAATAATCTTTCTCCCGTCCGCTCCTGGTGGTACATATCCTGCAACCATAAAATTGACAATATTCGCGTACCGAGGGATCCGACCTGAGATGGCGTAGAGCATGTCGTCTCGAAGAGAGTCATTAATTGGTAGTTCCTGCATATTCTTAAACTGCATTCTAGACAAGTGATCGGCAACATGGTTTTCTACTCCTCTTTTATCTTTTATTTCTAAGTCAAATTCTTGGAGTAGCAAAATCTATCTTATGAGTCGGGGTTTAGCATCTTTCTTAGTGAGCAGGTATTTAAGAGCAGTATGATCAGTATAAATAATTACCTTTGCTCCTACTAAGTAAGATCTAAACTTATCTATAGCAAAAACAACAGCCGAAGCTCTTTTTGGTAGTTGCATAATTATGTTGAGGTCCTGTCAAAGTTTTGCTAGCATATGCGATTGCGTGATGTTTCTTTTCCTTAGTTTGTCCTAAAACTGCCCCCACAGCATAATCACTTGCATCACACATCAATTCAAAAGGTAGCGACCAATCAGGGGGTTGAATGATTGGTGCAGAGATGAGCGCTTTCTTAAGGGTTTCAAAAGCTTTTAAATAAGCGTCATCAAATTCAAAGGGAGCATCTTTAGCTAGCAGGTTTGTTAGAGGTCTAGCAATGTATGAGAAGTTATGTATGAACCGTCTATAAAAGCCTGCATGATCTAGGAAGCTTCGAATTCCCTTCACATTAACGGGAGGAGGTAGTTGTTCAATTACTTCAATTTTAGCTCTGTCTACCTCTATCCCTCTCTCGGACATCAAATGTCCAAGCACTATTCCTTCTCTAACCATAAAATGATATTTTTCCCAATTAAGAACTAGGTGCTTTTCTTCACATCTTTGTAAAACTTATCTAAGTTTTCAAGGTATTTATCAAAAGTTTTTCCATATACCAAAAAGTCATCCATGAAAACTTCCATTATCACTTCAATCATATCAGAAAATATAGACATCATGCATTTTTGAAATGAAGCTGGAGCATTACATAGTCCAAAAGACATTCTACGGTAAGCATAGGTTCCGTATGGACATGTGAATGTAGTTTTACTTTGGTCATCTGGATGGATCGGTATTTGATGATATCCCGAATACCCATCAAGAAAATAAAAGAAAGAATGATTTGCTAATCTTTCCAACATCTCATCAATGAAGGAAAGAGAAAAATGATCTTTCCTTGTTGCCTTGTTTAGCTTTCGGTAATCAATACACATCTGCCATCCCGTGATGCAGTTCTTTGTGGAATTAATTCATTCTTGTCATTTCTAACAACCGTCATGCCTCCCTTTTTAGGCACAACTTGCACGGGGGCTTACCCACTCACCGTGTGTGGCACGTGATATATGATCCCGGCATGTAACAGTTTCAAAACCTCTTTCTTAACAACCTCTCTCATCACATTATTCAATCTACATTGTGGTTCTCTAGAGGGTGTTATCTCAGGGTCTATAGGAATGCGATGGGTGCAAAGAACAGGACTGATTCCTTTAAGATCTTGGAGTGAATAGCCAAAAGTAGATCTATGCTTTTCTAAGACTGTGATCAATCGAAAGGTTTCCTCCTCGAGAGTATCATTAATTATTACAGGAGATTCTCGATCATTATTTAGGAAAGCATATTTAAGTCCAGAAGGCAGGGGTTTGAGTTCTATGGGAGGCTTAGGTGGTTCCTCAGACTCATCTAGAGGGTCAGGTTCTAGCGTACTATCTCCTTCCTCTTCTAATGGTTCGGGATCATCCTCAAAGTCCGGTTCAAAAGATGATTCAAGGGTTGTCTCTAAGACTTCTTCCATAGGATCGGGCTCGGAAGTGACTCGCCTCTCCTTTGAGAACACCTATGGATACGAGGCGGTTTAAAATTCTTCCCAAGGCTAATATTCAAATTCCCTTCTTGTCCTTCTTGCAAAAGTCTCTATAGGCTGTCCAATCAATACGTCAAACTCTATAACATCAAAGACATAGAAGCTCAAATGAACTCTTATCCCCTTGACATAAATAGGTAAGACATAGAGAATCCCAAAACTTGAAATAAGATGGCCTAAAGGACTTTTCATAAACTTTGTTGTTAGGGTTAAGGGCATGTCTTTTAAAAGATCTTGAGCAAATATTGCAGACATGATGTTAACTCCCACAATAGGATTGTATAATGCTTCAAAAGATCCCTTGTGGATTCGACAAGGTATGGTGGTTGATGTAAAATCAACTCGAATGATATCAGAGGAAAGCTCTGACTCTTCCAACCAATTATTGCTTATAATCGACACAAGCTCTTTAGCATTTTGCTTAAGGAAAGCCACCTCAGAAGAATTTAAGATTCCGTCACTAGGTGACAACTTCTTTGATCTCCGTGGTCTCCTAACAGCAAAATAATTCGAGGTGTTTCCGTAATCAACAAATATATCATCCTCGATCTCGAGCATGAATTTTGGAAGTGGAATTTCTTCCTCCTCCTGTGGTTCAAGCTCGTTGATAGTTGCAGGTTGAGATGTGGTAGGTGTGGATTCCTGATCAACTATCGGATCTTCTTCCTCTACTAGCTTCTTTAGAGATGCTTCATTTTCATAGATTTTTGTAAGGACGTTTCTTGCAACATCAGGAGTGATATGCAAGAATGATCCTCCAGAAGCAAGGTTGAGGAACTTCATGGTTTTCCTATTCAGACCCTTATAGAAATGTTGAAGTAGAACGGGTTCTGGTATGGATAGACTTGGTCCGTAATGAGTTAAGCGATTAAAAGCGTTCCCGTGCTTCAATTAAAGTCTCCTTCCTCTCTTGTCTAAAGGATAGAACTTCTAAGCGGAGATCTACTACCCTAGAAATAGGATAGAATTAAAGGCGAATTCAGCACATAATGCTTCCCACCACCTTTAACACTCTCAACGTGGAGATCATACCAATGTCTAGCTTCTCCAAATCAAAGAGAAAGGAAAAAAGCTTCCATCGGATAGTCTCATCGGACATATCCTTAATGCGCAAACACACACAGGTTTTGTTCGAATTCATTAAGGTGAGAATAAGGGCTAGCATTGTCTTCTCCTCGAGAAAGATTGGTTTCTAACCATGTCTATTAAACATGGGCGTAGCTTATAGTCAGAGGCTAAGATTGACTTTGCGGACGGCTCTGGCCCTAAGCGTAGGCTCATGAAGTTATATTTATAGATAGAAGTGGAATTAAGTTGATCCATTGAATGATAGAAAAGGTAAAGAGAAATGGAAAAGGTAAAGAGTGATAGTCTATAAAAAAAAGATAAGATTATAATACAGGTTAAGATAAATTTAGAGTGATCTCAGCGACGTCTTCCCCGGCAACGGCGCTAGAAATGCTTGTTGGTATCTGTTAATGCCTACTGAATAATTCCGCAAGCGCATGGATACGTTGTAGCACTTCACCGGATAAGTATACCCAGTTTTAATATCGAACCCAAAAAAGATGTGTGAGGGTCTTCTAAACTACACTTAACCAACTGAGTAGCAAACAAGGTTGTAGAAGGTAGGGATATAGAGGGGACAACTAGGGCTTCTAGTTCAGGCTCAAGTAAATTATGATTAAAATGTTACACTAGGGAGTTGGATAGGATAAGCACAGACAGAGCTATACTCAGCTACCAACTATTCTCCTGCTAGGCCTACTGATGGGATAGTGGAATAAGCAAGATTCAACGGAGCTATAAGTCACCTCCGCGAGCTACCACCAAATCCGAACAATAGGGTACATCTACGAGCAACGGAGTCCAAGCACCACGCTTACATTATGAATACTACTCTAACCCAAGAGCTACAAGGATTAAAGTACTCAAAAGAGTCGTAAACTAGCAAAACAGAATAAACAATGTTACTTACTTGAACACAGAAGTTGACTCCAAAGTAGTCTCAGATACAAGCCGTAGAGGTAGCACCGACAGGCCGATACTCCTCCAAAACTTTCTCTTTAAACTCTATTTCTCTCCCTCTGAAGAACTAGCTTCTAGAGGTATAGAACTAGCTCTCTCTTGGAATGCTAACTCGAGAGGTCATCCATTCAAGGGACACCTCCGAGAATCCTAATTAGGTTTTCTAGCTGAAGCTCTTCTCTTCTTCTCTTGGATTCTCCTCATGGGGGGGTGTGCCTCTCCTTTTATAGCCCTGGCAAATCAACGTGAGCCCTTGGATCAAACCGACCTTGACGGAGGGTGGAGATCGTTCCTCAAAGGCGATGGAATAAACCGGGCGAACTGGGACGCAACCGGGGTTGCCCTGCACGGCCGATCCAGGGCCGAACCGGCCGGCTCTGGCCTGGCCGCCCCCCCCCCTCGGCTCGGTGTGGGTGCCTTCTCGTCTCTTCTCGGAATGTTCCCGTGTTCTTTGTGGCGTCCATTCGGGCATTCTATGTTCTGATGTAGCTCAAAAGTGTGTCTTTTCCGATGTTTACCCGCAAAAACCATTGATTCACCAAAACTCGTGGAATTCGTTAGTTAATGCCCTACTCTAGGTAGATGGATTGCTTTTATATCTTTTTGGAAGATTAGTTGATGGTTGGATTTGGTCGTTAAGGACCGTCAACAACAAGTCAACAAGCTATATCAACGCGAGAAAGCCCACATGCAGGGATTTGGACCTAGGTAGTACGGTATATAAAGTTTATGGATCCAAAAGACCACTTTTAAGTTGATAGATAATTGAAACTGCTCACAAGTTAATAGACCCAACAAGCCACTTTCTAAATTGATGGAGCTAACTAAAATTTGCTCACAAGTTAATAGACCTCTGATGCATTTAATTCTTAATAAAAAGTGTTACTAATCTGATTACCTTCTTGAACTTTCAACTTAGTTCCACTAGTATAAAAATTTACATTAGGGATGCCCCTTTTTTAGAAATGGTTCAAATAGGAAACCGCATCTAATTTCGCGTGAAGTACTATAGCTACATAACTGTTTCTGATGATCAATCTTCAGCGGCGGCCTTCCCCAACTATCTTCTTCCCAGTCTTATTCGAGAGTTAGAAAGGTACTGTTGCTTCAAAGTAGACAAGTATTGTAAGTCTAATTCTTAGTTATCTAGATCACCTTAGATAGCCCCTCTCTACCCACCAAAAACATTTACCTTATCTATCCTTGGACGTTCTTAATTCGTTACTAGATCACTTTGCGTTCCTCGTGGAAATTCGATACCTTGGAATACTCTTAGATGAAAGCTATAGCGGTATCCGTGCGCTTGCAGATTTATCTCTTCGATTATTCTGTGTGCGTTAAATATACCAACAACCCTTCACTTTGTCAAACACATTATGAGCAATCAAGCGCTGCCACGGCCACGTCGGCAAGCGCTGCCCCCACGCCACAACCACGAGGGTGTGCCGGCGAGCATTGCCGCCATCAAGGCCATAGGGGCACGTGAGCAGGCCGCCACAACCACGTGAGCTGGTGGGAAAACGTGAGCATCAAGGAACACCCATCCCACCCACGTGCATAGGATGGCTCGCGTGGGCGGCGCCCTGTTCATGTGCCCGTGTGGCCGTGGTGGCCTACTCGCGCGTCGTCGGGGCCACGGTGACAACGGCGCTCACGTGCGTGGTTGCAGTAGCTCGTGTGCCTACAGGCCCATTTGGCCAGGGTGGCGGCTCGTTGTCGCGTTCGCATTGGTGGAAGTGATGCCTACTTGCGTGCCCATAAGGTGTTTGATGAAATGACGGCCAACAACTACTTTAGATGGATAAGTCAGCAAGCTATATTAGCGCGAGGAAGCCCACGTGCAAGGATATGGACCTAGGTAGTACGGTATACAAAGTTTATGGATCCAAAAGACCACTTTTTAAGTTGATGGATCTAATTGAAACTGCTCACAAGTTAATAGACCTAACAAGCCACTTTCTAAGTTGATGGATCTAATTAAAACTTGCTCACAAGTTAATGGACCTTTGATGCATTTAACTCTTAATAAAAAGTATTACTAGTCTGATTACCTTCTTGGACTTTCAACTTAGTCCCACTAGTACAAAAATTTACATCAGGGATGCCCTCTTTTTTCAGAAACGGTTCAAATAGGAAACCACCTCTAACTTCGTGCGAAGTACTATGGCTACATAACTGTTTCTGATGATCAATCTTCAGCGACGGCCAAATTAAGAAACCCACCTCCAAAGATACGCTCATTTTGAGACGGCGGGGTTAGGAGAACCGTCTTTGAAGAACTATTTTCACGAGCGCCTAAATCATAAGAACTGCCCTAGAGGGGCGGCATGGGGGCGCCGTGTGGGCAGGGGGGCCCGCACAGCCGCTCCTAGCCGTTATCGCCGCTAGTTACCTTATTATTATTATTATTATTATTATTATTATTATTATTATTATTATTATTATTATTATTATTATTATTATTATTATTATTATTATTATTATTATTATTATTATTATTATTATTATTATTATTATTATTATTATTATTATTTTAAGAATTAAGATTAGATAAATTAAAAAGTCCGTGTTCAATAAAGACTTTCCCATTAGAGTCCAATCATGATTATAAATAATATGCCATTATAATAGGATGCAATCAAGAAAGTCATTGGGGGTAATTCCCTTTATTTTCAATCTCCCGCGCTCCTCCTTCCTCCCTCCTCTCCTAGCCATATCGCCATCCCACCCTCAACGTCTTGCGCCGCCCCCACACCAGCAGTAGCGCCACGGCCCCCTCCCCACCCTCCTTCTCCTCCAATCCACTAGTCCAATCCACCCTCCCCGCTGCGTGTGTTACAGTTTGTCTTGAAGATTATTTCATAATATTGTAGTACAATCCATTTTTGAAAAGCAATCAGAAATTCTGCTCTGGAGTTTACGTTTACGTAAACAAATTACGTACTTATACTTTTATTAATGACCAGATAGAGCACTTCGCCGTGCTACACTAGGCATGTGACGGAGAGGTGCGAGGCGTAGAAAGAAAGCAGGTAGATCTACTTGAAGACCTCAGTAATGCCTGTGCTGCCGGATCAAGCATGCAGAGACCTAAGATTGCCTCATGGTCATGGAGCAAATTAAAACTGAAAAATCAAAAGGTTCAATGCTGCCGCTAGGATTTGCGACCTCATCCTGCCTTGATCACAATCACAAGTAGATATAGCACATAATAAATTCAACCCCTCCCGGAAAAAAAATGTCCCTCGAGTTTGATTCATTTGAGTGCACATAATAAATCCAACCATGAGGCTTTCATTTGAGTGCACGATGTAATGTTTCTTTATTTTCTTTTGGGCTTCCTAATGCCCAGACTTGTTTGGGCCTAGCCCATCGATCGGCTGGGTGTTCCTCTGTCGCCGCTCGGAGTCGGTCGCTCCGCGATGGCATGGCATTGGCGGGCCCCCAAATCCTAGCGCCAGCGGCCGGCGCAAGATGACGGTTGACGGCACCCGGTAGGACAGGAGTTGGAGGCGCAAGATGGTGACTGCAGCCGGTACCCGGTAGGACAGGAGTTGGAGGCGCGCTGCTGCCGGCACCGGCGGCCAGAGATGGACGAGGAGCAACAAGACAATAACACGGAAGAACCAACTAGAGATTGCCACCAACTGTAGGATTCTGCCTACTGTTGTTGAATAAGCTTCATCCAGTCATGCGTGGCTGCTACTGGCTAGATTGCAGGGTTTTTTAGCCAACAAGAATGGCTCCAGATTGGCAGGTCCCTCAACATCTGCCACCTGCTGCACAGGAACGAACAGGACAACTAGCCCAGTGTTGCAAGTTTTCTTTTAGTTCCAAAGCTTGGGCTTGGATCAAACCAAGATGAACAAAGCATTTTGCTCTCAGAACAATGGGAGAAGCAGAGGACCAACAAGCTCACTGGCTGCCTGCATTTTATTCAAGGCTCAGCACATACAACAATGTGTTTTCTCATGTTTATAGACTACATGACTAGCATGATGTCTGTAGATTCTGTGCGAGTTGGTAAATTATACCGAAAGGGAAAGAACTGGAAGAGAAAATGACTCTGGGTGGATGTTGATGCAGGCAGCTTGCAGGGAATTTCCAGGGCCATGTCGTAATCCCTTGCTTTGGGTATCATGTCATATAGCTCACACCACGTGACTCACCTTCATTCTAAACCCTGATCCGTCATGGACATTTTTGTGCTTCATGGGATATTGCGCAAAGTTAGGTGGAAGGAGACACATTTACCAAGGCTTCACGATAATACCAAAAACATCAATAGTTGGATATATAGTATTTTTCAGTTTTACATTTCGAAGCTGAGTACTGGTTATCAACACATTCAAATGCAACAATATTGCACCCTTGCATTTATGGGAGCTATAATATACTGATATATCCTCCCTTTGGGGCTATTTTCAATACAACTGCTTTTGTATCGTGCACTGTACAGTACACACTTTGAAATGCTTGAAGCAACATACAGATGAACTTACACATGTCCATCGATTATTTCTTCAAGTGTATGTGCATGAGAAGTTGAGGCAGAAGGTGGTTTGTGGAGAGCCAATTTCTGATAGACATCCCGCATTTCTAGTCTGAACTGAGGAGAAGTTTGCAAGCAACCAAATGCAACTTCAACAAGCAAAGAGATTTCTTTTTTCTCTGCTATTGTTGGTGACGATAAGCGTTGGTCCAATATATCCTCTATTGCAAGTTCATGGTGTTGTTCCATGGAAGCAATGGACTGTAGCTCTCTGGGGTATCTCCCCATCAGAATCTCTAGCACAAATGCACCAAAGCTATAGACATCACATTTTGTGGTGACCACTGATGTGTAAGAAAACTCTGCATCAAAATAAACACTTGAGTCAGCAATCAAACATAGTGACAAACCAAAGTGAAATATTTCGTATTTGCAAATGGTAACATGAATATATTTGCTATATGCAAGAAGAGGATAACTGACCACATACCGGGTGCTATATAGCCATATGTTCCTGCTAGTTCCCTCCAATTGGATGAATTGGGTTTGAGCATCCTTGCGATTCCAAAATCTGAAACATAAGCCTTGAAAGCTGCATCCAGCAAGATGTTGTTGCTTGTTATATCACGATGGATTATTGGAGGGTTGCATTCAGGGTGTAGGTAGTAGATAGCTTGAGCAACATCTCTTGCAATAGCACCTCTCTTCTGCCAGTCTAACTCTTTTGCAGAGTCATCATTTTCCAAGATAACATGAAGGTTTCCTCTCTCAATATAATCATACACTAAAAATTTATACCTTGGATGGGAGCAAAATCCATACAACTTGACAATGCTTCTATGTCGTATCTTTGTCAGCACTTCAATTTCACTAAGGAATCTCTTCTCATCACTAATCCCTTCTTCAGTTGGGTGAAGCTTTTTCACCGCAACTAATCTCCCTCCTTGAAGTTGTGCCTTGTAGACTGTGCCAAAGCCCCCTGATCCAATGATGTACCTATCACTGAAATTTTCTGTTACCCTAGTGATGTCCTCAAACACTAGTTTCCCATCAAAATTCCATACCGAGAGAACATCTCTTGTATGTGTAACTGCTGTAATTTGTGTTTTTTTCCTTTTGTGACGGATCATAACTAACACAACAATTGAGATAATAATAACTATGCACACTGGGATAGAAGCAACTAGGACCATGCGGTGAATTCTTGCTTTGTGATATTCCTTTGTGGAATTTGAAGAGCATTCTGGTAGGCCTGAGATATTACCACAAAGACCTTTGTTGTGGAGGAACCATTTTGCAGAGGCATTTTGGAATAGACTTCCAGTTGGAAGAGGCCCTTCCAAGTTGTTGTATGACACATCAAGAGTTGACAGACTAGCCATGCTACCAATGGAGGAAGGAATGCTTCCACTGAACTGATTATGGGAAAGGTTTAGGACCTCCAACATCACCAAGTTCCCAAGTTCTGGAGGTAGGTTTCCTGTGAGTTTATTGTTACTTACATCCAACAACATTTGTAGCCCTCCCATATTGCCAATAGTCGTTGGTAGGTGTCCACTCAAATTGTTGTTGTTAATCCTTAAGGATATTAGTTTAATACAACTCCCGAGCTCTTGTGGTATTGAGCCGCTCAACTTATTTAAAGACATATCAAGGTGTTGTAAATTTTTCATCCGACCAAATTCAGGTTGTATATTACCTGAAAATTTATTCTGCGATAAGTTGAGCAAGTACAGATTGGCGAGATTGCTTAATTTTGCTGGAATACTACCAGTTAGGTTGTTGGCATGTAGTCTAAGTACCACTAGTTTTTCAAGGTTTGAGAGCTCAAGTGGTATGCTTCCCGTTATCATGTTTTCTTCCATAGAAAAAATGGTCAAATTGATGTTTGAAGCCCAGGTCTTGGACAAATACCCAAAAAAGTTGTTTCGATCCAAAAATGCTTTGACAAGTCGTGGGTGTGGCCCGAAAGATGATATATCTCCTGTCATTTTGTTGGAACCAAGGCTAAGAAATTCCAGGCTCCTACATGTTTCAAGACTTTTAGGAATTGGGCCAGTGAACATATTGTTCGTAACGTCGAACCATTGAAGATTCTTGCCTTTGCATACATCAGAGGGCAGTTCCCCTGATAGAGAGTTGTTAGCCAAATCGATATCTTTTAAGTATGTCAAATTAGCGATGAATTCTCGCGGCAAAGGACCTGACAGCTTGTTGCTGAAAAGATATAGGTATCTTAGGCTTGTGAGGTTCGTGAGAGTTGCTGGGATGGAGCCTGAAATCTTGTTTTCGGATAAAGACAAGGCTTGGAGATCCACCAAAGCACCAATCTCTGCAGGAATAGATCTGACGAACTGGTTTTCATGAAGGGCGAGAAGGTTTAATGTAGTAAGGTTCCCCATACTCGGAGGAATGGGGCCGCTTAGCATGTTAGAATCCAAAGCTAGGTTGCTTAGATCGGAAAGCAAATAAATCTCGTGTGGAATGGGCCCTGACAAATTGTTACCGAAAAGGTGGAGGATGTTTAGTTTGGTCAAGTTGCCAAGACTTTTAGGTACCTGTCCGCTCAAAAAGTTGGTGTCTAGGTCCAAATCTTCTAGATTGGGGAGGTTCCCGAGCTCCTCGGGTATTGACCCAGTGAGCAGGTTTTCTCCGGCGGAGAGAGCAACTAGTGTGGTTAGGTTCCCAAGGGATGCTGGGATACGACCTGTGAGGTTGTTGCAGCAGAGTCCCAGCTCGCTAAGGCGTGGCATGTTGCCGAACTCAGATGGTATGCTTCCATGGAGCCGGTTGCCGCCGAGATCGAGATAAGAGAGCACAGGTAGGGAGGTGATGGCCAGCGGGATCTCTCCATGGAGGCTATTGTAGAGGAGGTCAATGTGTGTGAGGAATGGGAGCGCCGAGAAGTTGAGCTCACCAAGGTAGCCGTCGAGGCTGGCGTTTGACAGGGAGATCTCGGTCACTGCCAGAGGCGCACGGCGGCCACGGTGCACGGCGGCGCACGCGACGCCCGTCCAGTTGCTGCTGCACGGGCTCGTGCCCTGCTGCCACGAGTCCAGCGCCGGCGACGAGTTCCGCAGGGTGGACTTCCAGTGGAGAAGGGCCGCTATCTGGGACCCGAGATGAACGCCGCCATGATGGTGCCTTGCCGCAGAAAGAGAACGCACCAAGTCCAACAGAGCAACAAGCAGAGTATCAGCTCTGTCATCGCCATACGTGCTGGCATGGTTTTCTTTGCTTCTTTATTTCGTTACTGGCAGCTAGCTTCTCAAGGTGGCATTAATTGGTACTTGGGTCTAGGGTGTGCTGGTGCTGCATTGCCATGCTGGAGAGTGGAGGGTATAGGATGTATATATAGTGTTTGTTAGCTAAGCTACGCGTAGTGGCCAGGTCACCAATCAGTTGGAAAAAGCAGCTAGTCTCAGTCTGTTAAAGATCGCGTGAAGATGGCCAGACTCGACTATCTAGAAAGTAATTGACCTGTGTAGTATGCAAATCTTGGTCACCACCGGTTCGTATTGAATAGCAAATACTTTCCTTTTGTATTTACTCTAGTAAATATTGTCATAAATATTTGAGATCCCAAACAAATTGCAATAAAAAATAGTTTCAACCAGAAAATTTTAGGACCGTGAGACTGCAGTTGTAGCATCTATTTGTCTACAAACACGCTCCAATCAACGCACCCCTTGCACCAACTACTTGAACACAAACAAACTTGCAACTATGCTTAGATCTAAAGACCACGCTGCTTAGAGAAATCATCGGACCATGCAGGCATGGCACCGTAGGTGATGGGTGCGTCTTATTCAATTTGTAGCTTCACATGTGAGAGGCCCTACGAAATCATTTAGGGATTCGAGGAATCCAACTCGTCTCAATTGTGTGTGCACTTGGTTCTGCTAGTTGCTCTGCTAGTCGCTACGCTCGATTCTGTACTACCATCAAGTTTTGTGTGTTTATGCTGCCAGATGCCTAGATATGTGTTTATGGTATATACTGTAAATTAAAACTGCAGTCCTGTTGAATGACATTTTGGTTGGAACTGAAAAATAAAACAATACATCGGGTACCTGATCTTCAAAAAACCGAGGTTCTCTGTTCAACTTTAGGTATCAAATCTTAAAGATCGAATATTTTAAAATACCGATAATTAAGACCGGACCGAAAGTCGATCTGGACCAAATACGTGGACCTCGTAATCACCCTATTTTCACCAATGATTTGTATTACGAAATTGTGGGGGAGGATGAGCACCTTCGGCTCCCTTGACGGCGCCACTACGACGGAGAGCCGAATTACGTATACCGCGAGCGAATGCGTTGCACGCTGGCTGGCGATGGCTCTGGGCATCCCACGCTCACCGAGGAACCAGGTGGATGCCAGGTGAAAGCGTTGCAGATCGCCGGGCGCGAGGCTCCTAGCTAGGCAAGCCAACAGCGAGGTAACATTTGCCCGCTGGAGGTCGGCGAAGACCCCACGGCGAGAGCATTGTTGCCACTATTGATGGAAGAGTATTGCAGGGCGGGCAGACCCGCGCATGAGCGAATGTCACAAAGCATCCTCGCTTCTCGACTCGAGTCGTTCCTTGGCTGCAGGAAAGGAGGGAACGGTCGAGCCTGGCAGGCATCATCCGGGGGAGGTGTTGTCTGAGGAAGGTCGGAAGGGCAAAGTACGAAAAGGACCTTGGTGGGACAAGAGCGAAGCAACGACCCCCGGTTGAAACCCTAGGGTTATTTCCGGGATCGTACATGTCACCGCGCGCACTATAAATAGAGCCAAACGGATAAGCGGCAGAGAGGGAGGATTTTGGGCCGGTCCACAGCGTTTCAGCCTGCCACCCAAAATCCGAATTCACGTGTAACATTCGCCGCCGCTCGTTCTTTGCACCAAACGAATGTCTTGGTGTCGAGCGAGCCCGAATCCACCTGTAACATTCTCCACTTGACTGATACGCTGAGTGAATACATTGGTGCAAACCAACACGGACTAGCAGTGGAAAATATCACTAATGTTTTGTTCAAACCGATAGTAAAAGTACCGGCAGTAAAAATGTTTGCTGTAAAAGAAATACTAGCATTTGGCTGCAAAAATTTGTCACACACAACCCATGCATATTATGCATAAAGCGCAAGAAAGATGGCATTTACTTATAGAAATATCTACGTTTAAAAACAGATGGGATAATAAATCTCGTCTCATACCGTTCTGTTTTCTACATTTATTTTACCATTTTATATTTGTGAAAAATGCAAAATGGATGATGTGTGTCCATATGTTTTTGTGGAATTCTATTTCATACAGGATATACCCATATTAATCATGTACTTCTTCCATTCAAAATTATAAAATTTCTTGATTTTTCTAGTATACATTAATTTTCCTATTTATCTTGATATAATTAATATATATTATAACAAAAGTTATGTATCTAGAAAACCAAAGCGTCTTAGCCTGTGGATTGAATAGAGTATTTATGAAATTAGGATAGACCTTCAAATTGTTGCTTAAAAACCTTTGTAAAATGAACAATTAAAATTTTAAGACAAATATGTTTTTCAAGAATTGGGAGGGGTGAGAGAGGCTCGTAAGAGTTATACAAAAATAGATAGATAATACAGTTTTACATGTTCCGGAACCAAAACTAGAGGACTTGAAAAATACTGAAGCACTACTCTAGAAAGACTCTAACATACTGTAGTCACACGTTTTGTTCGAGGTAGTTGAAAATAGGGAATGGAAATGTTTGGAGGTAGGACTAAAAAATATCTTATTTGGGAGTGAGAGATTTGGTGGGAAGGAAATGAAAGTTTAGAGGACTAACTGTTACTATATACTCCATTTCAAACTATATATAAGACATTTGACTTTTTATCACAATTTTGACCACTTGTCTTATTCGGTGTAAATATAGTTAAATTTAAATAATTCTTGAAAAAATTTATTAATAAAGTGAGCTACAACAAAAGAAATGATATTTTACATAATTTTTTAAATAAGATAAGAGGTCAAACTTGGGATCAGAAAAGTTAAACGTCTCATCATTTGGAACGGATTAAGTACTACTCAGTTCTATTGGTAAAGGTGAACACGGAGGAGGGTGGGTTTGTGTTTCCAATAAATGGCAATTCATTATTACGACTTCTGTTCCAAAAAAAATCATTATGACTTCTCCTAAAATTTCTCACTCAAAAACCCCCTAAACCAAAACAAAGGTATAATTCTCTGTTCAACTCCTACTGCTCTTATTTTTCTCCACGAACGAGACACAAGGAATTAAGACTAAAATCCAAACTATCACCTTAATTCTCTCCATTAACTTTCAGCACTAATTTCCTTGTCTTTTCGCATGTAATTGCCCAAAAAGAACGCATCCTCGGCCAGATACACTATCATGATGATCCACTTACGTATTTGTTTATTTCCATGTATGCCATTCCGTAACGCTTTAGGCCGGACATCCACCCAGTCAAACAATAAAGGGCTGACGTGTGTTACCCAATTCGTTAATGGGCTCCATCCGGTCAACTGGTCGTCCACAACCATGAGACGTTACTGGGTAGCATTTTGATTTGGCGTCCACATCATGCCCGTGCATGCTTCTTAGGTTTGCCACAATAGCGCAAGGTGATTCGGTGAATCATTCACTGGAGGCTTCAGTCATCCACAAAATGTTAACTGACTGGCGACTGCAATAGATACAATCTTGGGATAATAATTGTATAAATGAGTACCATCATTCATTAAGGGTGAGTCGTCCGCAAAATGTTGACTGACTAGCGACTGCAATGGGGAGAGCTTTACTTTTACCCAATGGACTACACATGATTGGTCGGTCAGGATGTGTATCGAAAATCCAGATTATAAACTTGACCATAGATTACATGTGATCGGTCCTACTATCTATCCTTCTGGTTATACGAGACATGTCACTAGCTAAGGGAAACATTTTGCCAAATCTCAAAAATACTTACGAAATTGTTTCTGTAGATTTGTATTCAAAATACTTTACAAAATCTCTTTAAACTTGGATATGTGTTCAGTATTTTGCTCTTGATATGTACAAAACAGTTGGGCTGGGGATCCATTTTGCGTCAAAAGCACATAATAAACAAAGGAAAGTCCTTCAACTATTGCGGCCGTCCGTTTTTTTTTTTTTTTTTTTGCTGATCTACAAAACCAGTTTTTAACCTCCCTTAACTTTCAAAAATATTTTCATAAAACCTAAAAATTTATCAAAGCATATTTTTATACGAAAATATTTCAGGTGCCTAGCTTGAAATATATCATTGATGTCACCTGATTTTATCTGTAGTACAAATATCATGACTCTTGTGCTACCATCTAGATTTGCTTGTCACGTTAAGCTTTTTGTGTAGATGGGATGATTAATATCAACTAATTATAATAGACATGAGAGCTTCTACTAGAAAATAAGCATCAAAATGGATCAATTTTAACCTTGGCACCATAACATGGAGCATGAGTTTAGAAAAAATTGAAACAAGTTTCATAATTTTTTCAAGCTAAACTAAACTTTCTATGAAATTTTAAGTTAATTACATTGTCTTTCCATGCAAAAATATGTTTAAACAAATTTTCCATTTTTGAATCTTTATGTATTTTAATAAAAATAGTTAAATGCACTATAGGTCCATTAATTTGTGAGCAAGTTTCAGTTAGGTCCATCAACTTAGTAGTTTTTCAGGACCATCAACTTGTAAGTAGGTTTTAGTTAGGTCTATGAACTTAGAAGTTAGGTTCATCAACTTAGAAAGTAACTTTTAGGTCCACAAACTTTGTAAGACGTATCACTTAGGTCCATATCCCTCTACGTGAACTTCTTGCACCGATGTGGCCAACTAATTTGTTCATCCGAGACAAAAGCCGACCCTTCACTTTGTCAAACACGTTGTGAGCAATCAAACGCTGCCACGGCCACGTCGACAAGCGCTACCCCCACGCCACGATCATGAGGGCGTGTCGGCGAGCATTGCCACCACCAAGGTCACATGGGCGCGTGAGCAGGCCGCCATGACCACGTGGGCTGGTAGGCAAACGCAAGCATCAAGGAACAGCCGTCCACCCATGTGCATAGGATGGCCCGTGTTGGCGGCACCCTGTTCGTGTGCCTGTGTGGCCGTGGTGACCTACTCGCGTGTCATAGGGGCCATGGTGGCAACGGCGCTCGCTTACATGGCCACAGCAACTCGCGTGCCTACAGGCCCATTTGGCCACGGTGACGGTTCGTTCTCACGCTGCAAAGGTGAAGGTGGTGCCTACTCACGTTCCCATAAAGTGTTTGATGAAATGACGGCCAACAACTACTTTAGATGGACAAGTTAGCAAGCTATATCAACGCGAGGAAGCCTACGTGTAGGGTATAAACCTAGGTAGTACAGTATACAAAATTTATGGACCCACAAGACCACTTTTTAAGTTGATAGATCTAAATGAAACTACTCACAAGTTACTAGACCCAACAAGCCACTTTCTAAGTTGATGGATCTAACTGAAATTTGCTCACAAGTTAATGGACCTCTGATTTGTTTAACTCTTAATAAAAAGTATTACTAGTCTGATTACCTTCTTGAACTTTCAACTTAGTCCCAAGTACAGAAAATTTATATCAGGGATGCCCCTTTTTTTAGAAATAGTTCAAATAGGAAACTGCTTATAACTTCACGCGAAGCACTATAGCTACATAACTGTTTCTGATGATCAATCTTCAGCGGTGGCTAAAATAAGAAACCCGCCTCCAATGATACACTCATTTTGAGATGGTGGGGGTTAAGAGAACCGTCTCTGAAGATCTATTTTCACGAGCGGCTAAATCATAAGAACTGCCCTAGATGGACGGCGTGGGGGCGCCGTGTGGGCAAGGGGGCGGCGGCTGCCCTAGCCATGTCACCGGCTGCCGCCGCCAAGACTAGGAGCCAGGGGCTGCTTGCTGGCGCTCATAGCCGTTACCGCCACGCCGCCAAGCTAGTTACCTTATTATTATTATTATTATTATTATTATTATTATTATTATTATTATTATTATTATTATTATTATTATTTTTAAAGAATTAAGATTAGATAAACTGAAAAGTCTGTGTTCGATAAGAACTTTTTTCGTTAGAGTCCAATCAAAATTATAAATAATATGCCATTGTAATTGGATCCAATCAAGAAAGTAATTTGGACAATTCCCTTTATTTTCAATCTCTCGTGCTCCTCCTTCCTCCCTCCTCTCCTAGCCGCACGCCCGCCCCCCCCCCTCACCATGCGCCGCCACCACCCACACCAGCAGTAGCGCCCAGCCCCCCCCCCCCCCCCTCCTCCTCCTCCAATCTACTAGTCCGATCCACCCTCCATGCTGCGTGTGTTACAATTTGTCTTGAAGATTATTTTCATAATATTGTAGTACATCCATTTTTGAAAAGCAATCAGAAATTCTGCTGTGGAGTTTACGTTTACGTAAACAAATTACCTACTTATACTTTTATTAATGACCAGATAGAGCACTTTGCCGTGCTACACTAGGCATGTGTCGGAGAGGTGTGAGGCGTAGAAAGAAAGTAGGTAGATCAACTTGAAGACCTCAGTAATGCCTGTCCTGCCGGATCAAGCATGCAGGGAGGAGACCTAGCTAGCTTGCCTCATGGTCATGGAGCGAATTAAAACTGAAAAAGCAAAAGGTTCAATGCTGCCGCTAGGATTTGCGACCTCATCCTGCCTTGATCACAATCACAAGTAGATATAGCACATAATAAATAATTCAACCCCTCCCCGAAAAAAAAATGTCGCTCGAGTTTTGCCTAAGATTGAGATGAACTCGACTATAGGGACTGGAAAGCCCAATAAAGGAAACGGATCGGAGCAGCTTTTCGCCCATGCATCCCTCTGCCTTTGCTCGCCGAGGACATGCCTACAGCCACAGGCAAACTCATGTCGCGCACAGTCGCCGGCTCTGGCCGGCCACCCAGGTAGGTACCACTGTTCCAACCATGAGGCTTTCATTTGTGTGCACGATGTAATGTTTCTTTATTTTTTTTGGGGGGGGGCTTCCTAATGCCCAGACTTGTTTGGGCCTAGCCCGTCGTTGCCTATTGGATCGGCTGGGTGTTCCTCTGTCGCCGCTCGGAGTGCTCGGTCGCTCTGCGATGGCATGGCATTGGCGGGGCCCCAAATCCTAGCGCCAGCGGCCGGCGCAAGATGACGGTTGACGGCGCCCTGCGGCTGCCGCCAGGATCCCGTTGAAGGACTTTCCTTTGTTTATTAGGTCGCTCTGCGATGTGCAAGATGGTGACTGCAGCCGGTAGGACAGGAGTTGGAGGCGCGCTGCTGCCGGCACCGGCGGCCAGGGATAGACGAGGAGCAACAAGACAATAACACGGAAGAACCAACTGGAGATTGCCACCAACTGTAGGATTCTGCCTACTGTTGTTGAAGCTTCATGCACTCATGCGTGGCTGCTACTGGCTGGATTCCAGGGTTTTTTAGCCAACAAGAATGGCTGCAGATTGGCAGGTCCCTCAACATCTGCCACCTGCTGCACAGGAACGAACACGACAACTAGCCCAGGGTTGCCAAGTTTTCTTTTAGTTCCAAAGCTTGGGCTTGGATCAAACCAAGATGAACAAAGCATTTTGCTCTCAGAACAATGGGAGAAGCAGAGGACCAACAGGCTCACTGGCTGCCTGCATTTTATTCAAGGCTCAGCACATACAACAATGTGTTTTCTCATGTTTATAGACAACATGACTAGCATGATGTCTGTTGCTTCTGTGCGAGTTGGTAAATTATTATACCGAAAGGGAAAGAACAGGAAGAGAAAATGACACTGGGTGGAAGTTGATGCAAGCAACTTGCAGGGAATTTCCAGGGCCATGTCGTAATCTCTTGCTTTTGGTATCATGTCATATAGCTCACACCACGCGACTCACCTTCATTCTAAAACCTGATTCTTCATGGGCATTTTTGTGCTTCATGGGATATTGCGCAAAGTTAGGTGGAAGGAGACACATTTACCAAGGCTTCACGATAATACCAAAAACATCAATAATTGGATAGTATTTTTCAGTTTTACATTTAGAAGCTGAGTACTGGTTATCAACTCATTCAAATGCAACAATATTGCACCCTTGCATTTATGGGAGCTATAATATACTGATATATACTCCCTCTGGGGCTATTATTCAATACAAGTGCTTTTGTATCTTGCACTGTACAGTACACACATTGAAATTCTTGAAGCAACATATAGATGAACTTACACTTGTCCATCGATTATTTCTTCAGGTGTATGTGCATGAGAAGTTGAGACAGAAGGTGGTTTGTGGAGAGCCAATTTCTGATAGACATCCCGCATTTCTGGTCTGAACTGAGGAGAAGTTTGCAAGCAACCAAATGCAACTTCAATAAGCAAAGATATTTCTTTTTTTTTTCCGCTATTGTTGGTGACGATAAGCGTTGGTCCAACATATCCTCTATTGCAAGTTCATGATGTTGTTCCATGGAAGCAATGGACTGTAGCTCTCTGGGGTATCTCCCCATCAGAATCTCTAGCACAATTACACCAAAGCTGTAGACATCACATTTTGTGGTGACCACTGATGTGTAAGAGAACTCTGCATCAAAATAAGCACTTGAGCCAGCAATCAAACATAGTGACAAACCAAAGTGAAATATTTCGTATTTGCAAATGGTAACATGAATATATTTGCTATATGCAAGAAGAGGCTGACTGACCACATACCGGGTGCTATATAGCCATATGTTCCTGCGAGTTCGCTCCAATTGGATGAATCGGGTTTGAGCATCCTTGCGATTCCAAAATCTGAAACATAAGCCTTGAAAGCTGCATCCAGCAAGATGTTGTTGCTTGTTATATCACGATGGATTATTGGAGGGTTGCATTCGTGGTGCAAGTAGTAGATAGCTTGAGCAACATCTCTTGCAATGGCACCTCGCTTCTGCCAGTCTAACTCTTTTGCAGAGTCATCATTTTCCAAGATAACATGAAGGTTTCCTCTCTCAATGTAATCATACACTAAAAATTTGTACCTTGGATGGGAGCAAAATCCATACAACTTGACAATGCTTCTGTGTCGTATTTTTGTCAGCACTTCAATTTCACTAAGGAATCTCTTCTCATCACTAATCCCTTCTTCAGTTGGGTGAAGTTTTTCACCGCAACTAATCTCCCTCCTTGAAGTTGTGCCTTATAGACTGTGCCAAAGCCCCCTGATCCAATGATGTACCTATCACTGAAATTTTCTGTTACCCTAGTGATGTCCTCAAACACAAGTTTCCCATCAAAATTCCATACCGAGAGAACATCTCTTGTATTTGTAACTGCTGTAATTTGTGTTTTTTCCCTTTTGCGAAGGATCATAACTAACACAACAATTGAGATAATAATAGCTATGCACACTGGGATAGAAGCAACTAAGACCATGCGGTGAATTCTTGCTTTGTGATATTCCTTTGTGGGAGTTGAAGAGCATTCAGGCAGGCGTGAGATATTACCACATAGACCTTTGTTGTGCAGGAACCATTTTGCGGAGGCATTTCGGAATAGACGTCCATTTGGAAGAGGCCCTTCCAAGTTGTTGTATGACACGTCAAGAGTTGACAGACTAGCCATGCTACCAATGGAGGAAGGAATGTTTCCACTGAACTGATTATGGGAAAGGTTTAGGACTTCTAACATCACCAAGTTCCCAAGTTCTGGAGGTAGGTTTCCTGTGAGTTTATTGCTACTTACATCCAACAACATTTGTAGCCCTCCCATGTTACCAATAGTTGTTGGCAGATGTCCACTCAAATTGTTGTTATTAATCATTAAGGATATTAGTTTAGTACAACTCCCAAGCTCTTGTGGTATTGAGCTGCTCAACTTATTTGCAGATATATCAAGGTATTGTAAATTTTTCATCTGACCAAATTCAGGTGGTATATTACCTGAAATTTTGTTATGCGATAAGTTGAGCAAGTATAGGTTGTCAAGATTGCATAATTCTGCTGGTATACTGCCAGTTAGGTTGTTGGCATGTATCGTAAGTACCTCCAGTTTTTCAAGGTTTGAAAGCTCACGAGGTAAGCTTCCTGTTATCATGTTTTCTTCTATAGCAAAAATGGTCAAATTGATGTTTGCAGCCCAGGTTTTGGACAAATACCCGGAAAAGTTGTTTCTGTCCAATTCTGCTTTGACAAGTTGTGGGTATGGCCCGAAAGATGATATATCTCCAGTCATTTTGTTGGAACTAAGGCCAAGAAACTTTAGGCTCCCACATGTTTCAAGGCTTATAAGAATTGTGCTAGTGAACATGTTGTTGCTAACGTCGAACCTTTGAAGATTCCCACCTGTGCATACATTAGAGGGCAATTTCCCAGACAAAGAGTTGTTTGCCAAAACGATATAGGTTTCTTATGCTTGTGAGGTTTGCCAAAATTGCCGGGATGGAACCCGAAATCTTGTTTTCGGATAAAGCGAAGGTGTGGAGATCCACCACAGCTCCAATCTCTATAGGGATGGATCCAATGAACTGGTTGTCAAAGAGGTTAAGAAAATTTTGCTTAGTAAGGTTCCCTATGCTCAGAGGAATGGGACCGCTTAGCAGGTTAGAATCCAAATCTAGCCTATTTAGATTGGGAAGCAAACAAATCTCGTGTGGAATGGGCCCTGACAAATTGTTAACATAGAGGTAGAGGACATTTAGTTTGGTCAAGTTGCCAAGACTTCTAGGTATTTGACCGCTTAAAAAGTTGGTGTCTAGGTCCAAAAATTCTAGATCAGGGAGGTTCCCAAGCTCCTTGGGGATTGGCCCGGTGAGAAGGTTTTGTCCGGCGGAGAGAAAAAATAGTGCCGTCAGATTCCCAAGGGATGCAGGGATGCGGCCTGTGAGATTGTTACTGTAGAATCCCAGCTGGCTAAGGCTTGGCATGTTGCCAAACTCAGATGGTATGCTTCCATTTAGCCAGTTGTTGCCGAGATCGAGATAAGAGAGCGCAGGTAGGGAGGTGATGGCCAGAGGGATCTCTCCACGGAGATTATTGTAGATGAGGTCAATGTGTGTGAGGAATGGGAGCGCCGAGAAGTTGAGCTCACCAAGGTCGCCATCGAGGCCAGCGTGTCGTAGGGAGATCTCAGTCACCGCCAAAGGCACACGGTGGCCACGGTGCACGACGGCGCATGCCACGCCCGTCCAGTTGCTGCTAGGAGTCCAGCGCCGGCGATGAGTTCCGCAGGGCGGACTTCCACTGGAGGAGGGCCGCTATCTGGGACCCGAGATGCACGCCGCCATGATGGTGCCTTGCTGCGTCAGCGTGCAGAAAGAGAACGCACCAAGTCCAACAGAGCAACAAGCAGAGTATCAGCTCTGTCGTCGCCATACGTGCTGGCATGGTTTTCTTTGCTTCTTAAGGTGGCATTAATTGGTACTTGGGTCTAGGGTATGCTGATGCTGCATGGCCATGCTGGAGAGTGGAGGGTATAGGATGTATATATAGTGTTTGTTAGCTAATTAAGCTACGCGTAGTGGCCAGGTCACCAATCAGTTGGAAAAAGCAGCTACTCTCAACTCTCAACATCAATCACTTGGAAAAAGCAGCTAGTCTCAGTCTGTTAAGATCGCGTGAAGATGGCCAAACTCGATTATCTAGAAAGTAATTGACCTGTGTACTATGCAAATCTTTGTCACCGCCGGTTCGTAATCTCCTATCATGCACCGTCGATTTTGGCTCCTCGACGATGAAAATGGACGGTGATGATCATAGTCATCATCGTTGGTTGGTGTTACCCACCGGCGAGCCTAAAATCATGTAAAAAATAGCTAAAGTAAATCTAGAAAGCCCCCACCGGGCAGTCTCACGGTCACGTGATTTTTAGCATGCGATTGCTAAAAATCAAACTCATAACTTCAGGCCTAGCTAGCGTGTTACTCCTTAAGCCTGGTGTGTTATTCCCTTTACCACTGCGTCTCGCACTCAGTTGTGTGATTGAATAGCAAATACTTTCCTTTTGTATTTACTAAATATTATCATTAATATTTGTGGCACACCAAACGAATTCAAATAAAAAATAGTTTCAACTAGAAAGGATTAGATTGGTCAAGATCTACACCTTTGCTTCTAATATTTTTTCATTCAAGATCATTTTAAAAATTTGAATTTTAAAATATGAGAACTTAAAATAGAATTTTGGGATCATAAATTATTTATAGTGAAAAGTGGTCAACTACATAGTTGTAGATCTCATCACTATATACAACTTTGCTTCTAGTCATTCTTTATTGACTTCGTTTTGAGAATTCAAAAAAAGATGAATTTTGAAATTTAAGAACATCAAATTGACTTCAATTTGATGTATATATATCAGTTGGAAAAAGCAGCCACTAGTTTCAATCTGTTAAGATTGCGTGAAGATGGCCAAACTCGACTATCTAGAAAGTGATTGACCTGTGTACTATGCAAATCTTCGTCACTGCCCGTTCGTAATCTCATAGCACCGTCAATTTTGGCTCCTCGACGATGAAAATGGGCGGTGATAATCATAGTCATCATCGTTGGCTGGTCTTACCCACCGGCAGGCCTAAAATCGTGTAAAAAATAGCTAGTAAAGCTAGAAAGTCCCCACCAGGCAGTCTCATGGTCTGGTGATTTTTCGCACGGTATTGCCAAAAATCAAACTCACTTCAAGCCTAGAGTGTTACACCTCGAACCTTTGTGTGTTATTCCTTTTTACCGCACTGCGTCTCGCACTCAGTTGTGTGATTGAATAGAAAATGCTTTCTTTTTGTATTTACTCTAGTAAATATTGTCACAAATATTTAAGGCTCCAAATGAATTCAAATAAAAATAGTTTCAACTAGAAAGTATTAGATCTCGTCAAGATCTACCACTTTGCTGATCTACAACTTTGCTTCTGGTCATATTTTTATCAAGGTCATTTTAAAAACTTGAATTTTAAAATATAAGAACTTAAAATAGAATTTTGGGATCATAAACTATTTACAGTGAACAAGTTGTTAACTACTAGTTGTAGATCTCATCAGTTGTACAACTTTGCTTCTGGTCATTTCTTTATCTGACTTTGTTTTGATAATTCAAATAATTTGAATTTTAAAATTTAAGAACATCAAACGGAATTTGAAGACCGTAAATAATTTAAAATGAAAACAAGCTCAACTTTAAAGTTGTGATATAATTTTTGCTTGTCAAATTAATTTGTGAAATTTATTAATTTTACTATGTTGTACCATAGTTATTATCATCGTTTTTTTTTGGTGAAAATAATTTTCACTGCTAGTTCATACACAAATCAATTGTAAAAATATTTGCCTTATCAGCGCTAGCCATTGATATGAACTGAAGACGATAATTACTAAGGGTGGAAAAAAGAGAACTAAGACTAAAGAGTAAGACAAAAAAAAAACCAAGATTGAAATACCTAAATTTTTAATCCTCGAGTACCTGTTCAGTTCCAGATTGCCGAGGATTGAAATGTTGTTGATGATTTTTTGGTCTGCACTGCTGCTCCCTACATCCTAAATTATAACTAATTATAATTTTCTTGAGGATTCAAAGCATTTAAATTTGGCCCAATTTTTTTATGATAAAATAATAATACTTATGATAACAAATAGTATTATTGGATTCCTCCATAATTATAGTTTTATAGTAATACCTTTTTTGATGTCATAAATATTTGTCATTCTCTCTATAAATTTTGTAAAACTTGAGATATCAATTTAAATGACTTATAATTTGTGATGGAGAGAGTATCAGATACTTGAGATGTCTTAAGTTAGAATGACTTAAGCGATTAAATACCCTAAGAAGTTGAACAAACCCGATATTTGGTCCAACTCCAAGCTCAAGTCTGCACAAGCATGATTGCAACTGCAAGAGCGAAGTACGTACTGATGTGTGCCCTCTGAAAAGTGGTAGTGCGCTTGTGTTCGGTTGTTGCCAAATGCCTATTGCCGCATGCCGCACTTAATTTATGTGTGATTTGTTTCTTCGTCGAACATGCTGTGATGCACTTATACTGTGCGATATATACTGTCAGCCCCTTCCTGCTATCAAGTTTTTTTCGCCTCTCATGTAGGTATAGCTGTAGCATGTATTTGTCTATAACTACAAACACACTTCAATAAACGCACCCTTACACAAACTACTTGCATACAAACAAACCTACGGTACTACACCTAGATTTAAAGACGGCACCATTACAGAGATCATCGGACCCTGCATGGCACTGTAGGTGACGGATGCATGATATTTCATTTGTAGCTCCACGCGCGTGAGAGGGCGCCCTACGAAATTACTTAGGGGCAAACCTTTGTGAGAGGTGCAGTGTCAGCTGAGTGGGCACTTGTTTCTGCTAGTCACTGCACGCTCGATCTATACTACGGTCAAGTATTGTGAGTTTATGCTGTTAGATACCTAGATATGTGTGTATGGTACGTGTTGTAAATTAGAACTGCAGTCTTAGATTGTTGAAAGACATCTTGGTTAGTGAAACGACCCGCGATTTCCTCGAAGGGAAATCTACAGAGTACATCATTTACAGTTGATACCACAGTTCATACATCGCAAAAGATACAAGTTACAAGGTTTTACAACACTTAGAGACACACCTAAGTATAACGTATCCTAGCGATATAAGCTTACAAGACAACATCAGAGTAGACGTAGCGTCATAGCGGGTGAAGGCTCCTCCTTCACGGAGAATCATCAGAGTTGGGGTAGAGTATCAGCGGGCGTAGACTGGATCTCCTTAACCAAACTTGAGTGTAGGAACAAGACCACCTAGTCCTTCCAGCACCGTTGTCGTCGTAGACATCCTCGGTTCCCAAACCTGCTCAACTCTATCAAGACGATTTGTATGTAATGCACGGGCTCCCACCCTATGCTTTGCTTTGCTATGTGGTAAGTGGAATGCAAGGGTAGAGAGAAAGGCCTATATTTGGCTATAGTTTTCCTATGCAAATTCATAATATAAATATAATGTAGTTCATCAAGTTTTAACCCATCTCAACCACACGTCCATCATCCCATCCATAACCACATCCACATCCACATCCATACTTCTCACCACACTCTCACTCTCTAGTCGGCAAGGAAGACTCCCGCTCCTCCTTGCCTCAACGGCCTAAGCCGGAAACCAACAACACCCAGGGGGAGAAAAGAGAAGGACACCTCTCACTATAACGAACATATGGTATCTCATGGGAATGTCCGTACCGGGGACACGGCTATACGTATAGATTTAGTAACTCTGCAGAGCTTGTACACCTAGAACCACAAGATCACCATCATCGACGATGCCTCGTCTAGGCGATACCAAGCCGCCGCCCTAACCGGCCCGATGCCACCCTACCACTCGGCTCTGGGGCACCCCGGAGATCCACCGGCACGCTGAGACTGTGAGACGTGGTACCGGATCCCTGAGGGTTCCACGCTGTCTCAGGAGGGTGTGGGTCTCGGCACCCGTACCTCCCTACACTATCACCTACCAACCTAGTAGTAATGGCAGGGGGCCAGCTAGCCGTCAAGTCGTTTCCCCCGCCCATCGAGGACGAGTGGTGTGTACGAAGGTCCCATGAACCGCATCCTCGCCCAATCAGGTCCTTAGCGGGACCGGACAGGATATCTTCACAAGGGGCTCGACGCCTGTGTGCCTCGACGGCACCTCCATTCCAGGATTTGTCCCACGAAGACACTCCTCCCCGAATCTACTCACATCACATGTACCCGCCACAGGTACTCTCTCTCATATAGGGAGTGCCCAGATCACACTCACCCGGCAAGACTCGTCCCCTGACTCGTCGTAGATCCTGTCCAGTCGACACAACCCTCACCACACACCCAAGACACATGCCAAGATCTCTCCCAAGTTATCCCCAGTTATCCAGTTTACGGCACCATATGCCTTAGCCACACACAAGCATGTATAAGTAGAGTAAGTGTGTAGCAAGTATCATGGAGTAGGCGAGCGTCTATCCTAGCAGCGGGTGTGCAGGGGGAAAGGTTGCGTCAAGGTAATGGCTTATCAAGCAATCTACCATGCATCATATCACATTTATTTGCATAAAGTAAAGCACTAGCGGCTACATATTGCATGTCTAATAGGATTCTATGAGGTTGGGTGGGACGTGGCACCTGTTCATAGCAATCCATTGTCATCCACATCTGGTTGACCTTCATGTCTCCTCCCTCTAGCAGATCTTTGGTCCGCCCATTGTCACCGCAATGCAACTACCTCGGTATAGCGACAAGCAAGACGAAGAGCAATCAATTCCCTAACCAAAATCCAATACTCCCCAAAAAGACAACAAGATATAGAAGAAACCAGATGACTCCGAACAAACACTGAAAGACTTAGCCCTCGCGGAGAGTGTCCGATCCTCGGGCTCAAATAAATAGAAGTGGTTGTCTGCTAAGCACAAGCCCGGATCACGACCATGGTATAGCCAGTACTTCCTGGGTCGATCGTGTCGACCTGTACGGCTTCAAAAGAAGAGGCCTTGATCCTAGCTTAACTTAAACAAACACCACGGTTGCGGCCTTCCGATCCGGACGCCATGGGAATTGGCGGGGACTGGAGGATCACAAGCAGGAGAGAAAAGGGAAATAGGAACAACAGGGTTTGGCCCTTGCGGCCTTTAACCCGCAAGTCACAACTACTATATAGGATTCGAGTAAGAACAATTAAAATGAAACAGAGGAATTGTGACTTGGTTCCGAGGCTCTTTGGCTTACCTGTCATGGTGGTGACGGTAGCAAAAGAGATTGGAACATGAACAATGAGGAGCGGCTACAGGGTCCTCTCGATCCGCACGACACAACAACGCGTCGGGAGCCGAGAAGAGAGTAGCACACAAGGGAATATAGGAGAGTTAGTTGGGCATGTCCATGTCGCGGCCTCGGTCACATCCTCGGCGAGGATGGTTTTCCATCGGTCGATCGGGTCGACTCGCATGGGTCCGAGAACAGGACACAGACCATAGCTTCCGGTCTTTAATCCAATCGTCATGACTAAGACGGGATCGAACAGAACGGGCTAGCGGGGAGGAATAGAAGGTAAACAAAAGAGAGGGAGCGGTGGTCTACCCCTTCCAATATACATGTCACGACAAAAAAGGCGGGGCATCGAAGAGGAGCGATGCACAAGAGTACGAGTGCCTAATCCGCTTGTAGGGTACCTTGACCAAGGTGCACTATATGCACTAAGACGCGTTCCCGTTCTTGGCGGTGCGGTTGTCACCGCGAAGACCCAGGGAGTGTCACGGTCTTGACAGGTACTAGCATACAAGAGGGCTAAGCGCCAAGGAACAATTAAAGGGAAGTAAAAGCAGGTTTCCTCTTCCCTTGATCCACTCGCCACGGCAGTCGACGGGAATCAAAGGAGTGGGATCGGGAGAGCAATAATAGAACACCGACGAAACTCGATCGAACAACATCAAATGGGATTTTGGTTCCACAAGTACTTCGGTCCACTTGACATGGCAATAGTCAATAATCAAAGTACTCGAGTCAAGAAAAGTCAATCCACGCCTTACTACCGAACTAGCGAGGATCAAAAGGATAAAGAAGGAAGAAAGGCCCCGCGCACTCTTCTCGACCTACTCGTCATGGCAAGGGACGGTGGTCGGAAGAAAAGAGACGAAGGTCTCGCACGGTCCCTTGATCCACACCAACTCGTAGGGCACCACGACCTCCATGCAACTAAAGCGGCAAAAGCTATCCCTCGGGTTCGTAGCGATGCGGTTGCCATCACGAGTACCGAGGAATGCTCCGGGTCTAGGTGGTGCAAGCATACGAGGCAGTGGGGAAAATAGCACAAGAAAAGAAAGGAAAGAAAAGAGGTGAAGCCCGATGGTCATGGCGAGACGACTCGCGGCCATAAGCTTTACCTACACGGGTTTGGCTCCCGTCGTCCCCACGATAGTTGCTTCCTAGTTCGTTTCCCACTAGACTAGGTCTTAGGGGCTCAATGTGCGCGGGTAAGATCCGCATCGATAGCGATATCGAGCTCCTTTATGACCACGTCCTAGGGCCGAAGGTAGAAGCTACGATCGTAGTGCTACGGAGCTAACTAAAACACGAGAGAAGGAAGCCCGTTCGGCGTCACGACCATAGCGAGACGAACCCGCGATCGCACGTTCGAACACGTCGCTCTCTCAGCCGGCTCGAAGGCTCGGTCCACAGACAAACACTTGACACCCAAACACACTAATGAAGTACACGTATCCACAGCACAAGATAGACCGGCGCGAAGGCACGGCACAGGCATAGATAGATATGATATAGATAAAATGCGACATTGAGAATAAGAATGGAAGGCGGGGAGCTTTGCCGACGTCGAGGGGCGGCGTCGGCGGAGTTCGATGGTTGGACCTTTGGCGGGGGGACGACGACAAGGATGGTTGGGCTTCCCCGGAGCGTCGCCGAAGGTGGTAGGGGGGCTGTGGCCAACCGGGCTTAGCCCTGGTCAGCTGTGGCCACCTCCAGCCAGCTGTAGCCAACCGAGGCCAGCCGGCAGCCAGCTCTGGCCAGTCCTGGCGGCTGCTGGTGGCCAGCGGCTAGCTGTGGCTGGCCGGGGCAGGCTGCAGGTGGCCGGGCGTGGCTATGACTGGCCAGTGAAGGCGGTTCACGGCCGGGAGTGGCGGGACGCTGGCTGCGACCTCCCTGCAAGACATGGAACTCGGCACGACGGCCGGTTTCAGACATGGATGTCGGCAAGTTTATCGGAGAGAAGGAAAAAGGCAGGGCTTTGGTACTGAGAGGCTCACCGACGACGGTGGTGGTGCTGCTGGTGACCAGGCTCGATGCGGCTCTGGCCGTCACGGCCGGCGGCACGCCGTCGATGGACCTCGGTCCCGGGCCGACGGCTGTGGCTTGGAGACACGGCCACGCTTTGGTACAGCGGCAAGGCGCGACGCAGAAAGACGGAGGACGCGGGCGTTCTGCAGCGCACGCCGACGGCGAGGCGCAGCACGCCGAGGAGGACGTGGCCAGCAATCGCGCCGTGATGGCGAGGTCGACGCAGTTGCCGGTCCTCTGCAGCGTCGACACGAGCGGTGCTGCTCGGCTCGGCAGCAGCTTGCCGTGGCCAGGCCGAGGCGGGAGCGCGGCGCTGGCGTCGCGTGGCAGAAGAGGGAGGGGTGCTCGGCAAAGTTTGGAGGCGAGGGAGAGGTGGTCGAGCGCCGACGTCGGGGCGAGGGTCTCAGCCGGGCGGCACGGACGGCGGTGGTGGAACGCGAACGGTCGAGGAAGGCCGGTGGCGCTCGGTGCTCAGTGCGGCGCGGGCGGAGCCGGGCGCCTGGCCGACGGTGGAAGGCGCTGCCAGCTGGGAGGCACGGCGGCGGGCATGCGGCGCACCGACGGGGCTCGCGACCCGGCGTCGGTGTCACGGCGCGCCGTGCGCGCAGCGCTGCCCCACGGGGTCCGCGAGGCCGAGACGGCGAAGTCGGGCGGCGCTGCTCGCGGGGGCTGGGCGGCGTGGCTGCCACGGGGCGCGGCGTCGCACGTGGCGAGGTACGGCGTTGGCGGGACACCACATGTCCGTGGCCGGCTGGAGTCCGCCAGCGCCGCAAGGCGCGCGCGACCGGGTGGCTCGGTGCGCCAAATGCTCGGCCTGCGGGCGGCAGCCTCGCAGCTGTCGGACACGGCCGAGCCGGCCGGAGGGGCAGCGGCCGTGTTCTCCGCCGCGACGCGTGCTTCGGCGAGCGAGCTGCTCGGCACGACGACGGCAAGAGGGGGAAGGGCGAGGAGGAGGCGAGTGTGGTGGCGGCAGTAGAAATGGAGGAAGAAGGAGATGGAGGCGGCGGGCCGCAATGCCTTATACCCACGCCGCTAGGGGTTGCCGAGGTGGAGCCGGACATCTCCGGCGCCCGTGTCTGCGTCCGACACGCCAAGTGCATCGCAGGGGTTGGTACGGGACGCCGAGGTGCGGGTGGGGCGTGCCGGGCGGCGGCGGCAGCTCCCAATGGCGTGTGCGGTGCGCCCCTTAGGGTTGGAGGAGAGCGGCGGCTACGGGCCCGGAGTGGGCCGTGCTGGGCCTCGCGCCGCAGCCCCGGGAAAGGAGAGGGGGGCCGACCGGGCCTCGGCCCGGTCACGAGAAAAAGGAGGGGGGGAGGGGGGTATGGGCTTGGGCTGCGCAGCTGGGGAAGGAAAGGGACCTGGCCGGGGCCTTAGGCCCATGGAGAAGAAGAGAACTTTCCTATTTCGACTTAAGAAAATTGATCAAAAATTATAAAGGATTGAGATTAACTCAAGGAGTGGAGAAAAAGAATGTTCCTCATTCTTGTTATGATTCTTAGGATGGGATAGCGAGAGGGAAAAGGAGGGGAGTTCAGGGGAGATCCGAGAGCATGTCAAGGAGATGTTTATCTTTTGTTTCTCACGGAGGTTCGAGGAAATAAAAAGAATATTAAGGGGACCCTCGCGGCGGTTATTATGATGAATTTTGACTAGAGCATTTGAAGGACTCTAAAGAAGGGATTTGTGAAAGAACTTAAAACGATTGATGGGAGTTGCTATGGAATAGTGCACTCCAACTCTAAACAAAACTCAAGGCTCAAATCCGACACCAAAGCACAAGCACTCTCCTACAAACAATTTTACATGAATGCTTCGTTTCATTGGCGGTCTCTCCTGCGTTTGCCCTAGGTTTAGTGTAGCAACTACATGATTCACTCATTACAGAAAAATTTTAAAAGTTCGGATTTTTAGCGTTTGGAAAACCTAGGATGTTACAGACTACCCCCTTACCGTAATCTCGTCCCCCGAGATTCAAGTGTTGCCTAGGGTTGATGGCTCTTACCGGAAGTTCCACATGCATCAATGCAACAAGCCTTTGCAAAGAGAGACTTTTTGGGAAAGGAATTTTGAAGGAAGAGCTTTTTGGAAAATATTTCGCGAAAAAGATTTTGAATGGAGGGAGGCGTTTATGAAAGGCATGAAGACACTTTTTGTGCGATCAAATGAGTTTCCGTAGAAAGCGGGTTTTTGAAACTCGTTTTCGAATCAAGAAGAGCTTTTAAAACCTTCGTGCATCAAGTTCAAAATACCTTTTGAAAGAAGCTTTTCGCAAATCCGGATTTTCGGGGAGCAGATTTTGAAGCTAGGAGAAAACATTTTTCGTACATAAAAACTCTCTAAACAATTTTGAAAGCTAGAAGAAAACCACCTTTTTTCAAAGCAAAAGCAATGTTTTTTTTTTTTAAAAGCTACAGCTTTTGAAAATATCCTTTATTTTAAAAATAAGACTCTTTTGCAGAAACTTCTTTCGAAATGAAATTGTCATTTTTGAACCTTTTAGAATTGGATTCGAAAATGAACTCGAAAAAATTTTTATCATTTTGCAACTCCTTTTCAAACACTTTTGAAATCGGTCATCGTAGATCTTCCTCCACACAAACATTTGAATGAAGGTGCAAGGGCTTTGAAATCCCTTTTTGTTTTGTAAACACCTTGAGAGACCCTTTTCAAATAGGTTTTTGTAAATCCTTTTATTGGGAATCATGTTGAGAGAAAGCTTTTCAAGGACTTTTTTGAAATTGACCAAAACTTCGAGGCCCTTGAATCAAAGGCGGGGTTTTCAAGTCGTATTTTTTTTTTTTCAAACCCAAAACTTTCTCAAAATCGATTTTCTAGAAAATATAGATTTTTCCAAAAATAGGGTCTGCTCCTAGCAAAATCTTTGGATTTTGAATTCTCCTTTTAAAACAAGATGGAGCGTTAAGAAGGGGAAATTTGCAAATTCCAAAATAGTTTGAAAACAAAAACGACTTCGTGGGAACAAAACTTCTTTCAAGGGATTTTATTTTCGTAATTGATTTTCAACAAAAGAAGGGGTGCTCGAGATTCGGGTGGTATGCGGTGCCGATTAGGGCAGCCACGGTCACTTTCCTTGGTGCCCGGCATACGCTCTCGGCGGCAAGCCATGTGGAGGCCTCACACATGGGGCCCCAAGTTTTAAATAGTGGCATCATAGATCAAGATCGTGGCTTGTCCCCAAATAGGTTGCCGACAATATCCCAATGCCCCAACAACAGGTAGAGAAGGGGGGTTTTAAAAGGTGAAGGAAAAAGACTTCTATAAAACACTTTTTGAATGCGCTTTCAAAAACAGAGGTTTTAAATCTTTGTATTTTGCAAATTTTTTTTGAGAGCAAGAATATTGCAACACTTGGTTTGAAACTAACACAAATAATTTGAAATTGGTTTCAACTCATTTTGATTCAAAAACTTGTAAATCAAGAGTTTTCATTTTTATCAAGCTAGAGCAAACCCCCGGAAGAGATTTTTGAAAATGCTTGAGAAGTTTGTTTTTTTTTGTAAAACTAATCAACACTTTTAAAGTAAATCTTTGATTTTTTTCCAAACTTCTTGGAAGAGGGGGTTCAAAATTCAAATCATTTTTGAAAACTTGTGCATTGGCTTTTTAGAAATAAAAGAGGTTTTGAAAACACCAAGTTCACGGGGGTTCAAAACCCCCTTTTTTTAACCAAAGGTTTTGCAAATGCCAAAGATTTTCCAAAGCTTTTTAAAAATGAGTAATTTTTGAAAGTCCATTTGAACAAGGCAAGGAGTTGTTTGAACACTTTTGAAATCCAGTTTTAAAGGCGAAATATACGCTTTCAAAAGGCGTTGAAATCAAAGATTTTTTGAAGCTCAAATCTTTTGGAAAGTCTGCGGACAAAAACCTTTTGAAGCTATGTTGTTTCATAAAATTGGTTGTAAAACACATTTGAAATCAAAGTTGGTTGCTTTCAAAAAGGGGAATTTGGCTCACAAGGTGAAATCAGAGCCTTTTAAAACAAAATCGAGCCCAAAAGGCCCTTGTCTTTAAAACGCTCGTCAAATATCTTTGTTTTGAAGACGCTTTGTCAAATAGAAGGCAAAGCTCGGCTCCTGAGAGCGAATTTGGAATACATATATTTTTTTGAAAAAAGAAACCAATTTTCAAGTCGTCCGAAGATGACTCTTTGAACCCAGTATAGGTTTTGAAGGGGAAGTTTTAAACCATTTTCACTTGGGAAAAAGGGAAACTCTCCAAAGCTTTTGAAACTTTTACCTTTTGAAGTAAAATCACTCCTTTTTTTTTCTTTTTAATACGGGCTTTTGAAGGTAAAGGAGGAAGTTTGGAAGAGAAGATTGGTTCGAAAGACTAGAAAACCATCTTGAAGGGAGGTTGACAAAAATTTGATGCGCTGACTCCCTAATTCCAGTCATAGGTTTGGCTTAGGTTTTAGAGGGCTAGGTTCCGGAGTCACATATATAAAATAACTATGGATTCTACACACAGACAATTAAGAAGCATAACAAGCATAACAACACAAGATCCAGACAATCAGGCAGCATTACAACTCCTATATGCATAGTGTTGACTTGAGGCGACTCCTATGCCTTCAAAGTCTCACACATCTACCGCTCTAGCGTGGGCAGAAGTAGGGAGTGATTCCTAAGGGTCATTTTCTCATATCAGGGCGGTCAGAAAGCAACAGAACTCAAGGCAAAGGGGGAAACAACTGTTTTCACTACTATCTCCTATAACAGATAGGATTGCTGGCTTCTATACTAGTGGTTGGGTCCTAGCGTCTCGTCCTACAGTCAAGTATAGCTCTGATACCAACTGAAACGACCCGCGATTTCCTCGAAGGGAAATCCACAGAGTACATCATTTACAGTTGATACCACAGTTCATACATCGCAAAAGATACAAGTTACAAGGTTTTACAACACTTAGAGACACACCTAAGTATAACGTATCCTAGCGATATAAGCTTACAAGACAACATCAGAGTAGACGTAGCGTCATAGCGGGTGAAGACTCCTCCTTCACGGAGAATCATCAGAGTTGGGGTAGAGTATCAGCGGGCGTAGACTGGATCTCCTTAACCAAACTTGAGTGTAGGAACAAGACCACCTAGTCCTTCCAGCACCGTTGTCGTCGTAGACATCCTCGGTTCCCAAACCCGCTCAACTCTATCGATGCGATTTGTATGCGGCCACGGGCTCCCACCCTATGCTTTGCTTTGCTATGTGGTAAGTGGAATGCAAGGGTAGAGAGAAAGGCCTATATTTGGCTATAGTTTTCCTATGCAAATTTATAATATAAATATAATGTAGTTCATCAAGCTTTAACCCATCTCAACCACACGTCCATCATCCCATCCATAACCACATCCACATCCACATCCATACTTCTCACCACACTCTCACTCTCTAGTCGGCAAGGAAGACTCCCGCTCCTCCTTGCCTCAACGGCCTAAGCCGGAAACCAACAACACCCGGGGGGAAAAAGAAGGACACCTCTCACTATAACGAACATATGGTATCTCATGGGAATGTCCGTCACGGGGACACGGCTATACGTATAGATTTAGTAACTCTGCGAGCTTGTACACACGGAACCACAAGATCACCATCATCGACGATGCCTCGTCTAGGCTGATACCAAGCTGCCGCCTAACTGGCCCGATGCCACCCTACCACTCAGCTCTGGGGCACCCCGGAGATCCACCGACACGCCGAGGCGTGAGGCGTGGTACCGGATCCCCGAGGGTTCCACGCTGTCTCGGGGAGGGTGTGGGTCTCGGCACCGTGCCTCCCTACACTATCACCTACCAACCTAGTAGTAATGGCGGGGGGCCAGCTAGCCGTCAAGTCGTTTCCCCGCCCATCGAGGGGGCGAGTGGTGTGTACGAGAAGGTCCCATGAACCGCATCCTCGCCCAATCAGGTCCTTAGCGGGACTGGACAGGGATATCTTCACAAGGGGCTCGACGCCCGTGCCTCGACAACACCTCCATTCCGGGATTTGTCCCACGAAGACACTCCTCCCTGGAATCTACTCACATCACATGTACCCGCCACAGGTACTCTCTCTCATATAGGGAGTGCCCAGATCACACTCACCCGGCAAGACTCGTCCCCTGACTCGTCGTAGATCCTGTCCAGTCGACACAACCCTCACCACACACCCAAGACACACGCCAAGATCTCTCCCAAGTTATCCCCAGTTATCCAGGTTTACAAAGACCATATGCCTTAGCCACACACAAGCATGTATAAGTAGAGTAAGTGTGTAGCAAGTATCATGGAGTAGGCGGCGTCTATCCTAGCAGCGGGTGTGCAGGGGGAAAGGTTGCGTCAAGGTAATGGCTTATCAAGCAATCTACCATGCATCATATCCCATTTATTTGCATAAAGTAAAGCACTAGCGGCTACATATTGCATGTCTAATAGGATTCTATGAGGTTGGGTGGGACGTGGCACCTGTTCATAGCAATCCATTGTCATCCACATCTGGTTGACCTTCATGTCTCCTCCCTCTAGCAGATCTTTGGCCCGCCCATTGTCACCGCAATGCAACTACCTCGGTATAGCGACAAACAAGACGAAGAGCAATCAATTCCCTAACCAAAATCCAATACTCCCCAAAAAGACAACAAGATATAGAAGAAACCAGATAACTCCGAACAAACACTGAAAGACTTAGCCCTCGCGGAGAGTGTCCGATCCTCGGGCTCAAATAAATAGAAGTGGTTGTCTGCTAAGCACAAGCCCGGATCACGACCATGGTATAGCCAGTACTTCCTGGGTCGATCGTGTCGACCAATGCGGCTTCAAAAAGAAGAGGCCTTGATCCTAGCTTAACTTAAACAAACACCACGGTTGCGGCCTTCCGATCCGGACGCCATGGGAATTGGCGGGGGCCGGAGGATCACAAGCGGGAGAGAAAAAAGGAAATAGGAACAACGGGGTTTGGCCCTTGCGGCCTTTAACCCGCAAGTCACAACTACTATATAGGATTCGAGTAAGAACAATTAAAATGAAACAGAGGGAATTGTGACTTGGTTCGAGGCTCTTTGGCTTACCCGTCATGGTGGTGACGGTAGCAAAAGAGATTGGAACATGAACAACAGAGGAGCGGCTACAGGTCCTCTCGATCCGCACGACACAACAACGTCGGGAGCCGAGAAGAGAGTAGCACACAAGGGAATATAGGAGAGTTAGTTGGGCATGTCCATGTCGCGGCCTCGGTCACATCCTCGGCGAGGATGGTTTTCCATCGGTCGATCGGGTCGACTCGCATGGGTCCGAGAACAGGACACAGACCATAGCTTCCGGTCTTTAATCCAATCGTCATGACTAAGACGGGATCGAACAGAACGGGCTAGCGGGGAGGAATAGAAGGTAAACAAAAGAGAGGGAGCGGTGGTCTACCCCTTCCAATATACATGTCACGACAAAAAGGCAGGGCATCGAAGAGGAGCGATGCACAAGAGTACGAGTGCCTAATCCGCTTGTAGGGTACCTTGACCAAGGTGCACTATATGCACTAAGACGTTCCCCGGATTCTTGGCGGTGCGGTTGTCACCGCGAAGACCCGAGTGTCACGGTCTTGACAGTACTAGCATACAAGAGGGCTAAGCGCCAAGGAACAATTAAAGGGAAGTAAAAGCAGGGTTTCCTCTTCCCTTGATCCACTCGCCACGGCGTCGGCGACGGAATCAAAGGAGTGGGATCGGGAGAGCAATAATAGAACACCGACGAACTCGATCGAACATCAAATGGGATTTTGGTTCCACAGTACTTCGGTCCACTTGACATGGCAATAGTCAATAATCAAAGTACTCGGAGTCAAGAAAGTCAATCCACGCCTTACTGAACTAGCGAGGATCAAAAGGATAAAGAAGGAAGAAAGGCCCCGCACTCTTCTCGACCTACTCGTCATGGCAAGGGGCGGTGGTCGGAAGAAAAGAGACGAAAGTCTCGCGCACGGTCCCTTGATCCACACCAACTCGTAGGGCACCACGACCTCCATGCAACTAAAGCGGCAAAAGCTATCCCTCGGGTTCGTAGCGATGCGGTTGCCATCACGAGTACCGAGGAATGCTCCGGGTCTAGGTGGTGCAAGCATACGAGGCAGTGGGGAAAATAGCACAAGAAAAGAAAGGAAAGAAAAGAGGTGAAGCCCGATGGTCATGGCGAGACGACTCGCGGCCATAAGCTTTACCTACACGGGTTTGGCTCCCGTCGTCCCACGATAGTTGCTTCCTAGTTCGTTTCCCACTAGACTAGGTCTTAGGGGCTCAATGTGCGCGGGTAAGATCCGCATCGATAGCGATATCGAGCTCCTTTATGACCACGTCCTAGGGCCGAAGGTAGAAGCTACGATCGTAGTGCTACGGAGCTAACTAAAACACGAGAGAAGGAAGCCCGTTCGGCGTCACGACCATAGCGAGACGAACCCGCGATCGCACGTTCGAACACGTCGCTCTCTCAGCCGGCTCGAAGGCTCGGTCCACAGACAAACACTTGACACCCAAACACACTAATGAAGTACACGTATCCACAAAGACAAGATAGACCGGCGAAGGCACGGCACGAGGCATAGATAGATATGATATAGATAAAATGCGACATTGAGAATAAGAATGGAAGGCAGGAGCTTTGCCGACGTCGAGGACGGCGTCGGCGGAGTTCGATGGTTGGACCTTGGCGGGGACGACGACAAGGATGGTTGGGCTTCCCCGGAGCGTCGCCGAAGGTGGTAGGGGGCTGTGGCCAACCGGGCTTAGCCCTGGTCAGCTGTGGCCACCTCCAGCCAGCTGTAGCCAACCGAGGCCAGCCGGGCAGCCAGCTCTGGCCAGTCCTGGCGGCTGCTGGTGGCCAGCGGCTAGCTGTGGCTGGCCGGGGCAGGCTGCAGGTGGCCGGGCGTGGCTATGACTGGCCGGTGAAGGCGGTTCACGGCCGGGAGTGGCGGGGCGCTGGCTGCGACCTCCCCGCAAGACATGGAACTTCGGCACGACGGCCGGTTTCGCACATGGATGTCGGCAAGTTTATCGGAGAGAAGGAAAAAAAGGCAGGGGCTTTGGTACTGAGAGGCTCACCGACGACGGTGGTGGTGCTTCTGGTGACCAGGCTCGATGCGGCTCGCCGTCCACGGCCGGGCGGCACGCCGCCGATGGACCTCGGTCCCGGCCGACGGCTGTGGGCTTGGAGACACGGCCACCGCTTGGTACAAATGGGCAAGGCGTGACGCAAGAAAGACGGAGGACGCCGGGCGTTTCGCAGCGCACGCCGACGGCGAGGCGTAGCACGCCGAGGGAGGACGTGGGCCAGCAAATCGCCGTGGATGGCGAGGTCGACGCAGCGCTGGTCCTCTGCGCGCCGACACGAAGCGGTGCTCGCTCGGCAGCAGCTTGCCGTGGCCAAAGCCGAGGGCGGAGCGCCGGGGCGCTGGCGGCGGTGTGAAGAGGGAGGGGTGCTCGGCAAAGTTTGGAGGCGAGGGAGAGGTGGTCGAGCGCCGACGCCGGGCGAGGTCTCAGCCCCGGGCGGCACGGACGGGCGGTGGTGGAACGCGAACGGCCGAGGAAGGCCGGTGGCGCCGGTGCTCGCGGCGGCGCTGGGCGGAGCCGGGCGCCTGGCCGACGGTGGAGCTGCGCTGGCCACTGGGAGGCACGGCGGCGGGCATGCGGCGCATCGACGGGCTCGCGACCCGGCGTCGGCGTCACGGGCGCGCCGTGCGGCAAATATCCCCCACGGGGTCCGCGAGGCCGAGACGGCGAAGTCGGGCGGCGCTGCTCGCGGGGCCGGCGGCGTGGGCTGCCGGGCGCGGCGGCCGCACGTGGGCGAGGTACGGCGTTGGCGGGACACCACATGTCCGTGGGCCGGCCGGAGTCCGCCAGCCGCAAGGCAGTGCGCGACCGGGTGGCTCGGTGCGCCAAATGCTCGCCTGGGCGGCAGCTCCTCGCAGCGGTCGGACACGGCCGAGCCGGGCCGGAGGGGCAGCGGCCGTGCCCCGGCCGCGACGCGGCCGTGCTCGGCGCCGCTGCTCGGCACGACGACGGCAAGAGGGGGAAGGGCGAGGAGGAGGCGAGTGTGGTGGCGGCAGTAGAAATGGAGGAAGAAGGAGATGGAGGCGGCGGCTGCAGCTGCTCTTATACCCACGCCGCTAGGGTTGCCGAGGTGGAGCCGGACATCTCCGGCGTCCGTGCCCGCGTCCGGACACGCGGCGTGCATCGCAGGGGTTGGTACGGACGCCGAGGTGCGGGTGGGGGGTGTCGGGCGGCGGCGGCAGCTCCCTCGTGGCGTGTGCGGTGCGCCCCTTAGGGTTGGAGGAGAGCGCGGCGGCTACGGGCCTGGAGTGGGCCGTGCTGGGCCTCGCGCGCGTGCAGGCCTGGGAAAGGAGAGGGGGGGCCGACTGGGCCTCGGCCTGGTCACGAGAGAAAAGGAGGGGGAGGAGGGGTATGGGCTTGGGCTGCGCAGTGGGGAAGGAAAGGGACCGGCTGGGGCCTTAGGCCCATGGAGAAGAAGAGAACTTTCCTATTTCTGACTTAAGAAAATTGATCAAAAATTATAAAGGATTGAGATTAACTCAAGGAGTGGAGAAAAAGAATGTTCCTCATTCTTGTTATGATTCTTAGGATGGGATAGCGAGAGGGAAAAGGAGGGGAGTTCAGGGAGATCCGAGAGCATGTCAAGGAGATGTTTATCTTTTGTTTCTCACGGAGGTTCGAGGAAATAAAAAGAATATTAAGGGGACCCTCGCGGTTATTATGATGAATTTTGACTAGAGCATTTGAAGGACTCTAAAGAAGGGATTTGTGAAAGAACTTAAAAACGATTGATGGGAGTTGCTATGGAATAGTGCACTCCAACTCTAAACAAAACTCAAGGCTCAAATCCGACACCAAAGCACAAGCACTCTCCTACAAACAATTTTACATGAATGCTTCGTTTCATTGGCAGTCTCTCCTGCGTTTGCCCTAGGTTTAGTGTAGCAACTACATGATTCACTCATTACAGGAAAAATTTTAAAAAGTTCGGATTTTTAGCGTTTGGAAAACCTAGGATGTTACAGTTAGAACTGAAAAATCAACCAATACATCTAGTACTCTCGATCTTCAAAGGACCGAGGTTCTCTGTTAAACTTCGGGTATCAAATCTTGAAGATCCAATATTTTAAAAGACCTATAATTAGGACCGGACCGAATACCTAGACCTAGTAGTCACCCTATTTTCACCAATGATTTGTATTATGAACTGGCAGCAAAAAATATCACTAATATTTTGTTCAAACCGACAGTAAAAGCACTGGCAGTAAAAATGTTTTACGTAATAGTAAATTAGTAATACCAGCATTTGGCTGCAAAATTTGTCACACACAGCACATGCATATTATGCATAAAGCACACGAAAGATGGCATTTATTTATAGAAATATCTAAGTTTGAAAAACAGATGGGACAATAAATCTCGTCTCATACCCTTCTGTTTTCTACATTTGTTTCACCATTTTGTATTTGTGAACAATGCAAAAGGGATGACGTGTGTCCATATGTTTTTGTGGAATCCTATTTCATACAGGATATACCCATATTTATTACGACTTCTGTAATTTCGGCTGTTTTTGAGTGAGAATTATAGGAGCAGTCATAATAATTTTTTAACAGAAGTCGTAATAAATATGGGTATATCCTGTATGAAATAGGATTCCACAAAAACATATGGACACACGTCATCCCTTTTGCATTGTTCACAAATACAAAATGGTGTAATTCTCTGTTCAACTACTACTGCTATTAGTCTCCACGAACCAAAAACAATATAATGAATTATGACTGAAAACCAAACTGTCACCTTATTTCTCTCCATTAACTTTCACCACTAATTTCCTTGTCTTTTCGCATGTAATAACTGCCAAACGCATCCTCCAAATACACTATCATGATGATGATCCACTTACCTATTTTTTATTTCGATATATGCCATTTCCATTACGCTTTAGGCCGGACATCCACCCAGTCAAACAACAATGGGTAGACGTGTGTTACCCAATTCATTAATGGGCTCCATCCGGTCAATTGGTCGTCCACAACCATGTGATGTTACTGGGTAGCATTCTGAATTTGGGCATCCACATCGTGCTCGTGCAGGGTGATCTCAGTGAATCATTCATAAGGGCGAGTCATCCACAAAATGTTGACTGACTGGCGACTGCAATGGGGAGAGCTTTAGCAATACCCAATGGATTACACATGAATGGTCAGTCAGGATGTGTATGGAAAATCCAGATTATAAACTTGACCATGGATTACATATGATCGGTCCTACTATCTATCCTTCTGGTCACGAAACATGTCCTTAACTAGCTAAGGGAAACATTTTGCCAAATCTCAAAAATACTTACGAAATTGTTTGTGTAGATATGTATTCAAAATACTTACAAAATTTGTTTAAAATTGGATATGTGTTCAGTATTTTGCTCTCAGTATGTACAAAACAGTTGGGCCGGGATCCATTTTGCGTCAAAAAGCATCTAATAAACAAAGGAAAGTCCTTCAGCTATTGTGGCCGTCCGATTTGCTTTGCTATCTACAAAACCAGTTTTTTAACCTCCCTCAACTCTCAAAAATATTTTCATAAAAAAATCTAAAAAATTTATCAAAGTATATTTTTATATGAAAATATAATACAATAAAAACCTAAAACCTAGTTTAATCTTAGAAGATTCATACAAATTTGTTATAAATCGGAAAATTATGAAACTAATTTTATTTTTTACTGAAATCATGTCATGGTGCCTAGCTTGAAATATATTATTCAAGTCACCTGATTTTATCTGTAAAAATATCATGACTCTTGTGCTGCTACCATCTAGATTGTCATGTCACATTACGCTTTTTGTGTAGTTTGGAACTTCGGATGATTATTATTAATAGACATGAGAGCTTCTACTAGAAAATAAGCATCAAAATGGGTCAATTTCAACCGAGGCACTATAGCATGGAGCATGAGTTTAGAAAAATTTGAAACAAGTTTCATAATTTTCGAGCTAAACTAAACTTTCTATGAAAGTTTAAGATTAAACAAGGTTTTAAGTTTTTTAATTACATTGTCTTTCCATGCAAAAATTTGTTTAAACAAAATTTCTATTTTTAATCTTTATATATTTTAATAAAAGTGTTAAATGCACCATAGGTCCATTAATTTGTAAACAGGTTTCAGTTAGGTCCATCAAATTAGAAAGTTAGATCCATCAACTTAGAACGTGATCTTTTAGGTCTATAAATTTTATAAGGCGTATCACTTAGGTCCATATCCCTTCATATGGAGCAGCCGTTGACCCTTCATTTCATCAAAATCGAGCAAGTGCCGCCACCGCCGATGCGGGCACATGAGCTAACACTACTACAAAAAATCTTTTACAAGGCACTTTGAAATAGACCTCGGAGGCGGTTGGCCCCCAAAACCGCCTCGGTTAATGTCTATGATTAACCGAGGCGGTCACTTTTTATTAACCGAGGCGGTTACAATAAACGCCTCTCAAATTCGATTCTGGAGGCGGTTACACGTAAAATAACCGTCTCGAAAAATACCAGCCCATATCGAAGCCCGAGACAGCCCATCTCAGCCCAATGGCTTGCTCGGCATATATATACACCACTTGGCCACTTTAGGGTTTCACTCCAAACCCCCCTCTCTCGTTCTCACCGCTCGACCCTCTCGCTCGCTCCTCACGCGCCGCCCCCTCCCATCCCCATCTCCGGCCGGCCGGCTAGGGGCGGCGCCCCTCTCCTCCCCCATCCCGGCCGCCACCCCTCTCCCCTCCCCCCCCCCTCTCCCTCTTCTCTTGGCCGGCATGGGCTTTGCGTGGGCAGGCGCCCCCGGCTGGCGGCTGGCGTCGCCTTGGCCCGCGGCCTTGGCGGAGGCAGCTTCCCTCGGCGGCGGCGTGGCGGCTTCCCTCGCGAGGCGGCGGCGCTGCTGGCTCGCGGCATCAGGCGGATGGCGTAGCCTCCCTCCAGCGCTAAAGGCGTCTGGCGCCGCGGCCGGGCGGCGGCAGCGGCCGGCGCGTGGAGGCGCAAAACCGCGGCGGCCAGGCCCTTCCGTCCTCTTCTTCCCCCGGGCGGCGTGGGCGGAGCTGCCTCCTCGGCCGGGGCGGCGGCCTCCCCAACGAGCTCCCTCCGGCAGGCGGGGCGGCTCGGCGAGATCCACCGCCTCGAGCTCCGAATCCGGTGGGTGGGTGGTGGATCTGGTTGGCTACACCACTTCGAGCTCCCGTGATCCGGCGGGTGGGTGGCGGATCCGGTGAGCTCCACTACCTCAAGCTCCAGATCCGGTGGAGGGTGGTCCCGACGAGCGGCGGCGCGCACGCCGGATGCTGCAGCCGTGGATGGCCTCGGCGGGCCCGTTGATGGGCTCGCTGGGCTCCTAGGGTATTTTTTTTTTTTTTATTTTATTAACCGAGGCGGGCACCCTAACCGCCTCGGTTAATCACTTATTTACTGTGACCTTTGTGTCAAAGGCGATTGGTGTTGCCCGCCTCGGAAAATCAATTGTAACCGCCTCGGAAAAGTTTATTGTAGTAGTGCAAGCTGCTGCGGGCACGTGGTTGTGGGCAAGCGCTGCCACGGCCGCACCGGCGAAGCGCTACTCCCACGCCACGACCATGAGGGCGTGCCGGCAAGGACTACCGCCACCAAGGCCACATGGGCGCGCGAGCAGGCCGCCACGGCTATGAGGGCTGGTGGGCGATCGCGTGCCATCCTGTGCTTGGAGTTCACGATAAACACGAGCATCAAGGAACACTTGTGTGGCCATGGCTGCGCCCGGTTCGTGTGCCCGTGTGGTCGTGCCAGCCTGCTCGCGTGTCATCGGGGCCACGGTGGCAACGACGCTTGCCTGTATGGCTGCCGCAGGACTGCTTGCGTGCCTGCGGGCCCATTTGGCCATGGCGGTGGCTCGTTCTTGTGCCCGCCTCATTGGAGGTGGTGCCTGCTCGCGTGTTTATAAGGTGTTTGATGAAATGACGGCCAACAACTATGTTAGATGGATAAGTCAGTCTGCTATATCAGCGCGAGGAAGCCCATGTGGAGGAAGCCCATGTGTGTAGATGATGTGGCAACTCAACATGTTTCACTTAATCACCTAGAAATGCTTGGGGTTAATGCTTTGCTAATCACTAAATCATGCTTTAATGGTGAGGTGCTAAGTGAGTGTTAATCTTGAGATCAAAGGCGTAGTTTGTGTTTTCAAAATCAAATATGTCAATTTGAACTCCAAGATTTGAATTTGAATTTTGTCACTCACACTTAGCCAATTTGGTGCCTAAAAATTTTGGGTTCAACTTTGGGGATTAAGCAATTTTTTACATAGAATTTTCCAAGTTTTGGCTCTAATGCAAAATTCAAAGATCAAACTTTGTATTGGTGCATTTAATAGTGAGGTGTGATCTCTAATTACTCTAATGCAAAGTTCAAAGATCAAACTTGGACAGTGGACAGAGACAAGACAAAACCACAACCTAGCTTGGTTTATTCTGAGCTGTCCGTATTAGCACCTAGACATTTAGATTTTTTAAGACAAATTATTTTTACTTTGTATATAAATATAATGTATATCTAAGTGCACATCAATATATGTACCTGGAAAAACCAAAACACTTTATAATTTAGAATGGACTTATAGTCACACGCCATGATCTATCACATTTCAACGCTTTATTTAGGCTGGACATCTAGTCAGTTAGTTATAATGGGCTCTGACCAATTTGCAATCTGTTTGCTTGGACTTATCTACGGTTTTGACGGACTAGAAGTAGTGTTTCTTGTAAAAAAATCAGTTGTTCCAGCTTATACCGTTTCAGCAATACAAACGAAGAGATCGTTGGCGCCGTCCACAACCATGCGACGTTATTGGGTGGCAGCATTCTCTGATTTGGCCTGTCCACATCGTGGTCGTGCGTTCTCCTCACGCGTCATGGCGAATTGCAGCATGTTATAAACGGCGTCGTCAGCAGAACGTTGAGCATTACTGACTCCAAATGTGTTACATCACTCTGCGCACGGCTGTCTGCTGTTTGGATTGGATTGCCCACACGCAAAATCGTCTCGTGTATACACAGGGGCGGTCTTTTTTTTTTTTTTTTTTTTGAGTCAAGGGGCGGTCTTGTTTGGGCTGCCTTTGTTGCTGCTGAACTGCCCAGACTTGGTTGGGCCTAGCCCATTTGCCTATTGGATCCGCTGGGTACTGGCCCAAGTCGTGGTTGCCGAGTGCTCTCGCTCCCGCGCCAAGCGCTAGCAGCCGGCGCAAGATGACAGCATGTTCTCCATCATCGGCTCCATGCATCCAAGTCACGTTCACGCAATACATCTATGACATTCGTAACTTGGTGATTGGTGGCGCAACAAGTGATGCGGCTGAGCAACGTGTGCGCCGACGAAGGTGTGCTGGTGATGGCTATCAACAAGGCTGGTAGTTACTATGTTAGCAGAGTGCATATCAACAAAAGCAGTTGTGAACTTGTGATCGAGTTCATTGAAGTTAGCCACCTCAACACCGACGAGAAGTGCTCCAATATTTTTGTCTCAATTGCTGAAAACAAGAGCCCAAAACAATAACTATGCCCTCCATCCCAAATTATAAGTTATTCTAAAAATTTTGGAGAGTCAAACTTTTTTAAGTTTGACTAAAATTATAGAAAAAACACAAAAATTTATGACATTAAATAGGTATATGATGGAAATGCTAATAAAGAATCTAATGATACTTAGTTGATATCATAAATGTTATTATTTTATTATATAGATTTGGTCAAACTTAAAAAACTTTGACTCTCCAAGATTTTTGGAATGACATAAGTTTGGATGGGGGAGTATTTCATTAATCAAATAAGAATTATATAAAAATTAACAGAATTTCTAATCATCATTTGGCTGTTTTTCTTTCTCTCATCGGTCGAATATTTTTGTGGGCTGGTTTTTCTCTGTGGGCTGCTTTCTTGTTCAGCCTATTTTGTTTCTCCAGCAGGTCCCATTGGCCATTGCCAAATTAATGCGGGAACCAACATACTACAAATATAGAAGCATAATTTTTAGTCACAACTAATAAAATACAAGTTCAAGTGGTAGAGAAGCTATGGGCCATAGGGCTGGCCTACTTGAATTGTGGGATGGGCTTGGCCCAGCTCTGAGAAACGGAAACATGTGGAAACGGACACATGTGAAGTTTGGAAATATTATGAAATTTTTTTTTGATGGATGGAATATTGAGTTTTTTAAACTCTGCCATTATTTCCTACAAGCACTTTTGATTTTTTCTACGACTTTTATAGATTTAAATTTCCATTTATTTATTTCTTATATTTTAAATAAACAATCTTGGGTTAATTGCTAGTTCTTGGAGCACCAATGGAAAGAAAATTTTGAAAACCACATCAAACTAAATCCACTACCTTTACCAGCCTCTCCACATCTAATATTGAATGAAATTCACCTATGCAATATAACTACACTTCTCCTGCACAATCCTCAGCACTTGTGTCTCCAACACATTGATAAGGCGCATAAATAGATCCAAACCATGTAATCGGACATAATGGTTCAAATGTTTCTCCCACGCGGCAGTACTTGATCGACCTAATATTGCCAGATATATAACTATTGGGTATGTTGATCATCTTCTTGATGGTAATGATGACCAGCAAAACGTCCTTATAGGACTTACAATGATCATGAAGCAAATAAAATATGTTTGCTTTGGACCACACATTTGTAGTCTTGTTGAGTTAGCCTGTTTGGATCCACGAGCTAAACTTTTAGCTAGCTAAATTTAGTTGTGGAGGACCAAACACTCCTCAGCTAAAACTAATAACTAAATTTTAGCTGGAGACCAAAATTTATACAATCCTATGAGCATGCCAAAATATACTGGCCTTGACCGGAAATTGTCGATGTCACTCTCCTGGGGTTGGGTATCATCATTTCATTTTCCCTAGGTCAGTATCAATGTATTTTAATGCCAAGCAATAAGAGAAGTAGTACAAATGTTTTAGCCAGAAACTTCTGTTCTCTTTATTCAAGATAAAGGAGGCTACACATGTAGAGAGTGGAACAGTGGCACTTGTGATTTTTTTCCAGTGAAAAAAGCTTGCTACTACGATTACTAGTTTAAGCTGAGTACTACACAATTGGATGGGTCCTTATTATGTATGTATATATATATATATATATATATATATATATATATATATATATATATATATATATATATATATATAAAAGCGTTCAATAGACTTTTAATTCACATGCTTCCATATATAGGCATATAGAAACTGCTATACTCCTCCTTTTCAGTATTAAGTTCTATTTTGACGTAATTAATGAGGAGTAAATTTAGCTAATGGCAACTAAATAAACTTCAATGACCAAACTACCCCCAACTAAAATTTAGCTAGCTAAAAAATATAATTAATGAGCAGTAGCATGGTCATGATTAGATAAAGGATCCAAACACCCCTAACTAAAGTTTAGTTAGCTAATCTTTAGCTTGCTAAACTTTTGTTCTAGCAATTAGCTAGCAAAATTTTATTTAGGGTGGATCCAAGTAGTCTATGAATCTTAGCTAACAGCTTGAAAAGTGTGCAAACCGATTAATAACTGACCACATTAATAAAAGTAAATTATGGAGCTAATAATTTCATAATAGGGTATCCGATTCTTCACTGACTATGAATTCTTAAAACTGAACATTGTTATCGGGACCAAAAGAAGCACATTCAGTTTCGTTGGAAAAAAACACTCATAATCTCAAACCATGACATAGATATTAAACTCAAAAAAATTTGTCACATTTCTTTAAAAAATATATGGACCTCAAACTTTTCAAGTTATCTAAATATGGATTTGAAAGTTTCTAGCTCACTCAAAAAATACATAGATGCCACATCTCTTTACATCAGCATGGATATGCATCCAACACTTTTCACATCACCTGACTAATATGGATATGGCATTTGTTTTTTATAAATGTGTCTCTAGCATTTTTCACATCACAATAAAAAATGGATCCAATTAATATTTTTCATGCCACCTTAGGCCCTCCTTTGGTTGGGCTTTTCAACCTACTTTTGCTTTTACGAAAGCCCAAAGCCAACTAAAAGAATGGAAAGCCACAACTGCTTGATAGGCTAAAAGCAGCGTTTGCTCTGGTACAAAACTCAAAGTAGCTCCCCTATTTTCAGCTGCTATCGGAGTAAAAAAGTACACACGTGCCACTAGTTATCAAGATATATAAGGGTTCATTCTTTTTTTTCATGAGCACTATTTCTCTCCCATCCGATCACGTACTCCTCCACCTAGTGCTTCACAGTTGGTGCCTCCAGGGCCTTTGTCCCTAGGCCTGGCTTGCTCTGACCAAGACCCATACTCTGCATCCGCATCCGCATCCGCTTGCAAGACCATGCCAAATGCACTCGGCTCGCATGGCTAGGCCCGCATCCGTTTGACAAGACCTGCACTCTGGCAATTCTAGTCTGTAGCCACGCCCCAGGCCAGTGAGCCCATCCCACGGCGCCTCAGCGGCCGTGCCTAGGCTAGCAAGCCCCAGCCACCAAGCCCGGGCTCTTTCACCGATTGGCCGGTGGGAGGAGGATGAAAGGGCTGATGAGAGAGAGAGTAGAATGGGGAGGGCTTTGGATAATGTGGGTCTTCTCAATGGTTTTCTTAAAAGCCATAACTGCTCAACCAAATAGCTTTTGACATTCCAAAAGCCCACGTCACACCGTTGCTTTTCAAAAGCTCACAGCTCATAGTAGTTTCTTCAAAAGCCACATCCTAATCAAATGGGGCTTTAGAAATGTGGGTCGTGCATTTTTTTATGTCACCTGAAAAAGTGTCCCACACATATGTTTTATGTGACTTTCAAAAAATGCAGGACCTAAGAAATGTTTGTCTCATGGGGTCTACGCCTGCTCTGATCTATCAGCAGCGAGAGAGATGGGAGGGAGACAAAATTAAGGAGAAAGATTTGTCACTGGCATGTGGGTCGCACATAAATAACAGGGCTCTTTTTAGATCTTCTAGAGTCAATATCCCTGTTAAGTGCCTCTGAAAAAAAACCTTGTCAAGTGTATATATCAAGGCCCATCCTATATAGGCCAATATAGCCCATGAGGTTATATCCATTAATGAAGATTTTCTTCTAAATTCTAGGTTAGTAACATGGTACCAATGCCAAGGATTAAGATTGGGATTAGAGATCATAAAATTTTTTAATCCACCCACGATCTAATCTTTTGCATCTGCGCTAGGCTACTAGTAATGGCCATCTAATCTTTTGCATCTCTCGCATCTGGTGTGGCCCGTTGCATCCTAGTCATAACCGTCTATAATCTTATCTATGTGCCTTGTGTGCTGCTCGTTTTTCGCTTAAGTGCCATCCTTGACCAGCCTCGCACCCACACCGTCTGTTCTTCCCACATGTGCCATCAGCACCAGAAACATATTGCAGCATGTACATGCTCAGCATGTGTTATCCACATCATTGAAATGTGCTTTTGAGTTCGTGCTATTCACACTCCTCTCCCATTGTTTCACTCTACTGATTTGGATTGCACACATCTCAATGTGGTGTTGGACGGTGAGGATAGTACGTGCCTAACATGTGCACACCAAAAAAACTGCACGTTTAGTGTTGTCCTGCGCATGGTGTCATGTTCGTTCACATCTCTTGTCTACACTCTACCCTCCGTCTGTAACTATGTTGCTACTTCGCCCATTGCAAGACACAGGTGTCGCTGGATCTCATGGATTTCCACCTTCATCTGGTTTGTCAGTCTATGGTGTTATGTTCGTTCCGACTAGTTATGCACTACTACTTTCATGTCAAACTCACAAAATATAGCAGGTCCTCTACTTCTGCAACTGTGGTAAACAATCAATGCCTTCCTATTCCTATTGGTTAGCTATCAATAGCCATTTCAACCATATCACCAAATCAATGCAATTGTGATCAAAATCTGTCTAGATGGTCAAAACTATCTGAAATAAGCTTTGTCAATTGAGACTGCATTGGATTGTGGTCTTTATTTTCATTTGACTGATGATCCACCTACTTGATGATAGTAATGCTGCTGCTATTTAAGCCCTAGAAAATCAATGATGGAGAAGTGATGGCAGCTATAGTTAATAATAGTGTTAAGCAGACTATGATCATGAGTCCTGGTAAATTCAAGAAAGCCAAAGCCATGTTGTCTTATTTGAAGCAATGCTATGTTCAAGATATTGGTTCTCTTCATCATACCAACAACTTCATATCATTGAACAGCAAGATATGTCCGTTGATGAGTAATTCTCCTCTATTGATTGTTTGATGGGATCTTTGATCTCCATGGTACCTCAATGTATAGCTATAGAGAATTGCACAACACTTTATTAACTAGTTCCTTACGCATGCATTGGTCATGGGAATCCACATGCATAATTCGCACTCGCTTTGTTTCACAATTCCTCTATCACTATGGCACATGCCTTGGCTGATTTACATAAAGAAAAAACACACCTTCAATATATGTCTACTTCTTTAGGTTGGTCCAAGGTACAATATTTGGGATCACACTACTAATGGCCTGGCTGACAAGTATGGTTTTCCACATGTAAATGTTGTAGATGTTTATAACACCCCTGGTGTTACGTTAGCCTAAACCTGCCATGTCATCATCATCATTGCATGAGCATTCATAATTAGAGAACATTAATTCAAACAACTAAAATGAGTTTACAATTCTAGGGTGTTGGTTGTGCTCTTTTATATCATATGTGCAAGTCATTAAATTCCACTCACAATTTTACTTTTATAAAAGCAACCAACTAAAATCAACTTTGATGTTTGCAAGTGCTTGGCTAACCCTGACTCACACCCTAACCGTGTTTTACAATTCAAATGATGCAAAAGAGAGAACCAAAGTTGAATTCGGAATCCGAATCCCAAACCCTAACCCTAGTGGTTAAGTGTTGGAATTCGAATTTCATTTTCAATTTTGGTGAGTTAACCATAATTGATTTTCTAAATAAAAGTTGCTAACCAATGGTACCATTTCAAAGTATGAAGTTTGTACTTTGAAAGTATGCTATTGGTTGGGTTTGAAAAGTTCCACAACATCATTAATTAATTGCCCAAAATTCCAATTTGAAATTCCTCTTCAAAAGCTTAAATTCAAAAGCCTTTTATCCCTTTTCTAAATTTCACCTCAAAATATTCAAAATTTGGGAAAACTCCAAAAATACAGTTTGTGCATCTCTTTGATCTCTACAACTTTGGTATATAAAGTTTTTCAAGTTTTTGAATAAAATTTTAAATTATTTCAAAAGTTCTTTAAACTGAAAAGTGTCCCCTTTTGAGTTTTAAACTCCAATTCAAAAATTATTTGGTTTCATGAAAAACTTTCTAAATGAAAGTTGTAGATCTTGAGAAAGGGAACAACTTTTATTTTTGAAGATTTTCATCTTTTATTCAAAAATCCAAAGTAATTTTGAAATCCTTAAAATTAAGGTTTTGCCCTCTTTTTGAATTTGAAATTCAAATTCAAAAACCATTTGAAATCTGACAAAACTTTCTAAATGAAAGTTGTAGAGCATGAAATTTGGAGCAATCTGTATTTTTGGAATTTTTCATCTTTTATTCAAATTTTGGGAGTAATTTGAAAAGAGGAGAGGATGAGCTGGCACTGTGCTACAGTAAAAAGGGGGGGGACACCTTGCACTGCCCATGCCGGACGGTCGCCGGCGTCGCCGTGATCCTTCTCGCGCCCTCGCCGTCGATCCCGCGCTCCCAACCACCTGGCCGCCTTCGTGAAGCTCCCCGCCACCTCACTGACCCCTCCTTCCCTATAAAAGCCGAGCCACGGCCATTGTCACCTTTCCTTTTTCCTCTCTGCTCACCGCCGGCAGACCTCCCGTCGTCGTCCAAATTCACGCTCGTCGGTCGATCGTCGTCCCCGAGCTCTTGCGCACTGCTCCGCCCCGTAGTTGCGCACCCACCAAACCAATTGTTGCCTCGTTTCATCACCGGAGTCGTCGGCGTAGCCGTTTCCTTCTTCCGGTCCGGCAGAGCGCCGCCGATCTCATCTTCACCGCGGCCAAGCTCTCCTACTCCTTCCTCCATCAAACCAGCGTGAGTATCAAGTCTTGGTGAGCGTCCTAATGCATCTCAAACCCTTGTATCGATCAATCGGAGCCAATAATGGCTCCTCGTTGTCACGCCGACGCCGCCGGTACGGTGCGCGAGCCGCCATGGCCATGGTCATGCGCTCTCCCGTGGTGAGAAGCAGTCGTATAGCACCTTGCTAGGATCGCCATGGAGTGGGGAAGCCAACGGTACCTTTGGTTCGGTGTTTGAGCTCGCCGGCGGCGAGAACGGCCGTGAACCACGCCGTCGTTCCGTCCGGCCGGAGAAAGGAGAGGGGGAAGATGGAGCTGACGGGTGGGCCTGCCCTGTCAGCGAGAGGGAGAAGAGGAGAGGCAGCAGGCCGCGCAAGCCGGGCCGAGCAGGCCGCAGATGGGTTACTGGGCCGCACAGTGAGGTCCAGTAGGGAGGGGGAAAATTACTTTTTTTTTTCCTTTTCAATTTCCAAATGCTGAATTTCATATTTTTGCTATAAATCCTTTTTGGGCAGATAAAAAAATGAACAAAAATAGGTCTGTGTTCCTTGAGTGATGCACTACCTAGGAAAAATACTAACTATGGTTTTTCAATAAAAATTAATTGTGCTTTAATTTGCTCCTTTAATTAATAAATGTAACTTCCATGATTTTTAATAATTAAAATATAACTCTAAAAATTATGAAATTTGTTTTGTGTGCTAATTAGAGTATGATGATCTTAATTATGAAGTTTGGTTAAGTTTTTGATTAAGTTTTGTATTAAGCTTAATTAATCCCTTTTTTAATTAATGTTTAATTAATTAATTCTTTGATTAATTAGGGTTTAATTAATCTTTAATTAGCAAGTTAATTAGTGGCTTTCAACGACTGTGAAAATGGTCAATAAATTAGTAATCACCTCTAATCACCATTAGGGTTGCTTGATTTTGGGATTGAGTGATGACCCTAGGTCATTAACCCTAATGACCTTCGGCATTTCATGTTGATTGTGTATCGTTAGTTCCGTCGTCGTCGACGCTAGTTATACCTTCTTAGTGCAACTATACCGTGAAGGAAAGTTGTACTCAAGATCGGTTAACAATCGTTGCATCATTATCGCATGCTCTTTTTACTACTTGCATCATAATCATGCATCTCAATCGTAGCCGTGCTGCCCGTCGAAGAAGGTGTTCGGCGTGAGGAGTTTGGTCCTGATCTCAGCAGTGCCATCGCTAATCCTAACTTCGTCGAGCCCCAAGGCAAGCCCCGGATGCATTCAACCACTTCCTTGTATTTCGAAAAGCTTTTATATTGTATGTTCCTGATATGATGCATTAGGTAATAGGAGTTGTGTGATATCCTACCTTGGTGCATTTACCGTACCTTGCTATACACCCTGGATACCTGTTTTGATTTCGAAAATGCTAGTGCATGCTTAGCCCTGCAGATAGCAAAGGCTTTATGAAATGTTTTTAAAGATGTGATAACAAAAGTTCCCCCTTGAGGGCAGTTACGAAAACCTGATGTTACTTGCTGGTATCCCTTCACTTTGATCGGGTCAAGGGTACGCAACAAGAGCATGATGATGAGTAAATTGAGACCGGGTGGAGTGACTTGCACCAGGAGGGGCTAGTGCCCCGTGTAGTGTCGCCCACTTGTGAGTCGGTTAAGGACCGTCCGTTGTTTAGCCCTCGATCATGAGGTTATTGGATAGTACTAGTCGCATGCTAATGGCGGTAAGCTCCCTTGTACTATCTTTGACGAGAACGGATAACCGGAACGAGAGTAGCGTGTACCCATCCTACGGGGCCACCGTGGAAGGGGACCGCGGCGTAGGGAGATGGTGTACTGTACCTCGTGGCTAGGACCCGCTCGGCGGGAGAAATGCAAGCGTGAGTTGATGTATGTAAGATGTTTGGTCCTCGCATACATCGTGTGGCTAGAAGCCCCACCGGGTATATTAAGCGATTCGAATCGTCGTGTGCTCCACGATATGGGAGCCGTGATCCGAGTCCCGGCATCGTAGTAATGATGGAAGTTGATGATGGAAAGTTTTGAATCCGATACTTGGTTGACAAGTGATTGATGTAGTAAAGTAAGGACTGGCTTAGTCTCTTTTTTGCAAAGGTGTCATTTGATCTTGCTAAAGCCTCATCTTGATTCCTATTAGCCAGCATTCCCGAGTCTTCTCCCCAATTTTTGGTCGGGTAAGTCTTGCGGAGTACTTTTTGTACTCGGGGTTTGTTCAACCCCCTCGTTGCGGGTGAACCGCATGGACAAGAGTGCTACGGCCCTTGTTGCATGACGGTGATCGAGGAAGTGACCGACGAGGAATAGATTGTGTGGCCCGTGGGGGCGTGGCACTTTCGTTGTGTGATTGTAACAAAGTTAAGTAATGATACTTCCGCTTTTTTTGTAATAATGCTACTCGGTTTGTATAAATTTGATAAAAGGTTTTGTAAAATAAGTTATTGTAAGTCTTCCGCTACTCGGTATTTTGAATGAAAACTGTTGTAATACTGTGATGTCTCTAAAGTATCGATCCCGGAGTGATCGTGGTTTATCGGGGATCCACCCGACGTAACATTCTAGGTTATGTGGTACTCAAGTACGGCCGACGAGGTCTTAGGGACAATGTCGGTGCTTGTGGGCCATATAATTTAGAAGGTTCTGCCACGTAGGGTATCGAGGCGGTACTTAAAAAGATACTCACAGTGTTACTTTTTCGAAAAAACTTCAAAATGTTTTGGATCCAAAAGTTAAAGGTGGTTTGGTCCAACTTGCTTCTCGCTCCGTCTTAATTCTTTCTAGTAGCCTTTCTAGGTGCTATTTAAAAGAGTTTTAAGCGGAGTATCATGTTGTTTTCTTTTTGCCCTATATTACTAAAAAGAATGCTTATGTTAAGTTTAAAAAGTCTTTTGCTTGATCCGTAGGTTCGATCATGCATCATGTTTAATTCACTTATTTAAAGAATCATATCCCCGATAACAAGTGGTTGGGCTAAGTAAAATTAATCCTATTCTTGCTAGCCCTAGGATTTCCATCTTATAGGCTTTGCTTGTGTATAAATATAATCTTGTCTATAGCAGATGTCCGGCAACACTCGTGCTGGGTTCTTCACACGAGGGAGGTGAGGTCCCTCGTGCACCACCAAAGACCACCGCCCTTGGCTGAAGCCGTGGGCGCCTTTAGTCCATGCCACCATCGAGAATGCCCGTATGCTACGAAAATAAGTCGAAAAATCAGCATGCACCACATGAGAATCATGGTCGTCGTAATCACGACGAAATCACATATGCGGATTTCACCGAAACCCGTCCCCGGTCTTTACAAGGGCTGAGGAACCCCTTTAGAGGCTAATGATTGGCTTCGGATTATAAATCTAAAGTTTGACCTGTTAGAGGGTTGTCCCGACTTGTTGAAACCCAAGTTTGCCGCCCAACAGCTTAAGAGGCCCCATCCGCATGGTGGGCAAACTTTCTAGCACGTCAACCCACCGGACAACAAGTCACTTGGGCTATGTTTCAAGATGCCTTCCGTCAGCATTTCATTCCTGACGGAGTGATGCAAGCCAAGCTAGAAGAGTTTCTAGCAATAAAGCAAGGTAGTCGATCAGTGGTGCAATATGTAAACCTGTTTAGTCAACTATCACAAAGATGCACCCGAACATGTGGACACCGATAGCAAAAAAAGAAGAAATGTTTTATTCGGGGTTTAAAGAGTGATATTGAAACTCACCTTACGCCAACCCAACCGCCACCTTCTATGAGGCGGTGGATATCGCCATATCCTATGAAAGATCCATGCTTAAACGTAAGAGTGAAGAGCGGCGTGCTTTCTCCAACCCATCCGGGCGGAAACCGAAACGCCGAAGGTTATGTTCCACCCTACTCCGCATACCCACCAGCCATCCCGCTATCCACAAAGACCAACAAAGTCACCAACCCTATTACTACCCACCACAAAGAACAACAGAGCCATCATCACCCACAAAGAAAACAACAAACCCAAAGGCAACATGAGAACACTCACCATGCTGCCACAACTTATCCTCAGCAGCCGAATACCCAGGGTATTCGAACTCCCACTCCATCAGCCCCCAGACTTCGTCCACTGGTAGAGGTCGCTGTTTTAATTGTGGAGAGCCACACTATGTTCGATATTGCCCCTACCCAATCCAGAATACCTCTAACTTCCAGCAAGGGCCGGGCAATCAGCAAAGATCGTGGTCAAGGCAGGGGTAAATCACAGTATGTTCCAAAGGTGAATGCCGGAAAGGAAACCTGGGCGTGTGTATCACGCTTCAAACCGGGAATGTTCTTGAAGGAGAATCTGTTTTAATGGGTATGTTTCCGTCACCAGTCACCCCCACTTACATTATTTGATTCTCGTGCATCGCATATATTTATCAACCATACTTTTGTTACAAAGCATGAAATCCCCATGAAAGAAGTTAAAGACAAGTTTTTGATACAATTGCCGGAGTCGTATACATATACGAGAAATGATATATCAAGTTTCTATATTTCTGAGTATATCTCTATCTCATAAATCCGATGGTACTGAAGGATCAAAACATAGAGGTGATCTTTGGAATAAGTTGGTTGAAGGAATTCTTGAATGAGCATTTTCCTGAGATTCTTCTTTTCCTTCTCCTAAGCCACGATTCGTTTCTAAGAATTGTGACTTTCTAAAAACATGAGACTTGTAATATGAACCCTTCTACCTCCCTTATGAAACCATGTAAGGTGTGTCTACTTGATACATTTCCTTTTCCATTACTTAGCCCTAAGCTTTGAATCTCGGGGACGAGATTCCTTTTAAAGGAATATAATGTAACACCCCCGGTGTTACGTTAGCCTAAACCCGCCATGTCATCATCATCATTGCATGAGCATTCATAATTAGAGAACATTAATTCAAACAACTAAAATGAGTTTACAATTCTAGGGTGTTGGTTGTGCTCTTTTATATCATATGTGCAAGTCATTAAATTCCACTCACAATTTTACTTTTATAAAAGCAACCAACTAAAATCAACTTTGATGTTTGCAAGTGCTTGGCTAACCCCGACTCACACCCTAACCGTGTTTTTACAATTCAAATGATGCAAAAGAGAGAACCAAAGTTGAATTCGAATCCGAATCCCAAACCCTAACCCTAGTGGTTAAGTGTTGGAATTCGAATTTCATTTTCAATTTTGGTGAGTTAACCATAATTGATTTTCTAAATAAAAGTTGCTAACCAATGGTACCATTTCAAAGTATGAAGTTTGTACTTTGAAAGTATGCTATTGGTTGGGTTTGAAAAGTTCCACAACATCATTAATTAATTGCCCAAAATTCCAATTTGAAATTCCTCTTCAAAAGCTTAAATTCAAAAGCCTTTTATCCCTTTTCTAAATTTCACCTCAAAATATTCAAAATTTGGGAAAACTCCAAAAATACAGTTTGTGCATCTCTTTGATCTCTACAACTTTGGTATATAAAGTTTTTCAAGTTTTTGAATAAAATTTTAAATTATTTCAAAAGTTCTTTAAACCGAAAAGTGTCCCCTTTTGAGTTTTAAACTCCAATTCAAAAATTATTTGGTTTCATGAAAAACTTTCTAAATGAAAGTTGTAGATCTTGAGAAAGGGAACAACTTTTATTTTTGAAGATTTTCATCTTTTATTCAAAAATCCAAAGTAATTTTGAAATCCTTAAAATTAAGGTTTTGCCCTCTTTTTTGAATTTGAAATTCAAATTCAAAAACCATTTGAAATCTGACAAAACTTTCTAAATGAAAGTTGTAGAGCATGAAATTTGGAGCAATCTGTATTTTTGGAATTTTTCATCTTTTATTCAAATTTTGGGAGTAATTTGAAAAGAGGAGAGGATGAGCCGGCACCGTGCTACAGAAAAAAAGGGGGGGACACCTTTGCACCGCCCATGCATGCCGGACGGTCGCCGGGCGTCGCCGTGATCCTTCTCGCGCCCTCGCCGTCGATCCCGCACTCCCAACCACCTGGCCGCCTTCGTGAAGCTCCCCGCCACCTCACTGACCCCTCCTTCCCTATAAAAGCCGAGCCACGGCCATTGTCACCTTTCCTTTTTCCTCTCTGCTCACCGCCGGCAGACCTCCCGTCGTCGTCCAAATTCACGCTCGTCGGTCGATCGTCGTCCCCGAGCTCTTGCGCACTGCTCCGCCCCGTAGTTGCGCACCCACCAAACCAATTGTTGCCTCGTTTCATCACCGGAGTCGTCGGCGTAGCCGTTTCCTTCTTCCGGTCCGGCAGAGCGCCGCCGATCTCATCTTCACCGCGGCCAAGCTCTCCTACTCCTTCCTCCATCAAACCAGCGTGAGTATCAAGTCTTGGTGAGCGTCCTAATGCATCTCAAACCCTTGTATCGATCAATCGGAGCCAATAATGGCTCCCTGTTGTCACGCCGACGCCGCCGTGGGTACGCGAGCCGCCATGGCCATGGTCATGCGCTCTCCCGTGGTGAGAAGCAGTCGTATAGCACCTTGCTAGGATCGCCATGGAGTGGGGAAGCCAACGGTACCTTTGGTTCGGTGTTTGAGCTCGCCGGCGGCGAGAACGGCCGTGAACCACGCCGTCGTTCCGTCCGGCCGGAGAAAGGAGAGGGGAAGATGGAGCCGACGGGGCTGGGCTGCCCCTGTCGGCGAGAGGGAGAAGAGGAGAGGCAGCAGGCCGCAAGCCGAGCCGGGCCGAGCAGGCCGCAGATGGGTTACGGTGGGCCGCACAGTAGGTCCAGCAAGGAGGGAAAAATGGTTTTCTTTTTTTCTTTTTAATTTCCAAATGCTGAATTTCATATTTTTGCTATAAATTTATTTGGGCATATAAAATTTGAACAAAAATAGGTCTGTGATCCCTTGATGATGCACTACCTATGAAAAATACTAACTATGGTTTTTCAATAAAATTTAATTGTGCTTTAATTTGCTCCTTTAATTAATAAATGTAACTTCCATGATTTTTAATAATTAAAATATAACTCTAAAAATTATGAAATTTGTTTTGTGTGCTAATTAGAGTATGATGATCTTAATTATGAAGTTTGGTTAAGTTTTGATTAAGTTTTGTATTAAGCTTAATTAATCCCTTTTTAATTAATGTTTAATTAATTAATTCTTTGATTAATTAGGGTTTAATTAATCTTTAATTAGCAAGTTAATTAGTGGCTTTCAACGACTGTGAAAATGGTCAATAAATTAGTAATCACCTCTAATCACCATTAGGGTTGCTTGATTTTGGGATTGAGTGATGACCCTAGGTCATTAACCCTAATGACCTTCGGCATTTCATGTTGATTGTGTATCGTTAGTTCCGTCGTCGCCGACGCTAGTTATACCTTCTTAGTGCAAGGTTACCGTGAAGGAAAGTTGTACTCAAGATCGGTTAACAATCGTTGCATCATTATCGCATGCTCTTTTTACTACTGCATCATAATCATGCATCTCAATCGTGTAGCCGTGCCGTCTGAAGAAGGTGTTCGGCGTGAGGAGTTTGGTCCTGATCTCAGCAGTGCCATCGCTAATCCTAACTTCGTCGAGCCCCAAGGCAAGCCCCGGATGCATTCAACCACTTCCTTGTATTTCGAAAAGCTTTTATATTGTATGTTCCTGATATGATGCATTAGGTAATAGGAGTTGTGTGATATCCTACCTTGGTGCATTTACCGTACCTTGCTATACACCCTGGATACCTGTTTTGATTTCGAAAATGCTAGTGCATGCTTAGCCTGCAGATAGCAAAGGCTTTATGAAATGTTTTTAAAGATGTGATAACAAAAGTTCCCCCTTGAGGGCGCTATTTAAAAAACTCGATGTTACTTTGCTGGTATCCCTTCACTTTGATCGGGTCAAGGGTACGCAACAAGAGCATGATGATGAGTAAATTGAGACCGGGTGGAGTGACTTGCACCGGGGAGGGGCTAGTGCCCCGGTGTAGTGTCGCCCACTTGTGAGTCGGTTAAGGACCGTCCGTTGTTTGGCCCTCGATCATGAGGTTATTGGATAGTACTAGTCGCATGCTAATGGCGGTAAGCTCCCTTGTACTATCTTTGGACGAGAACGGATAACCGAATGAGAGTAGCGTGTACCCATCCTACGGGGCCACCGTGGAAGGGGACCGCGGCGTAGGGAGATGGTGTACTTGTACCTCGTGGCTAGGACCCGCTCGGCCGGAGAAATGCAAGCGTGAGTTGATGTATGTAAGATGTTTGGTCCTCGCATACATCGTGGTGGCTAGAAGCCCCAAATTGGTATATTAAGCGATTCGAATCGTCGTGTGCTCCACGATATGGGAGCCGTGATCCGAGTCCCGGCATCGTAGTAATGATGGAAGTTGATGATGGAAAGTTTTGAATCCGATACTTGGTTGACAAGTGATTGATGTAGTAAAGTAAGGACTGGCTTAGTCTCTTTTGCAAAGGTGTCATTTGATCTTGCTAAAGCCTCATCTTGATTCCTATTAGCCAGCATTCCTGAGTCTTCTCCCCAATTTTTGGTCGGGTAAGTCTTGCGGAGTACTTTTTTGTACTCGGGGGTTTGTTCAACCCCATTGCGGGTGAACCGCATGGACAAGAGTGCTACGGCCCTTGTTGCATGACGGTGATCGAGGAAGTGACTGACGAGGAATAGATTGTGTGGCCCGTGGGCAGGGCACTTTCGTTGTGTGATTGTAACAAAGTTAAGTAATGATACTTCCGCTGTTTTGTAATAATGCTACTCTGGTTTGTATAAATTTGATAAAGGTTTTGTAAAATAAGTTATTGTAAGTCTTCCGCTACTCTGGTATTTTGAATGAAAACTGTTGTAATACTGTGATGTCTCTCGTAAGTATCGATCCCGAGTGATCGTGGTTTATCGGGGATCCACCCGACGTAACATTCTAGGTTATGTGGTACTCAAGTAATGGCCGACAGAGGTCTTAGGGACAATGTCGGGTGCTTGTGGGCCATATAATTTAGAAGGTTCTGCCACAATGTTGAGGCTTCCACGTATTAGGAAATAGTGTTCCTCAATGGTAGCTTTCCACATGTAAATGTTGTCCTCGACTGTACATGGACTTGGGATCTTGTTCCATTATGCAGTTCCTATAACATATAAGTGGGGTTTCAAGATTAAGACAAATTCTAATGGTTCTATTGACTGATATAAAGCTAGAGTAGACTTGTTGCTAGAGGTTTTCAACGGGCTCAAGGACATGATTATGTTGAAACATTGCAACCATTGCTCATAGGACTACCATTTGTAGTACTCGGATTACAGCAGCTGGTACTTCCTCTTGGGCTATTTCTTAGATGGATATGAAGATTGTTTTTCTTCATGGTGATTTGAATGAAGAAGTTTATATGCAGCCATCCCATGTGTTAATGATCCCTCTTGGATCACCACGGCATTCGGTTCTAACTGAACTGATCGGTTTGGTTCCACGGTTCCCACACAAGTTCAGTTCCCAGAAAACAGCGACCGATCGGTTCTTTTTAGAAATGAGAACCGAGGAAATTCGGTCTCGGTTATTTTGGTTTGGTTCCGGTTATAACCGAATTAACCGAGTCTATCACCACACACATTCACAAAATAAAAAAATAAAAAAAGCATATCTGCTCGTCGCTAGGCGTGCTTGCTCCGGCTCGTCCCCTGCGTCCCGGCGGCCTCGGGAAGGAGGTGGAGGTCGGAGCCGCATGTGGGGGAGCGCCTCGCCTCCTTGTGACCTGCCGCAGCCAGCCCGCCGTGAGCCTCGCCTCCACGCATCCACGCCTCCACGCGACCTGCTGGCCGGGCGGTGGTAGGTGGCGGCCGGCCGGGGCGGAGGGCGGAGGGCGCCATGTCGGGGTCGCGGAGCGCCGAGGGGAGGGAGCGCCGGAGGGAGGGGGAGGGGAGCCGCAGACGGCGGATCGGGCGCGAAGCCGCGCGACGTCGGCGGTCGGGTGCGCCGGTGCTTGACGAGAGGATGCGTCGCCGCCACCGGTGCTTGACGGAGCAGAGCAGGGGAGACAGAGCAGCAGGTGGTGGCGGCGGGGGGTGGGGGCGTGGGGGGGCCGGGAGGGTGCGGATGTGGTGGGGGTGAGGCAGAGTGTGTGAGATTAGGGTTGGGCTGAGTTGGGCCGCCTCGGCTGCCTTCCTACTTGGGCTGTCATGGGCTGAAATCGCTACCCCTAAGATGTTCGGTTCTCTCGGTTAACCGAGCCCAGGAACCGAATTAACTTGCTAAAATTCGGTTCCTCAGAACCAAGAACCGAACAGGAACCAAATTTTCTCGGTTTCGGTTCTTTCGGTTTCGGTTCCGGTTAGTTCGGTTCGGTTCTCAGTTCTCGGTTTTCGGTGCCCAGGGTGACTCTTGGATATGTTTGTCATCTTCGTTGTGCCTTATCTATATGGTCTTGAATAGGGTCCTCTTGTGCTTTTTTGAGAAGTCTTCAATAGGTTCCTTATGCTTGGTTTGAGCATTCTATTCCTGTGATATAGGCTACTGGCTTTTGCATTATGTAATTGGATATTATCTCTCTCAATCTAAATGCATGCATTACCTTCTTGCTCGTTCATTCATTGTTGATAATAGCACGGCTGCAACACCTATGGATATGCACTTGCAGCTTCATGCTACTAGTATGCCTCTTGAGACCATTAGCAGTGGGCAGCCTTGTTTATCTCATTGTTACTTGCCCGATATTACTCCTCATGCTGTTCACATTCTAACTCAGTTTGTGGGTGCTCCTATTCATTTTAGTCACATTTGCTTCGTGTGATGAGATATTTAAGGGGGACGTCTTCTTTGCTTTGTTTTGTGCTCACAATAGTCCACTTCAGCTTCATGCTTGGGCGAGTGACACAACTGATCACTGCTCTTTTACAAGCTATTGCATTCTTCTTGGTTGCATCATCTTGCTCTAGTATAGAAGCAAAACTTCGAGCACTTGCTACTACCACCGAGATTGTATGCCCTTGCTAGTTACTCGCTAGTTTTGGTATTCCCTATCATGCTCCCACACCTCTCTTGTCTGATAAAGTGATAACATTGGAGCCATACCGATTATCAATGATTCTTTAAAACAAGAACTTACGAGTATATCAGTGTTGATGCCTTCTTCACCTGTACTCACTGTCAGCAGAAGGCAATTGATCTTTAATATGTGCTGTCAAAACTACAACTAGCAACTTTTTTCAGCAAAGCACAAACTTGAGTGCAGCATCAGTTTTACTTGATCAAGCTCAATGTTTCAGATCATTTGCTTGTGAGTTTGAAGAGAGGTGTCAAGTGTATATCAAGATCCATCCTATAGGCCTATGCAGCCCATGTGGCTCTCTCTCTATATATGGTTATCTCCACTAACATATATCTTATCTTCTATTCTTCAAATTTTATAACAATCCCGTATAATATACAATTCAGTTTTTCATCCCCTTTACTAGATTTGAAAGGGAGGACACGGGATCTGATGAGATGCTGTAACTACATACAAACCGCCACTGCAGATGAATAATTATCAGATCTTTGGTACCAAGGGACCAATTCGTACATAAGCTGCACAAACGGTCATTATTTAAGTTATTACATGTTGCACGAGTTGTGGTGGTTGTCTGCCGGCTTGTCGTCATCCTTGGCGAACGAACCTCTTCCAGTACCAATGGCGAGTCCACACCGAGCGCATGGCCTCCAGCGGCACGCCTTTCGTCTCCGGCAGGAACAACGCCACAAAGATGGTTGCCGCTAGGAGGCAGGCGGCATGGAACAGGAACACGGCATACCTCATGGCGCATAGCATCTTGGTGAACGCCTGGAGCTCCGCAAATGTGAGGCAGAGCCAGATGGAGACGCTCACGGCCTGCCCGGCCGACCTCACCTCCACAGGGTAGATCTCGCTCTGCACCGGCCACCGGACGGCCGCCCACGACGTGCTGAAACTGAACTCACACAGCATCACAAGCACCAGCATGCCAGTCGCGTAGTTCTGCGGCATGATCACCACCGCCGCCGCCGCATTCTCGTGTGCCCCGAGATGTGCCGCCATGATCCACGAAATAGCCACCTGGCAGAGCATGATGCTCAGGCTGCCGGCGATCAGCAGGACCCTGCGGCCCGTACGGTCCATGAGCAGAGACGACAGCGATGTCCCCACCAAGCAGACGGCGCTGATGATCAAAGAGCCCAGGATGGCTCTCTGGCTGCCGAGCCCCACCGTCCGAAACAGCAGCGGCGAGAAGACGTTGATGACGGTCATGCCGGTGAGCTCGTAAAACACGGGTATGGCCACCCCCATCACCAGGTGCCGCCGGTACGGCCTGCTGAACAGCCTCCGGAACGCGCCGTCGTCGTTCCGGCGCGCCTCCTCGACGGCGCGCACGATGTCCTTGAGCTCGCCGTCGACGTCGGCATCCGCCCCGCGGATGCGCTGCAGCACGGTTCGAGCCTGCTCGGGGTGGCCGCGCAGGACGAGGCTGCTGGGCGTGTCTGTGACGAACAGGGCGCCCACCAGGAGGATGACGCCGGGGACAGCCGCCAGGCCGAGGGAGACGCGCCAGCCCCACCCCGGGATGCGGTCGGCGAAGTAGTTGGTGACCTGAGCGCACAGCACCCCGAGCACGAGGAAGAAAGTCATGGCTGAGGCGAACGCCCCCCGCCACTTCGCCGGCGCTGTCTCGGAGAGATATACTGGAGCGGCCTGCAAGGTGAATCCGACACCAAATCCGAGCAGCATCCGCCCGATGACGAGCATCGCGATGTTCACGGCGGCGGCGTTGACGATGGAACCGGCGAGAAACAGTGCGCCGCCAAACCGCATGACGGCGTGCCGGCCGACCCTCCTAGTGACGCTGCTCGCGACCAGTGACGACAGCGTGGCGGCGATGAACAGCGATGATGTGAACGCCGTGAGCCGTTGGTCGTCATATCTGCAATAGACATGACGTTTTGAATCCTCCTTTCTTCTGCTAGCAACCTCCGGGAAGAAATTGTTCAGGAATGACTCCATTTGACTCACACCACCTGAATCAATCAAATCATCGTGTTACATATATCCATTATATATCTCACTTGATTTTGAGTTTTTTTCGTATAAACCTGTACAGGAATTTACGGTCCCGCGTAAAGATTTGTACAAAGATCTAAAAATAATCTTATACCTAGCAGTTTAAGATAACTTTCGCCCTCCATAAATGTAGGGAAACGTGTTTAGTGTAAACCAACTTTCTCAAAAAAACCCGTGTAAATTAAGATAAAAAAAAATCATTTAAATTCAAACATGTAGATGATATGATAATACACAACCTTGTAAAATATCTTGTCCAAACTCGATTTTATTTTTTTTACTTTTAAGACATAAAAATAATAAATATCTAACAAATCATGTGGACAGGTTACTGGCTTGAAATTTATTATTTTTATATCTCACAAACGAAGTCGAGTTTAGACAAAATATTTTACAGGGTTGTGTATCATCATATCATCTACATGTGTGATTTTTTTTGATAAATTTAGATGATTTTTTTGCCGTGGTTTTCACAGGTTTTCACGAAAAAGTTGATTTACACTAGATAATGTTCCCTAAATGTAAAGACTAACTCTAAGATCCAAACTTTGGTTTTCTCCTTTGCATTGCACCTCTACATGTGTGTGACATAGAAATCGATATTTTTATTTCTTCATACATACATGTAAAGTATGTTTTGTCGAAATACGACTTCATTTGTGAGATATAAAAATAACAAATTTAAGCCAGAAAGCCGTCCGGATGATTTGTTAGAAATTTATTATTTTTATGTCTCACAAATAAAAAAAAGTTTGGACAAGATATTTTACAAGGTTGTGTATCATCATATCATCTATATGTGTAATTTTTTTGATGAATTTAAATGACTTTTTGCCATGATTTACACGGATTTTCACAGAAATGTTGGTTTGCACATGATACGTTGCCTATAGAAACTGATATTTTTATTTCTTCCTACATATACATATATAGAAACCGATGGTTTGGTGACACACATTATGCATGTATACGTTAGTTTCTACTTTACCAAACGGACTCTTCCCTTTGTGACTCCCGACTTGCCTTGCCCTAGCGCCACCATTGCCCCCACCACGACCGCCGCTGCTCCCTTTCCGGCATCTCACTGGATGCGAAAGGAGTGGGGATTCACTCATTTTTGTTAGCTTTTAGTAGATTGAGTTATTTAGGGTTAGGATCATTCCATGCTAAGTTTCTAGGTACTGTCCTTCCCCTCCCCCCCCCCCATGATGGCGAGGGTGCAAGCTGGATTTATTTTCTCCATGATGGCTCTGTTGAAGATGATGGCGACAACAGCGTCAACAACTTTCTCAGCTTGATGACATGGAGACTTGACTTTCTGGATGGCAACATGAAGAAACAAAATGATGTCGCCGCTATGGAATAATTTTCTCGGATCCCTTCTTTATTTTGTTGTGGTTAGATCGACCCGGGATGAAGGACTAGAAAGAATAAGTTTCATATCAATCTTTCTTATTCTTCAAGAGCGTAAATAAGAAGAAGGAAGACACAAGAAAGAATAAGTCTCTCCACTTCGCTTGTAGGAATGTTGGGCATCTACTCTTAGGCCTTTTGTCTAGTGGTTGCCTATGTGGTCAACCATACAAATGATCATACAGGTTTGGAGGCAAGATTTGGAGCTATAAAAACATGGGGTACAATTTAGATTATCAGTTTCTAGATATACGTAGTGTATCGTGAGTGTTTGTAACATGATAATGTACTCAGATATAATCTAATATACTTCTTTGGGCCTGTTGGGGGGTCAAGATATACTTTGGGTATCTCAAGGCACAGAATGGCTAGCCGCATAAGTGGTCCAATTGAACAAGGTCCAAAATCCCTAACCCACTTAGGTTGCACATGCTCGGGATTTGAATGTTGGGACAAGCCGTCCACCACGACCTCTCTCCTTTCATCTACTCGCCGCCCCACACGGTTATGCTCAACCTCTCCTTTGGCTCGGTTTATGGGAAAGGATGTGGGAAGGTCAGTACCATCGGGCACGCTTAAGGGCGAGGCACACTCACCTCGGTCCGACAGGGGCGAGGGCGACGGGCCGCCTTTGGGGCGTAAGCTGCCCCTATGCACCACTGACACGGACAAGACAAATACATGGCCTAAATGATCAATCTGCATTGGCACTGTGTTGACGGTCCTTAATGCCTATTTTATACCATCAATTATTGCATGAATTAATATGAAATGAATCATAAAGTATAGTTGTAGGGTTTGATTCTAACGAGTTCCACGAGTTGTGTTGTTCTTGATCGTTTTATAGGTATATCCAATTTTGCATAGAATAAATTATCTCAAATGATGATTTGGAGTGCACCATTATGAAGAGCTCGTCGAGACGATCAAAACGGACATGTGGTTTGCCCTATTTGGAGTCCAGAGTCAAAAGATATCAATTCCACACTGAAACCAACATTAGAAGACTCTAGAAGACACGAGAAGGCGACCCACCGAAGGCGGGGCCCACCTGTCATAGGGTGGGGCCGCCCAGCCCCCTCCCTGGGCCAGCCGGCGCTCTTCGGAGCCCATTCGGGGCCCGCTTCGACGGACGGCTTCCTATCGCCTTAGGGTTTGCATCTCCACCGTTGCTTAAGTCGGTTCCATCCTACGGCGCACGTTTATCCCACCGGGCTATAAATAAAGAGGCAGACCCCCCTCCCTGAGGACACATGATCATTATGGAGTTGTAGAGGCGTCCCTCGAAAGGATGATCTCTCTTATCTAGAGAATTAGGGCTAGACTTTCCAATGTAGTAGATTAGTTCTAGTTGAGAGTTAGGGAGGGCAGAGCCGCGCTTGGGTTCTGTAGAAGTCTTCAGAGATTTGGTATGTCTTTATATTTATTCTTGTAAGACTTACGCTTTAATATATTTTATCTTCTCTATTTACTTTTATGCGTTACATTTGATTGGTTAGTATAGTTGTTATACTTTAGCATAGGATCTCCGCTTGTATTAGATACTCTAGTTATCACGTGTGACTAGAGTAGTAATCCGTAGTGTAGACATGGAGTCTAGTCTACAGGTTACCTGAGATTGCGCCCAATTCTTACGGTTAGTTGTGGTAGCCTCAGAGGTGACAGCTCTATTAGGCCTTCGTATTCCACCACGTCGGAGTTGGTGTTTCGTAGAGCTTTTAGGCAGCCTTCCCCAACTACCTTCTTTCCAGTCTTATTCGAGAGTTGGAAAGGTACTGCTGCTCCAAAGTGTATTGTGTGATTACTTTATCTACCATGAATTAGTTGTTATAGAACCCTAGTAATAGAGAAGTACTTAGAAACCTTGAACTCTTCCGTTGTCCTCTCACTTTAACTATTTACTCTTTTATCATATAATTCTCCCGTGTGTGTGTGTCATATATGCATAATTCCTATCATCTACCCTTTACCTCTACTTTAGTCTAGTTGGTGTATTAAGTTAGTAGATATATGATGGTGAGCTGTCAATGTCTTTAACTATTGTTTCCCAGTGGTAAAATATAAATAACGATACCTGGAATACTCCCGGTAAAATGCTACAATAATTTTCTGTGCGCTTGCGGAATCCTTCATATTTTAATTGTGCATAAGAAATATCAACACACTTTGCACCGTCCCATATCAGGCCCGAGAAGAGGGTGTACTGCCCACCTGCTACAGGATGGGTCGCATGACCATAGCTGTGACTCTTAAGGACATCCAGGACAACAAGGACCTCAACCCCGTGAATTGGGAAAGAGGAAGGTGGCTCGCGACCTATGGCGAAGGCCATGGTAGCCTCACGAGGACATGATAGTTGGTGAATTACCATCATGCTAACAATGCTGCCAACTGTGCATGGCATGCCATAACATAGGGGAAGACCACAACATCCATAACGATGACCATACCTCAATGTATAATGACATTATCAAGACAAGACAAAATACTTCTCGGCCGAGACAACTAGCTTCTCTCTCGCCTTGGGCTTTATACCACTTAGGTCGAGAGAACCTATCTCTCTATATGTAACATGGCTCCCGGATCTCTATATAAGGGCAGCCAGACCTCCCTTCTAAGAGGACGAACGGATTTTCATTCGAGCATTCGTTCATCTCATAATACACTACGATACCAAAGTAAAATTCGGTGAAGCTAGCTAGGGACTGTTTCACAGGGATCCTCATGCAGATTCTCCGTAAGAATCACTCCTCAGCCAAATGGCAGAATCCCAGATTCTAGTGAGGATAGATCAAACAAAAAATAACTTTTCCATTATTTACACGTACTAAAGTTACTTCTCATTGCTCCCATTTCAGATTCATGTGATCGAATTAACGTACGCTGACTTGCTGTGCCTAATACGTATACGTACGCACCTGATATACCGTTGTCGTAGCCGTAGAGGAGGCCGCATGAAGCCGCCATAAGGCAGCTCACCACCACGGAGAATGTCACCCCGCCACCGTCGTAGCTGCCGCCGAGTCCTCCGGCTCCGGCCATTCTTCAATGCGTACGATATGATGCCCTCATGCACATGAAAATGCCGCCGGGGACAAGTGAAATATATACAAGGCGCAGGCACTATCTTGATACTGCACCAAGTCTTTACAATATCTGACAGACAGACAGTATATATATGTTTTTATAGAGAGAGTATACTCTGTAGCTGGCTGTTATTCTACAATCCCTTTTATTTACGAAAATTTTTGTACTAATTTATGATAGTTGAGTTACTATAATACATGAGGCTATTTACCGTAACGACTATAGTAAACCACTTAGTAAGGTGTTATTATAATCTCGTAAATCAACATAGATTATCGTAACTCAAAGAGGTAGGGTGTACATGCGTGTATTCATAGGGGTGAGTGTAGGCTCATGTATGTGAGCATCTACGTCTGTAACTAGGTCTTGCAAAAAAAAAGGCTACAGAATAAGTTATTCTGTAGTTAACTGTAGAGTACGTAGTTGCTGTATCTAGAAAAAGCAAAGCGTCTTAGAATCTGGATTAAAGAGAGTATTTATGAAATTAGGAGTACGTAGTTGTTGTATCTAGAAAAAGCAAAGCGTCTTAGAATCTGGATTAAAGAGAGTATTTATGAAATTAGGATAGGCCTCCACATTGTTGCTCTAAAATAAACAAATATTTTTTAAGACAAATATCTTTTTACAGAATTTGGATGGCGAGAGGCTCGACCTTGAAACAATACTGAAGCACTACTCTAGCAAGGCTCTAACATACTGTAGTTACACGTTTAGCTGGAGGTCACGTTTAGCTGGAAGTAGTTGAAAATAGGGAATAGAAATTTTTTTTTTGGAGGTAGGAGTTTAAAATATCTTATTTGGTAGTGGGAGATTGGTGGGAAGGAAATGGGAGTTTAGAGAACTAACTGTTACTATTCAGTTCTATTGGTAAAGGTGAATCCGGGGAGGGTGGGTTTGTGTTTTTAATTAATAAAAGATAAATATATCATCACAGTTCATTGTTATGACTTCTGTTCCCAAAAAACAAAAATCATTATCACTTCTCCTATAATTTCTCATTCGAAAACCCCCTAAACCAAACATGGGGTATAATCCTCTGTTCAGTTACTACTGCTCTTATTTTTCTCCACGAACCAAAAACAAGGAATTTAAGACTAAAAGCCAAACTCTGTCCATTAACTTTCACCACTAATTTCCTTTTCTTTCCGCATGTAGTAATTGGCAAACGCATCTACCAGATACGCTATCATGATGGTCCAGTTGCGTATTTGTTTATTTCCACATATGCCATTTCCGTAACGCTTTAGGCCGGACATTCACCCAGTCAAACAATAATTAATGGGCTGATGTGTGTTACCCAATTCGTTGATGGGCTCCATCCACAACCATGCGACGTTACTGGGTAGCATCCTGATTTGGGCGTCCACATCCTGATTTGCCACAACAGCGCAGGGTGATTCGGTGAATCATTCACCGGATGCTTTGTCGTCCACAAAATGCTGTCTGACTGGCGACTGCAATGGGGAGAGCTTTAGCTTTACCCAATGGATTACACATGATTGGTCAGTCAGGATGTGTATGGAAAATCCAGATTATAAACTTTACTATGGATTACATATGGCCAGTCCTGCTATATATCCTTCTGGTCACAAAACATGTCCTCAACTAGCTAAGGGAAACATTCTGCCAAATCTCAAAAATACTTACGAAGTTGTTAGTTTAGATATGTATTCAAGATACTTACAAAATCTCTATAAATTGAATATGTGTTAAGTATTTTGCTCTCAATATGTACAAAACGGTTGGGCTAGGAATCCATTTTGCATCAAAAGCATCTAATAAGCAAAGGAAAGTCTAATACCTCCAACTATCGTGGCCGTCCGATTTTCTTCCTTGATCTACAAAACCAGTTTCTTAATCCCCCTCAACTTTCAAAAATATTTTTTATAAAAAATAAAATTATTAAAGTACTCACTTAGTCTTAAAATATTTGTCACTTTTAGTTTCCGTGCCATAAGTTTGACTCGATTTGTAGAGAACACGTGCAACATTTGTATCTTTAAATAAATTTATTACTCCCTCCGTCTCAAAAAAGATTGTGAATCTCGTTTCTCGAGGAGTCAAATATTCTTAATTTTGACCGAATATAATTTAATAAACATTAATATTTATAATGTGTAATAAGTATCATTAGATTCGTTATGGAATATATATTCGTAATAAATTTTATTGGACATCTAAATATAGATAATATCTTCTATAAATTCAGTCAAAATTAAAGATTATTTGACTTCTCGAGAAGTGAGATTTACATGTATTTTGAGACGGAGAGAGTAAAAAACTAGATTCAAAGATCTTTTCAATGATACTAATTATATAATATAAATATCAATATCTTTTAATATATATTTAGTTAAAGTTATTTCTTAAGAAGCAAAAAGCGATAGATATTTTGGGGGACGGAGAGGGTAAACAACATAAGAGACAAAATTAGACTGGTTTTGTAGATCATGGATGAAAATTGGACAGCTACGATAGTTGAAAATTAGACTTCTTCCTTAACTATAAGAGACAAAGAAAGAGTGCACTTTCGAAATGTTAAAATCTAGTCTAACATATGAAAATGCCTCAAAAGACTAAAATCTTATCGTACCTAAAAATGATTCCTTGTGGTGCAATCTACTCACTCGAGAAAGTTCTCGACTTGGCATGGATGATCATATTTTTCTAGAATTATCCTAGGATTTACCAAGTGTTATACTTTAAGCCGTAGCGATGTTCCCATTGACATCGAGGCGTGCGTGGTGACTTCATGAATCACCAGAGCTCAGTTCTTCGGAGATACTCATAAAGGTAGAATTTGCGTATATGTGTTTTAGAAGATAAATGTGAGTGCGTGTTATGGACGTCTACGTTGTACTGTGTAATTCAAAAAATGAGTTATGATGCTCACAAAGCTGTTGTTTTCGTAAGGGGGAAATCGAACAGGAAAATTGATAGTCAAAAGAAAAAGATCCTTTTTGGGCTTCCTAGCTGGGCCTAGCCCGTTGCCTATTGGATCCGTTTGGTTGGCCCAAGTCGTACGTGATTCGCTCCAATAGGCCCAGTGCTCGCTCACACCGACCGACGACCGCTCTCCCTCTCTCGCCGCTCGGAGCTCGGTCGCTCGGCGATGGCATTGCCAGGGGCGCCAAGCCCTACGACCTGCGCCTCTGCCGGCTCCCGTGGATGTGCAAGATGGTGACTGCAGCTTGCTTCATGTGGCCATGGTGGAAGGAGAGGAGCGAAGGGCGGTAGGGATTGGAGTTGGAGGAGCAGGGTGCTGACGCCGGCGCCGGCGCCGGCGGGGATGGAGCAAGAGCAACAGCGATGGCCCCCAAGATTGTGGCGTACCTCTCGGCGACAAGGCAAAAAACTAGAGGTAAATGCTGGTTCAATTTCAGTTTCAAATTTTCATCAATTGTTCATTTTCTGTACTGTACGGAGCTGCTAAATGCCTTTATTGGAGATTTGGAACAATGAGGTTATGATTCGGATTTTTTTTCTCTAGATCTGAAGATCTATTTTGCAGGTATGAGTTTTAATCAATGTAGCGGCATAGGCACAATCAAGGGAGCTGCTACAGGGAGAAGGATGTCTTTAGAGGACTTGATTGTGAGAAAGTCAATAAGAGTTTCCAAAGCCTTGAAGATCACAGAATTCACTTGCCTAGGCCAACTCGGGTACCTCATCGACTGATGGACGTAGACGTTGATAGTTCTTTGGTAGTGGTATGGATTCCCATAATACTGTATTTTTTTTTTAGATATTTGATTGCTCATTATTTAGTCACTAATTCTTTTGTTCTTTTGATTGGCCAGGTTGGTCTTTTCTTCTGTTGATAATCTGATGTGTACTGAATTTTGGGGGCATCAACGTTGTTTACTCTTCTTTGAGAGGTACCACCAGCCCATCTTCACATATGCCATTTAAATACTTGCCTTTGTTCTAATTATTTGATATAAATATATGGCATATGAGTGTGAAGTTTTTTTATTTATTATTTAGATTGTGGTCTCTTTCTGCCTGACCAACATTAATTAGCTGGGTGCGCCACTGGTTGCCCCTAGGAGTCCGAGTTTGGATGCTTGGGGTAGATGATGATGCCTGGTAGGAAGCTCAACCAAACAGGCCATGCCACGCTGATGTCATGCAAGCATCAAGTGGCTGAGACTTGCACTGTACACCTGCAGTGCACCACTTAATAAAGAACTCTAATGTACAATGTAGTTTGAAAGTTGATAAAACCTAAATAGCATGATGTGGCAATTTGAAGCACAAGACCTGTATTTCAATCAAAAATATGGTTTTTTTTTTAATTCGAACAGTTCCACCCTCTATAGCCGCACACAGCCAAATTTTTATAAATTTATTCAGCTAAACAGCTAATAAGAGCAAGTACAACAATAGGTTTATAGCCAAGCAAATGCGGCTGTGGAGGAAAGAAGAGAGGAGAGCTTGGCTCTCATGCAAATAACAAGCTGGGTATGAGAGCCTAAGCAGTGGTGGGTCCAGAGTCCAGACATGAAGTGAATGTGATGAGGATTAGAAAAGAGAAGGTGGGACATGGGTAAAAATAACAAATAAGCGGCAACTATTGTATAACTTGGCGAATAGCCACACACTCAAAGTTCCGCTAGGCTCGCCTAGGCTCGCCTAGGCACGATTAGTCATGAGTCGGAGGGTGCCCGCCTCGCCTATGGGGGTAGGCGGACCCCTAGGCGGCGGCGGCTCAGCAGCGGCGCCCGGTGGGGGTGGAGGAGCGTCCGGCAGAGGTTGCTGGTGGCGGAGGAGCTTCGGACGTGCGTGGACGGCGGCGAGCGGGCGTCTTGGGCGGGGCGGGGGCGCGAAAAGGAGACAGAGATGCCGGAGAGGGAGAGGAACCGCGGCTGCGCCGGTGGGGGGGGAGGAGCGTCCGCTTGCGTGGGTGGCGAGGAGTGTGGGTCTGCGCGGGCGGCGGCAGGCGTGCAGAGGAGAGAGATGCCAGAGACGGAGAGGAACCCCGGCCGGCGGCGGCGGCTGATGCGGAGAAGGCGGCGGCGGCTGATGCGGGTCAGAGGGATAGATAGGGTTGGAGTCTGAGTGGGAGATGGGCTGGGCCCTTGCCTCTTGGGCCTTTCTATCTATCTAGGCCAGCCTTCTATCTCTCTAGACCCACTATTCAGCTGTTTATTTTTTTCTCTTTATAAAATAATACATCTATATTAGTATATACACAAAACGCCTAGGAGCGCCTAGGCGCGATTAATCCCGCCTAGGCGCTAGGCTGAGGGTCAGCGCCTAGCCAAACTTTGCATACACTTGGCTGTATTATTGGGCTTACTCTATGCAGAGCCAGCTCCACTGATCTACATGAAGAGTGCACCTAGGGGCTGCAGCCTTAAGTAGCAAGCATAGGCCTAGCAGTAATACAAGAGGGATGAGCTTTCAAGTGATCATACAATTGGTTCCGACCTGAACAAATCTGCCATTCACTGGAAAAAAGACCAGTTCTTCTTCCCTCAAATGATGAGATGTGTAATGATTATGCTCTTTATAAAATGCATAGAGGTAGAAATTTCAAGGTAAACAATACAACCCATGTGAAAAACGGCATGTTCCATATGGTCCTTCGATGCTTGAATATCAATGCTCTTGCTTTTAATGCTTAAACACTGATTATTGCCTTTCAAAAAAAAGATGCTTAATAAAACTGATGATCCAAAAAGCGTTTTATAAAAAACTATGTACAACTTTACTATCACTCATTATACATGCGCATGATGCACATGCACACGGCACACACAGTATGATGCCATGGCTCATGACGCATTTTCTTCATCAAGGGGCCTCGCAGTTAACCCCTTTTTTTGTTTTGAGAAATAAGGGGCTGCAGTAACTGGTCATGTGTTACAGCTTGGTTGATCCATGACAGCAATTAACAGGGATTATATGCAGTAATATTTTCTACAGAAGCAAAATAACCATGTCTTCATTTCCCAAAAGAGCATGTCTAGCTTCTGAAAGAAATTAGAAACAAAATTGAGGTAAATGCAAAAAAAAAGGCACCAATAATGATAGTATTCTCTTGATTTTATAATTTGGTACATCAAATCAGCGTACATTGCTTCTTTCTTGACATTATTCAATACTGATATTCGTTTATTTTGTTAGGATAATTAAATCTCTAAATCACGATTCCAATACAACTCTTATTAGCTTCTGTCTAATGCCGTGGGTTCAATGCTCGGGACTAACACAAATGACCTTACACTTCATCCATTACTTCTAGTGTAACTGCATGAGAAGGTGTGGCAGAAGCATCCGATGGGTGGTGGTGACTCAGTTTTATATAGACTTCTTGCATTTCTGGTCTTGATTGAGGTGAAGTTTTTAGGCAAGAAAATGCCACTTCAACAAGCTGAGTAATTTCTTTCTGCTCCTCCCTTGTTGGTGATAGTGGGCGCTGGTCCAGCATGTCCTCCAGTGCAAGCTCATGATGCTCTCCGATGTGAGCAAAGACCTGCAGCTCCCTTGGGTATCTCCCCATCACAATCTCTAGTGCAACCACACCAAAGCTGTAGACATCACATTTTGTCGTCACAACTGAGGTGTATGAAAGCTCTGCATCAAAGTAAGTCCCTGGAGTTAATATTACCCAAATTAACTGCAATATCATTGTTATTTGCAAGTTGAAGCAAGAATATGTTTTTTTTTGTTTAAGAAGCACATGAATACATACCTGGGGCTATATAACCATATGTTCCTGCTAATTCACTCCAGTTAGATGAATCGGGTTTTAGAATCCTTGCAATTCCGAAATCTGAAACATAAGCCTTGAAAGCTGCATCTAGCAAGATGTTATTACTTGTTATATCCCGATGGATAATTGGTGAGTTGCATTCATGGTGCAAGTAGTAGATAGCTTGAGCAACATCTGTTGCAATGGCAACTCGCTTCTGCCAATCTAACTCCATTGCAAGTTCCTCATTTTCCAAGATATTATGAAGGTTTCCTCTATCAATGTAATCATATACTAGAAATTTGTACCCTGAATGATAGCAATACCCATATAGTTTTACGATGCTTCTATGCCGAATTGTTGTCAAGACTTCAATTTCACTAAGGAATCTCTTTTCATCACTAATCTCTTCTTCAGTTTGATGAAGCTTTTTCACTGCAACCAATCGCTCCCCTTGAAGCTGTGCTTTGTAGACAGTGCCATACCCTCCTGAACCAATGATGTACCTATCACTGAAATTTTCTGTTGCTTTAGTGATATTCTCAAACACTAACTTCCCATCGAAATTCCACACTGAGAGCACATCTTTTTTATCTATAGTTGTAGCCTTTTGTGTTCTTTTCCTTTTGTTAAGAAACATAAGTAGAATGAAAATTGAGAGAATAATAGCGAAACACACAGGGATAGAAACAGCTAGAACCAGGGTTTGAACTCTTGCTTTGTGATATTTTATTATTGGAGTTGAAGAGCATATTGGCATGCCTGAGAGGTTACCGCAGAGACCTTTGTTGTGAAGGAACCATCTTATTGAGGCATTGTGGAATAGACGACCTGTTGGAAGAGGTCCATCCAAGTTGTTGTACGACACATCAAGTGTTGATAAACTAAGCATGCTTGCTAAGGAGGATGGCATGCTCCCATTGAATTGATTATGGGAAAGGTTCAATACCTCCAACTTAGCCAAGTTCCCGAGCTCCGGTGGCAGCCCACCTGTGAGTTTGTTGTCGCTGACATCCAATATAATCTGTAGGTTCAACATATTATCAATGGTCACTGGCAAATCTCCACTTAGCCTATTGTGGCTAATAATCAAAGATTGCAGACCAGTGCAACTCCCAAGCTCTTGTGGTATGAACCCACTCAAATTGTTCATGGATAGGTCTGTGTACTGCAAATTGGCCAGCTGCCCAAATTGGAGTGGTATATGGCTATATGCCCTGAAAGTTGATTTTGAGACAAGTCGAGCTTGAACAGGTTGCCTAGATTGCTTAATTCTGGTGGTATCGTACCTGTTATATTGTTGGAGTGCAGGATAAGTATCCCTAGTTTTACTAGGTTCGATTGCTCTGGCGGCAAAGTTCCACTGATCAAGTTTTCTGATGCATCAAACGACGTTAAATTGACGCTTGAAGACCAAGTCTTGGACATATAGCCGTGAAGGTTGTTTCTACTTAGGTTTGCAAATACTAGATGTGAGTACGGCCCCAAGCTGGATATATCTCCTGTTATCTTGTTGTTTTTTATGTACAAACTCGTCAAGCTGGTGAAGTTTTTTATACTTGTTGGAATCGGCCCAGTGATGAATCTATTGTCACTAACATCGAGCATTTGTAGGTTTCCACCCTTGCAAATACCAGAGGGCAGTTCCCCCGAGAAAGAGTTGTTAGCCAGACTGATTAAAACTAAGTCTGTAAGATTAGCAAGCTCTCGGGGCAGAGCACCTGATAGAAAGTTACTGAAGGCATACAGCTCCTTCAAGTTTCTAAGGTTTGCTAGAGTTGTCGGAATGGAACCTGTGAGCTGATTGTTGCTGAGAATAAGTCCATATAGGTTGGTGAGATTCGTGAAAGAGGCCGGAATTCCACCACTAAAGTAGTTCTCACCAAGTTCAATCTCAGCCAAGTTCATGAGATTGCCTAGAGAAGATGGTATGGGCCCCCATAGCAGGTTCTCTGGTAGGTGAAAGAGCTGTACTCTGCTCAAGTTGCCAAGGCTTTCTGGTACTTGTCCAGTTAACAAAGAGCTACTCAACTCCAAATACTCTAGGTTTGTGAGCTTCCCAAGCTCCTCCGGGATGGTCCCGGTGAGCATGCTCTGATGGATGACAAGTTCAATCAGGTTCGTTAGGTTCCCAAGGGAGGAAGGGATGTGATCAGTAAAGTTGTTCTTAGATAGCCCCAACTGTGTAAGGTTTATGATATTGCCCAACTCAGATGGTATCTTCCCATCGAGCAAGTTCCCGCTAAGATCGAGATACGACAAGGCATGCAGGGGGGAGGTGATGCCCAGTGGGATTTCTCCCTGGAGGTTGTTGTAACTGAGGTCGATGTGCGTGAGGAACGGGAGAGCTGAGAAGTTGAGCTCACCGATTCCGCCATCGATGCCGGCGTTGGGCAGGGTGATCTCGGTAACCACCAGGGGTGCATGGCTGCCACGGTGTACGGCATCACACACAATTCCCGTCCAGTTGCTGGTGCATGGGCTCGTTCCCTCTCTCCATGACTCCAGCGCCGGCGAGCTTCGCAGGGTGGACTTCCACTGGAGGAGGGCCGCTTGCTGGGATTTCAGATGTACACCTCCACGATGCACCACTGCATCTGTCTGGAGAAGGAGGAGGCATGGCTGGAGGAACAAGAGGAGTATTACCAATAGTGTGGGTTTCACCTTTGCATGGAACATAGCCATTTTTTCCGTTTTAGACTAGAGTGTGTTGTGAATCTTGTGATGCTTGTCTTGATGGACAGTTTTGGATGGACAGTTGGGTGTTATAAATACACGAGTCAGTGACGAAGCTACAGTAAATCAGAGAGGGGGTTGCATCACAACACACTGAGGCGAACAGATTTACCATTCAAAACCCGATCTTAATTCCTGGAGTCAGATGGTACACCGATGCCGCCACCTCTCCAGATCAACCATCTCAATCTCCGAGGTCTGCTGGTTTGGGTGTATTTTTTGTTAATACGCAGGTCCACCCGGCCCAAACTATATAAATCAAGGCGTGGGCGTCAGGAGTAACTAGTGCTCATGGCTGACGCAGCAGCGATGGCTCTTGCAGTCACTGTCAATGACTGCCTCAACTTCGACAACGCTGCCTTCTTATTAGATTGCCTACAATTGGTTCAGTTCTTCAATTCTGCAGATCAAGACAATCCCTAAGACTGGAGAATAAAACCATTCACCCAGCAGGTCGTCAACTTCAACTCTTGCAGACCTTCCAAGATTTTTAAGATGGGCTTTGCTGTGGTATATCCAAATAATTGTGAGCCGTTCATTTATTTTGATCTGACGGTCACGATCATCTTTTACCTTCTAAGAGATAATAGATGAAATATATATTTATTTAATATTTTATTTATAAAATAGGATAAATAAGGAAAGTTTTAGAGATAAAAATATATTTTTTAGATTTGATTGATGCATGTGTGATCTGACTGATATGGTAAATTTTTTTTATGTTGTATCTTTGGACTTTGATATGTTTTTATGCGTGTGACTGACAGCATGCACCAAAATCTTTTTATGCACGTGCGATTAGGGTGTACATGTGAATAGCCCGTGTGTGTACGTGTGTGAATAACGTGTGAGTGTGCGCGAGTATGGTCACGTGTGTACATCTACGTGTACGTGAACAACTTGTGTGTGTGCATGGTTATAGCTTGCACGCGCATACGTTGTTAGAGTGTACGTGCGCGTACGTGAGTTTCTTGGTGTGTGAAGGTGGTTACTGGTTAGAGTGCATATGTGTTAATAAGTGCACGTTAGCTTGTGTCCTGGTTATAGTCTGAACGTGTCAGATGAGCGGGTAATCAACCCTTGTTAGATTAGTAGATAATGTGTTTGAAAGGATTCACGCACCCCGTGATTAGAGGAGTCCGAAATTGCGGATGTTTTCACGGAGATTTTTTCTCCCGTCATCAGAGGAGAGGAGAGATCCTATTTTATTTTCCTGGATTTTCTAATTTATCAAATAATTCATAAAATCTAAATAATCAACGGCTTAGATTTATTCGAAATATTACCTCCTTATAGGTAAAGTATGTACCTTAGCATTGCCCTTTTAAGATTAGTAGGAATATGAACACTACAACAGACACTTTAGCTAAACAGGCTTTTCAATCTTCTCGTTCTGAGACTTCTGTATTTGAGCTGGCTTGTTCCAACCGTCTCACCTTCATCAGTGTCCGGTTAGGGCGGCACTGCTCCATGTACACTTAAACTGTGTATCTATCTTAGCTGCTTCCTGCTGCTGAATTAAATAATCATGTTTCTTGTCAAAAAAACAGCTGCAAAAATCTTCCAGAAGAGCATCTCCAACAACTTGGTAAATTTGACTTGCCAAATCTTATGATTTAGCAAGTTGCTATTTTTTTTAGCAAGTGAAAAAAAAACCTCTCTCCAACAAGTTGCTATTCTAACTTGGTAAACACAGCCGGACCACTTTGCAGAACCAGAGTTTACCGCCGACAGCGACGGCCCGGTGTTTAATTTGTTTTGTGTCGTGCATGCGGTGAAGCTTGGAAAATTCTGGTCCTGCACTGCATGTCCCTTTCGATCTCTGTCGCGGAGGCAGTGGTGAACGACATGGTACAAACCATAGCAGCAAGAAAAAGGCAGGGAGAGACCTTGAGGCTTAAACCTGGAAACAGACTGAACTAGTAGTAAGAACAAAATAGACATCAACGGCGACAAAACATCCAACCAGAGAAAGACGAGACGAGCTTCCAGCAGCAAGCGAAGGGGTAATAGGCAGCTACCATTACTCTTAGGAAGACCCAGTTCATACAGTCCGTCAGCCATGTCAGCAGAGAGCAGGTCATCGCCACCATCTCTGAAGTCCAGGTGCGTGTCCCTCGATTCCAGCTTTTCAGGATCGGACATGGCTGACGCCGCTGCTCGAACTCGGTGGCCTTGCCGCCGTTGCCGATCTGCTGCTGCTGTGGCTTCCGGTGCCGCCGCCGCCGCCGCCGGAAGCGAAGCCCAGCTGCCGCGACCTCCCCTCCGGCCTCCACCACAGGCGAGCGGCGCCGCGCGCGCAAGCCGCCGGACCCGGCGAGCGCCTGTCCGCCGCGGGACGCCGAAGCTGGGCGCGGGCGCGCGACTCGACGCACGAGGCTTCAACGCCGTGAGATCGGCCGTGGACGCAGACGCATGGCGCGAGGCGAGCCTGGACCTACGCGCGCCGCGGATAGCAACCTCGCTCCCGCCCGCTTAATAATACGCGCGAGACCCTCCGATAGCAAGTGCGGAAAAATAGCAAGTTGGTTTGAGGAGTTGTTGGAGAAGGAATTTTATGATTTTGCCAAAGTTATAAGAATAGCAACCTATTTTAAGGAGTTGTTGGAGATGCTCTAACAACTATAAAAGTCTTCCAGAAGCTGTTTCACGTGACGTACATGTGCTGTTATTTCAATTTTTTTTGTTCTCTATCATGTGACGTGTCCACTACTGATTTGTTGAAAATGTAGAAGACAACAAACAGCAAAATTTGCCATGAGAAGTGTAATTAGTCCCGAAATTATGGGGTTGAAACCATTACCAAATTAAAAAAAAAAAACTGCTTAACAGCCTAGACTTGGGCCTAGCCCGTTGCCTGTTGTATCGGCTGGGTTGGCCCAACTCGTGATTCGCCCTAAGAGGCCGAGTGCTCGGCTGCTCGCTCACACTGACGACCGTCCCTGTACTCGCTCCCTCTCGGCGTCGGCGATGGCATTGGCAGGGGCACCAAGCCCTAGCGGCCGGCGCAACACATGACGGCGACGTGCGCCTCTGCCGGCTCCCGTGGATGTGCAAGATGGTGACTGCAACTTGCCTCATCTGGCCGTGGTGGAAGGAGAGGAGCGAGGGGCGGTAGGGATTGGAGTTGGAGAAGCGCTGGTGCTGACACCGGCGCCGGCGGCCAGGGATGGCGCAAGAGCAACAGCGATGGCCCCTAAGATTGTGGCGTAACTCTCGACGACAAGGCAAAACTAGAGGTGGGGATTCTTGGAAGGTATTTCCTCCGTTTAAAACTGTGATTTATTTTGACTTAATTACATGCATAGTTTTCAATATAAAGTTATGTAGTAAAAGTTATATATGAGCTAAAATAGTTTATAATTTGGAACGGGATGAACAGAAAGATGGACGGGCAGAACGAGGGTCGCGAGGCTGTAAACATCTCCTTGTCGACCCGTGAGAGGCGAGACAGCGCCGCCTCTCCGCCTCCTCTCCAGCCGCTGTCGCTGCCCTCCCGATGTGCGGAGGCGGCCCGCGGCAGCAGTCCCCCCTTCCCCCTCCTCCTCCTCCTCCACCACCACCAACCTTCATCTCCACGACGTTCTCCGGCGAACCGGCTGGCCGGCGGCTGGATCCGGGTGCCCCGGGGCCAGATCTGCACTTCCCTTTGCTGGATCTACGACACTGGTGTGGGTATGCGTTGGCACAGCAGCCCCGACAGTTACGTGGCGGGGTTCGCTCCCTGCTGGTGCTAGTGCAGGCGGCCAGCGTGCCCATTCCACGACATGGCGGCGTCCCCTTCCCGGCATCAGGGGCGGGGTTCTTCGTCTGTGCTAGTGCGCCGAGGTGCCTTGGGCGCCCCGGTGGCTAGCGAGACGGAGCCGGCGGTGGCCTGGCCAAGCCGCACACCCCACCGTGCCAGGTGATGGCTGGCGGCCGGGGCCAGCTCCGGGCTGGCTACATAGGGCCGTGTCCAGCGGTTGCGCCATGGGAGGGCGGCCCGGCTCTGGTGCCGGCCTACCCCTATGGCGGCCAGTCTAATGGCTGTCCCAGCCAGCTATGGCCGGCTACTCGGGTTGGCTGGTCTGGCGAACAGCCTTCTTGAGTGAAAACTCTACACGACATCTTGCTTCGTGCCGACGGTGTTGGCACTCTCCGTGTCATTTACCTTCTTGAGGGCGATGTTGAAGTTGCTGTTCGTCACGCGGGTCATTGGTGATAGTACTGGACGAAAGTCCTGGTGCTTTCGCTTCAATGTTGTTAGCGTCTGTGAATGTTATTCCCTTCTTGGAGGCTTCGTTGGAGCATTTCTATCGTCGTCCCGCCTCGTGGGAATCATTCTGCCTGCATATGCTTCAACTTCCTCTTCGTTTTGGTGTGTCCAGCTTGGATGTTTGGTGTTGCCATAGTCGTCTGGTTCTCCGCAGCGGATACTTGGCCGTTTGCAGTCTTCTCGGCAGATGCTTTGCCGTCGTTGCTACCTGGGTGGATACTTTGCCACCAAAGTTGCTCTCCTCTGGCGCATACTTTGTCGCGTGGTCACAGATACTTTACTGCCGTAGTCGTCTCTTTTGGTGGATGCTTTGCCACCACGATTTCACCTCCCTTGTTGGCAGCCTCAGCGTTGCAGACTTTTTCCTTGCAGGTCCAGTCGGTTGGTTGTGGTGGAGGGTCTTCTCCCCACCATGTTTCTTTCTTTCTCTTATGTTTTATGTTCCAACCACCTTCTCTGTGGTTCTATTTGTTGCGCTTTGGGTTCTATAAGCCGTTCTTTCGGCACTCTCTTCTTCTTAATGAAATACGCGTGAAGTCGTGTTTTAGTAGACCTCAGTAGTGCCGGTCCTGCCAGGTCAAGCATGCATTCGTGACAACGATGGCCTTCCATGTCATTGATGCGGTTGCTGACAAAGTCACATTATATCTCACTGTATGTATGCAGAGAATTGCTCAATTGGACAAGGACCGAGATAGCAGCCCCTGAGTATCTAGCTAGATGCCCTAAAAAATGGGTATCTAGCTAGCGACTCGCCTCGACACTACACAGGCTGTACTGTATGTGGACCTAATTAAAAATCCAAAAGCAAAAAGTCTGAGTGTTGCCGCGACCTCGAGCCGTCATGCAATGCACTCCAGGGTGCTGTTTGGATTGCCCAGACCAACGCCTACCGAACGTAACTGCAGAGTGTCAGGGCGGGGCGGCCACCAAGGCAGCCATCAGCGCGAGTACTCCAGATCATGGAGAGACGGAGGTTGAAGACGAGTGCGATTTGCTAGCTGTTTATTTCTGTTTGGGCTGCCTAGTTCATCAATGGGAACGCGGGTAACCTTTTTGTTTTTAGGAGAAAGGGGCAGCAGTAAATTGGTCATGTGTTACTGCTTGGTTGATCCATGACAGCAATTTAGAAGCAATTAACAGTGATTATCTGCGGTCATACATTCTAAAGAAACAAAACAACCACGTCTATATTTCCCCAAAAAGCATGTCTATACTACCCAAAGAAAGAAATAAAACTCAGGCAGATGCAAAAAAAGGCACTAATAATTAATGATATTATTCTCTTGATTTTATAATTTGGTACATCAAGTTGGAATTATTCAATATTTCTTTTATTCAAATAAAGCTCTAAATCACGATTCTAATACAACTCTCGGGGGTGTTTGATACTGCTCCACGAACTCTGCTCCACAAACTCCACTATGGAGCAACTCCACAAAAACCCCACAAATTCCACTGCGGAGCAGCTCCATAAAAACTTGGAGTCAGTGGAGTACCTCTTTAGGTGCTCTCACAACTACACCTTTTTTTTGGAGCTGCGTGCATGGAGTGAAACCGTTTAGCTAAAAAACATGGAGCGGAGTTAGAAAACGTGGAGCGGAGCAGTCTCAAACACCCTCTTATTATCTCCTTTTGAATGTTGTGGGTTTAATGCACGGGACTAACACAACTGGCCTGTGCCGCTGCTGGGGCAGGCATACGAGAGGAGCGAGGGGCCATAGGGATTGGAGTTGAAGGAGCGCTGCTGCCGGTGCCAGCGGCCAAGGGTGGAGCAAGCGCAACCGCGATGGCCCGAGATCGTGGTGTACCTCTCGGCAACAACACAAAAAACAACTAGTAACTACTACCAACTGGTTTCTGTCTGCTGTTGTTAAAACTTCATCCAGTCATTTATGTGTGGCTAGATCGCAGGGTTAGTCAGAGGGATTTGGACAAAGTTGCGAATACAAGGTTGACAAGTACCCTTGTGATTCTGTTTTGATGATGAGGGATTCGGATGAAGTTTCACTGACGGTAGCGCAAGCTACGTGTGCGACATGTCTCTTGGCTTGTGTTGTGCAGGTGTCGAGCTCGGAGGCGATGGTCGACGGCGAGGTGAAGGTCAAGTAAGGTGTGCCACACTGAATGGACCGGGAGCGGTGAAAGGGTGGACACGAGGCTTGGACCGAGGGACCCAAAATCGCCTGGTGGGATCGCAGTGGCTGGCACTTGAAATTTCGACAAGTGCACGGACATAGGCTGGTTTGTAGGATTGGGCCTCAAAACCAATGGAGGTGGGGTTTGGTGGTTTGGGCCTCAAAACCATCGGTGGCGGTTTTTGGGTTGAGCCTCAAAACCCTGGCGAAGGTCCTGAGGCGGACGGACGGCACGTGGCGGCATCGAGGAGTTCGCATCGAGGCGAAGCTACCGGTGAGAAGGTGCGGTGGCCGTCGGATCAAAGACTACGTCGAGTTGGGTCGAGTTGGACCACAATGTCCCTAGGGCTAGGCGGTTTGCTCAGAGTTGTATCAGGAGCAAAACTGAAAAATAAAATAAGCCCGGTCGATAAGTAAGGTGGAGGGAGCTCCATCTCCCTCAGCTCTTCCATTTGCAGTTTTTCCTTCTAGATTTTCCCTTCCTCTAGTCTGCTGTGAGAGAGAGGTCCGCTGAGTGATTTCACCAATGTAAGAACCAAAGATGTTTCTGGGAATGGAGGCCCTTACCTCCTCGTGTCCTCTGGGATTCGATTTCATGAACTGATTGTGTGATTCGCGTTTTGTTCTTCGCGTTCTTCGTTTTCCCCTCTTCCCCCTTCTTCGTGTTCTTAGCGATTTCTTGAGCTATGATCTTTCTCATTGCAAACCGCTTGTTTTGACTTGATCCTGGCCATAGGTTGATCCTTTCCACCAAAGAATTTCATCCAATTCCTCATAAATCCACAGATCGGGTCGAATCAAGTTTTTCAGGAAAAACTTGCTCTTGAATCGGATTTTATCGATTTCTGAAGTTGCAGTGAGTTTGGGTTGTGATCTTCATGAAGTAATCTTAGAATTACCTTGTGAACCCCTCTATAAAATTTTAGGTCAATCGGAGTTGATTTTATCGAGTTTTTGGCTTTGAAATCAAAATTTTCAGGATTCTGCTCGTGCATACCGGACACATCCGGTGTGAATACTGGACACGTCCGGTATACTTAACTTTGGAATTTTGATCTGAAATTTTGTAGAGACCTTCCTCTGTGTGTCTAGTTTCTAGGATTAAAATTTTATAATTTTTGGACACCGTTTGATTGGTTTTTCCATTTTTCTCCCAAAGTTGCTCTGTGCAGAAAATAACAGACGCATCCGATGCACATTTCGGATGTGTCCGGTATTCCAACCATGTTGTTTTGATCTCAAATTTTGTGGAGAGGTTCCTTAGGGTGTCTACTACCTCTGGATAATTTTTTATAATTTTTAGACACCATTTGGTAAGGTTTTCGCAATTTCTCCCAAGGTTAGTCTGTGCAGTCCCGCGTTTGCTCCGAGCTCCGTTTGTGCTCCGATTCTTGTTCCGCTTATTGCGTTGGGTTCCTAGCATCACGTGCTTCGATCCTAAGTATTCTTGTCATGAGTTGGCTTGTGTATTTTGGATTAGCCACTCTCTCCTTCTTTATAGGACTTGAGTGTGTCTCTTTCGAAGTTTTATCGAGTGTTCGTCTCCGATCTTTCTCGGTTGATCCACTGTACCTCTTGGACATCTTCAAGGGTATCCACCTACCTGTTAGGTCGTGATCTTACCGCTCGCTTATGGGTTTGCTTTTAGGGTTTGATTTTGGGATAGCGGTCGAAAATTTTGAAAGAAATTTGAGGCTCCCATTCATCCCCTCTAGTCGCCGTTTTCGGCCCTTCAATTGGTATCAGAGCCGGTTAAGGATTATTCCACCTTAATCGGTTCGTGATCCGCTAGAAGGCGACATGGAGCGCGGTTCAGGCAAACCACCGCACTTTAATGGAACTAAATACCCGTACTGGAAGATTCGGATGTCTGCCTATCTCTAGAGTCTCAGTGCGAGGGTTTAGGAAATCTGTGAGGATGCCGATTACGTTGTCCTTCTCGCTCGTGTTGACCAAGAGTAAATAGAACAACACGATGCGAACAGCAAGGCACGTAGCACCCTCTTTTTAAGTCTTTTTGAGTCTAAGTTTGAGCGTGTCAGACACTTGACTACTGCTAGAGAGATCTAGGTGAAGCTGCAGAGCTATCACGAGGGGACTCCCCAAATCAAGACCAGACTCTTTGACACTTACAAGCAGGAGTATAAAAGTTTTTGGCAGCTTAATGGCGAGACTATGGATTCGATATTCTCACGCTTTCAGACCATTATTAACAAAATACGTGCGAACAAGCCAAACTTGCCCTATAACGAACACGAAAGAGCTTTGAAATTGTTGCATGCTCTTGATCGGAGGGTTTCGAATTCAAAGGTGCAAGCTCTTCTCGAGTCGTAGAACTACGAGACCCTCACCGTGGATGAGCTCTTCAGTAAATTAAAATCCAGTGAGATTGACCACCAGATCCAGGCCAAGCTTCACAACCCTTCTGCTCTAAATATGGCTCTGGTGTCAGGTAACGGTGTCTCTAGTTCTTTCGCTAACCCTTCCACTGCGATGTTTGCTTTGTCTTCCTTGATCACAGTGACAGAGAAGCTGTTGGACGTGCCCGGAGATGATGAGTTGGCTCTCGTCATTCACCCTGGGCACCAAATACCGAAAACCGAATACCGAGAACCAAACCGAAAGTACCGAAACCGAAATTTTCGGTACCATGTTTGGTTTCTAATTTCAAGGAACCAAATCTACCGAGGTATATTCAGTTCTTTACCCCGGTTTGCTGAATTTACCGAAATGAGTTGAGCATGAGTGTTTTTATATTATTAATTGTACTATTGTTGACTATTATGTTATATATTTTTAGTAATCTACTCTTATAGTCTTATAAACTTTTATATGTATATACTTGGCACTATAATTCTCTAAAAAATTATGTCAAAATTGGCTTTTGAACATGCAATTTTATGTCTTTGTGATGAATTCGGTACTTTTCGGTAAATACCGGAACCGAACCAAAATTACCAAAATCGAATTTCCTCGATATCGATTTTTTGAAGGAACCGATCGGTACCTATTTTCTGAGGAACCGAATTTACTGAGAACCGAAGTACCGAACCGATCGGTTCGGTAAATACCGAATGCCCAGGGTGACTCATCATCGCCGGTTCTCGCGGTTCCACAACAACCACTTGAACCGCCGGCGGGTGGGCCGAAGGATGGATGCTATGGATGTGGCGACCCCGACCACTTCGTCGCCAACTTCCCCAAGTGGAACAAGCACTCCTTCGGCAAGTCCACCTCAACAAGCACAAGGAGAAGCGCGAGTACACCTCCGGCAAGTATAAGTCCAAGGGAGGCTTTGACAAGGAAGCGATGAAGCGCAAGTTCGTGAAGAAGTTCAAGACAAAAGAGCGTGCCTTCCTCGCCTCCCTCAGCGACCTCGACTTCGATGACGAGCATGCTTCTTCCTTTTCGAGCGATGACGAATCCGAGAGGAAGGTCGAGGACAAGCTAAACGGACTCTGCTTCTTCGCCGACTCCACCCATGAAGGCTTTACACCATGGCGCTTGGTGACGAGGTGGAGGGCGGCGAGGGCGATGCTCACGATGACGACAACGACACATCTAAGGTATCACACTCCATCGATGAGCTTGCCACTGAGGTTGATGATTTGACTGCTACTTTGCTTCGTCAGGATGAGTTGCTTAAGCGTGCTGCTAGTGATAGAAAAGAGTACAAGGCTAAGCTAGAAGTTGCGCTTAAGGAGCTTGAGCTAGTTAAGAACACTCCTATAGTGTCTAACGAGCTAGAGTGTAAGTTTTGTAGCGTTTACATGACTGATCTTGCTAGTCTGCTGTCCAAGTACGCTGATTTGGTTAATGAGTTTGATAGTGTGTGTGCTTCACCTGTCTTGTTGGGTGCGTGCAAGTCTTGCTCAGACTTACAATCTGGGTTGGCAGAGAAGAATGCCAACTTGCCTTGTTTGAGAAGGCCAACTCAAATAGCCCTAGTGTGGCTAAGTGTGCTCTTTGTGAGGGTTTGGAGCTAGAGATTGCCAATCGCCGGCATGACAAGGCGCGTACCGAGGAAGAAAACACATATCTTCAGACCATCTTGAGTTGGGTATCTTGTAGTGAGCCGCAACTTGGTATATGGTCAACCAATTCAAGAGAGGAATTGGTGGACCAGGATTAGGCTTTGCTTCAGGTGGGAAGAGTGATGATCTTTATGGCAAAGTTGGTGAGTTTAGTGGTGTGCCCCCGAGTGAAAAAACTACCACTACTCCCAAGCTTCTCAAGAGATGGAGTGTTTGAAGAGCCTCCAAGAGCTCCACCCCAGAAACAAGTGTGAATTCCAAAACCAAACTATCTAAGGAACCCGCTTGACAGACTCCCTTCCATCTCTGAGAAACCCCTTCCTAAAGACAAGCAACCACCATGAGTGAACCACACCCAAAAGAGAGTGAACCAACCACCCAAGAGAGAGGTGAGGTATCATTGTGAGTATTGCCATAGGGATGGTCACTTGGTTGAGTTCTGCTTTAGGAGGAAGAGAGATAAAAGGCGTGAGTTTGAGTCGAACAATCAGGACATGTACAATTCGTCCCATGGTGTATATGTACTACCTGTTCAGAGGCGCACTGCTAGGCCTAGAGGTGCAATGCCTCAAGGTGCTAGTGTTTCAGGTTCTGAGACCACGCGGTGGTCGTGCACGATGAGGTTCAGGTGGTGCTCAATATGACTATGAACCTCGTGGCGATGCTTTTGTGTCCCACAGCTCTAGCAGACCACGTTTCCCCTCTCGTGGTGATCGCTTTCCTCAAATGGGACATGACATGTTTGGTGTTTTTCCTAACACTTTTCCAGGGAAAATGACGCATCACTGGTATCCTTCTCAGTTCACTAACCCTAGTGGTGTGCCATTTCCTCATCCTATGTCTTTCTATTGATGTAGGATGAAGGCTTGGAGAACACATGACTCATTGATTCCGGATGTTCACGCCACATGACCGGAAGTTCAAAATGGTTCTCTAGCCTTGACCCCGTGCAACACAAGGAGTACATCACATTCGGGGATAATAGCAAAGGTAAAGTGGTTTCTTGTGGAACCATTCAGGTTAACGAGAGCTTTGTTCTCAAAGATGTTGCTTTGGTCTCGAATTTGCATTTCAATTTGCTCTCCGTTTCGCAACTCCTTGGGGATGGATTTAAAGTGCGCTTTAAAGACGGCTTTTCTCGAGTTTTTGATTCTCAGGGAGATCTTATGTGTCAGATTGTTCCTTTTGGCCGTGTCTTTCGAGCTGATTTTTCTCATTTATTTGGCTCTTCTTATTGTTTGGTGGCCGAATCCTCTTCTGAGCTTTGGAAGTGGCATAGGAGACTTGGTCATTTAAGCTTTGACCTTCTTGCTAGGCTGAGCTCACTTAGCTTAATCCAAGAATTGCCTAAATTGAAATTTGAGAAAGATCTTGTTTGCCATTCTTGTCGCCACGGGAAGATGGTAGCCGTTTCTCACCTACCTGTGAACCAAATCATGACTAGGGAACCCGGCGAGCTACTTCACATAGACACGGTTGGTCCAGCTCGGGTTCGGTCAGAAGGTGGGAAGTGGTACGTTCTAGTGATTATTGATGACTTTTCGAGGTATTCTTGGGTGTTTTTCATGGAGAGTAAGGATGAGGCATTTTCACATGCTCGAGATTTGATTCTTCGGTTGAGAAATGAGTTCCCTAAAAATGTCATAAGACTTATTCATAGTGACAATGGCACAGAATTTAAGGACACTCATTTTGAAACCTTTTGCAAGTCTTTGGGTCTCAAGCACCAGTTTTTCTCACCTTACGTTCCACAACAGAATGGCAATATTGAGCGCAAAAATCAGACCCTTGTTGAGATGGCGAGGACGATGCTCGATGAGCATAGGACTCCTCAGAGGTTTTGGGCCATATTTCCAATCACATTTTTCTCCGTGCTTTTATGAAGAAAACTTCTTATGAGTTGCGATTTGTGAGGTTATCCAAAGTGAGTCATTTCAGTTTATTTGGGTGTAAGTGCTTCATCTTGAAACAAGGTAATTTGGACAAGTTTGAGTCTAGGTCCTCCGACGGCATCTTCCTTGGTTATCCATTGCATTCTAGAGCTTACAGAGTACTTAACCTTAAAACTAACCGTGTTGTGGAGATCTGTGAGGTCACATTCGATGAAATTATGCCTTGTACATCCCCTATCTTTGAGCGTGCAGGTGATGAAGAGCTTAGAGAAAGTATTTTAGTGGAGGAGCAGGATGATGCCGATTGGGGTGACCCCGAGCCGACTCCACCGGCTGCCCCTATCGAGCCTGCGACAACTACTTCAGCTCACGGTCTAGATCCCTCTACTTCCACTTCTTAGGGACCGTTCGAGCAGCTTCCTCGGCCTACGTCAACTACACCTGAGGAGGCACCAGCTGCTATCGAGGGGGAGGTGACTTCTACCAGGGAGGCACCACGCCTCATTCAGCGTCACCACCCTTCTCAGACAATGATCGGTGATATTGACCAGTGAGTCATGCGGTCCAAGTCTTATCACATCTCTCACTTCGTCCATTCTGTATTTGTTATGTCTTTTGAGCCCTGAGATGTTGGACATACTTTATCTAATCCTGATTGGGTTAATGCCGTGCATGAGGAGTTAGAAAACTTTAAGAGAAACCAAGTCTGGATTTTAGTACCACCTCCACAAGATTGCCATCCCATAGGAACCAAGTGGGTTTTCAAAAACAAACAGAGTGAGGATGGGGTGGTAGTTAGAAACAAAGCTAGGTTGGTAGCCCAGGGGTATTGCTAGAAACAGGGTATAGACTATGAAGAGACCTTTGCTCCCGTAGCCTGTTTAGAAGCCATTAGAATTCTTTTAGCCTTTGTCACTTCAAAGGGTTTTAAGCTTTTTCAGATGGATGTTAAGAGTGCTTTCCTAAATGGGTATATAGAAGAGGAGGTCTATGTGAGGCAACCCCTAGGTTTCGAGAACCCAAAGTTTCCAAACCATGTGTTCAAACTCCACAAAGCCTTGTATGGTTTGAAACAAGCCCCTAGAGCGTTGTTGACGGCTGTTAATGATCAAATTTACCCGTCAACTAACTCCTGAAAGAGGCACATTTATGATCACCAACATAGACTTAGGGTTTACACTAACGGAATTCCACGAGTTTTGGTGAATCCTTGTTTCTATAGGTACATATCGGAAAAGCTATCAAAAAGGATCAATATGATAGATTACAAGCACCTCAAATGATGAATTGGAATGCACCATTGCAAAGAGCTCGTCGAGACGATCGAAACGGATATATCATTTGCCTTTTTCGGAGTTCCGGATGAAAAGAAATCAATTCCACAGCGGGGGCCGCACTAGAAGACTCCAGAAGGCGCGAGAAGACACCACGCTGAAGCGGACCGCGAGAGGCCCCGGAGCCAGACCAACCGGTCTGGCCCTGGACCGGCCGGTCTACTACAGTGGCCAAACGGGCCCAGCTTTGGCCCACGTGCTCCACCGCCTTAGGGTTTCAATCTGAGCCATCCGTCAATATCGGTCTGATCCAAGGGCTCACGATCATCCCACCGGGCTATAAAAGAAGGGCAGGACCCCCCAGGAGGGGACACTCATTCATTTACTATTCTCTCAAACCCTAACCAGGAGGTATCCCTTAAATGGATGACCTCTTGAGAGGCAGCCATCAAGAGAAGATTAGTCCTCTCTAGGATCTAGTCTTTTAGATAATAGTGAGATGGAGAGTGAGGGAAGAGTTAGGAGGAGGTGCCGGCCTGTCGGTGCCCTCTCTACGGCTTGTACCTTGGCGGGATCAAGCTCTACTTGAGTTTGCTCCTGGGATGTCTCTGGTGATCAACTTCTGATGCAAGTAAGTTCTATGCCTATATTATTTATCTGGATCACGACTCTCTTTGAGTGCTTTATTCTCTTCCTAGGGGGAGTAGAGTGTTATCGTAGGTGTAAGCATGGTTCTTAGGCTTAGGATAATCGTGGATGCACCCTATATTCTGGATTTGGTGGTAGCTCGCGGAGGTGACTATATAGCTCCGTTGAATTCTATGTATCCCACTATCCCGTTTGTAGGCCAAGTAGGACGCGGTTGCTAAGGAGATCAACATCCTATGTCGGTGTCTCTCCTTATGTAATGTCTCCAGTTAGCAATAGAAGACATAAACTTGCCCACGTTAGAAGAAGAGAACCATAGTTATTCTCTCTACTCTCCTATTATCATCAACCTTGATTGCTGCTCTCAACCACATTAATTGTAGCCCTAGTTCTACCTTAGTTTTATCTAAATCTATTCTCTACCTTTACCTTATTGCTACCCTTAGTTAAGTTAGACCGTAGTTGATCTCACATGTTTCTCAGTGGAACAAAACCTGGAATACTTCTGGGATAAAGCTACAACGGTATCCGTGCGCTTGCGGATTATTCAGTGGGCGTTAACAGATATCAAGCATGGTATGAGCATTTGAAGTCGTTTTTTTCTCAAAAAGGGTTTTAAAATGGGTTTGGTGGACAACTTTTTTCTCCTCAAGCAAGGCAATGATACTCTTTTGGTTCAGATATACGTGGATGATATCATTTTCGATGGTTCTTCTCGTGCTTTGGTTGTGAAGTTTGCAGAAACAATGAGCAGGGAATTCGAGATGAGCATGATGGGAGAGCTCAACTTCTTCCTTGGGTTGCAAATCAAGCAGACCCATGATGGGATGTTCGTGCATCAAGGCAAGTACACGAAGGACATCCTAAAGAAGTTTTACATGGGTGGGGCCAAGCCTCTTTCGACGCCCGTGGCAACGATGACGGTGATGGATGCTGATGAGGACGGCGAGCCCATGGACCAGAAGGAGTATAGGAGCATGATCGGCTCGCTCTTGTACTTGACCGCGACGAGGCCAGACATACACTTCGCAGTGTGTCTATGCACTCGTTTTTAGGTGTCGCCGCGCACTTCCCACAAGCAGGCTATCAAGAGGATCATGAGGTACCTTCGCTTCACTCCTAAATTTGGTCTTTGATATTCTTCCTCTTCGACTTTGTCTTTATGCAGTTATTCGGATGCTGATTTTGCGGGTTGTCGCTTGGATCGTAAGTCAACTTTTGGTACTTGTCATTTTTTAGGGTCTTCGCTTGTCTCTTGGTCTTCTGGTAAGCAAAATAGCGTTGCCCAGTCCACAACAGAAGCCGAGTATGTTGCTGCTGCTGCTTGCTGCTCCTAGCTCTTATGGATGATTTCCACCTTGAGAGATTTTGGTTTAGAGTTTTCTAGAGTTTTTTTGCTTTGTGATAGCACGAGTGCCATAAGTGTTGCAAAGAACCCCGTTCTCCACTCCAAAACCAAGCATATCGATGTACGCTTCCACTTTCTTCGTTATCACTACGAGAAAGGCGACATTGACTTGCAACATGTAGTCACCCAAAACCAGCTTGCAAACATTCTCACAAAACCCCTAGATCAAGCCACTTTTGCTCGCTTGCATGGAAAGTTGGGTGTTTGCTTCCCTTTTTAGAGGAGGGAATCTTTGGATCTTATATACTAGTTTTTGATTTATTTTATAGTCTAGATTTTGGTTTGCCTTTGTATCATATTGCATTTGCATTGCATTTTGTGATATACTTGCACTTTGAGTTTCATGTCTATAGCACTTGGAATGAAACTATGCTCTTGTTAGTATGCCATGTGAGTACTTTGTGGTGCTTGTCAGCTTAGGCTCTTATTGATCACTTGATACATGTTGTGAGCTAAGCTTGCTTTATAATTGTGAACTTGATTAAACTTGCTGAAATCTAAAAATGTTCACCGCTTGAGATGGTACCTAGCATGTGTAGGATGTTGAGATCCCTTTATGCTGTCTTGTATATGCTAGGTTGCTATGTCTCATGCTTTGAGTCATCACTTGCTTAGACACTTTACTTGTGCTAAAATTTGACAACTAAGCTAAGTGAGATAAAAAGATCGAGATGGGTCTGTACTATCTCACATCAAGGTATCGAGACTGCTTTTATTTGCACTTTTGATTAAACTTGAGCCTTGTAGTGGATGACTGAAACCATTGCCTTAAGCTTTTGATTGTCTTTGGCATAGGCTTGGCATGGTTGAAAAGTTAGACAAATGGTACAGATAACTTCTCGCACATACATGTTTGACTAATTCTTGTGTTAAGCTGCCAACTCTGATAAATTACAAATTTGATGAAAAATACAAGTCTTAGGTTCGTCTTTGACATGATGTATGACCATCATTTAGGGTAGTTCACCTTGTATATCCTTGTTAGCACTAGGTTGATTTCTAGCTTATGCTTGCTATGTGCTATCTTTAGTGGTGAACTCCTCTTTGAAATGCTTAAAACTGCTCAAAAATGCTTATCATCATATTTTGTCTCACTTGATCAGTTCGAGCATTTGCTAGCACTTGTATATGTTGCTATACTCATATGACAAAGCACCGACTAGAGCATCTTTTCACTCGATTACTATATATCTGAAGCTTTTGTATTTATATGCATTTCATTGCATTTTAGGCTTGTTGTGTGTATTATTCAATAAGGGGGAGAAATTTGACACACACAAGTTTCCATGAAATAAGGGAAGAGTTTACACAATTTGCTGCACTTGACAAGGGGAGAGTTACTTGTCATGTCTGAAAGGTTGTCTTCTCAGAGGGAGAGATTAGTTCTCAAAAGGGTTGAAGGGGAGAAGATTGTGAGCACTCATGTATGCATTTGCTCAGGGGGAGTTGTTTTGCATCATCATGTCTTGCTAGATGTGTTGAGCCTTTGCCTCTTTCTAGAGGATCTAGCTGTTTTCGAGTGCTTTGTGCTTTGCTAGCGGTGTTGAGCCTGTTTTCTACCTCTTCTTGAGGGCTAGCTGTGATTTACTTGGTTGCATCGAGCCGTTGCCCATGTCTTTGAAGACCAAGTTGTGCCTGCTTCAAATGACCCCATTTGGCTTCTCTTTGGCTCTTGGTCATTTGGTGAGCTTTCTTCTTTTCTTCTTCTTCTTCTATTTCTTTTTCTCAGACGTGGTGTGTTGGTGTTGAACAATGCACTCATCAAGGGGGAGATTGCGAACACAAGGTTGACAAGTACCCTTGTGATTCAGTTTTGATGATGAGTGATTGATTCAACTGCTAGCATCTCGGATGAGGTTTTACTGACAGTAGCACAAGCTACGTGTGCGACATGTCTCTTGGCATGTGTTATGCAGGTGTCGAGCTTAGAGGCGATCGTCGACAGCGAGGTGAAGGTCAAGTAAGGTGTGCCACGCCGAATGGACCGGGAGTGGTTAAAGGGTGGACACGAGTCTTGGACCGAGGGACCTGGAATCGTTAGGCGGGATCGCGGTGGCTGGCACTTGGGACTTCGACAAGTGCAAGGACATGGGCCGGTTTGTTGGTTTGGGCCTCAAAACTAATGAAGGCGGGTGTGGTGGTTTGGGCCTCAAAACCATCGATGGCGGTTCCTGGGTTGAGCCTCAAAACCCTAGCGGAGGTCCCGAGACGGACGGACGGCACGTGGCGGCATTGGGGAGTTCGCGTCGAGGTAAAACTACCAGTGAGAAGGCGCGGTGGCCATCGGATCAAAGACTACGTCATGTCGGGTCGAGTTAGACCACAATGTCACTAGGGCTAGGCGGTTTGCTTAGAGTTGTATCAGGGGCAAAACTAGAAAATAAAATAAGCCCGATTGATAAGTAAGGTGGAGGGAGCTCCATGTCCCTCACCTCTTCCATTTGCAGTTTTTTCCTTCTAGGTTTTCCATTCCTCTAGTCTGCTGTGAGAGAGAGGTCCACTGAGTGATTTCATCAGTGTAAGAACCAAAGATGTTTGTGGGAGGAGGCCCTTACCTCCTCGTGTCCTCTGGGATTCGATTTCATGAACTGATTATGTGATTTGCGTTTTGTTCTTCATGTTCTTCGTTTTCCCCTCTTCCCCCTTCTTCATGTTCTTAGTGATTTCTCGAGTTGTGATCCATCTCTTTGTGAACCACTTATTTCTACTTGATCTTGGTCGTGGGTTGATCCTTTCTACCAAAGGATTTCATCCTATTCCTCACAAATTCACAGATCAGGTCGAATCAAGTTTTTCGGGGAAAACTTACTCTTGAATCAGATTTTATCGATTTCCAAAGTTGTAGTGAGTTTGGGGTTGTGCTCTTTATGGATTAGTCTTAGAACTATCTTGTGAACCCCTTTGCAAAATTTTAGGTCGATCGGAGTTGATTTGGTAGAGTTTTGGCTTTAAAATGAAAATTTCCAGGATTCTGCTCATGCATACCGGACATGTCCGGTATACTTAAGTTTGGAATTTTGAGCTGAAATTTTGTGGAGACCTTGCTCTGTGTGTCCAGTTTCTAGGGTTAAAATTTCATAATTGTTGGACACCGTTTGATAGGGTTTTCTATTTTCTCTCAAAGTTGCTCTGTGCAGAAAATACCAGACGCGTCCGATGCACATTCCGGACGTGTCCGGTATTCCAACCTTGGAGTTTTAATCCCAAATTTTTTAGAGAGCTTCCTTAGGGTGTCTAGTATCTCTGAATAAATTTTTATAGTTTTTGGACACTATTTGGTAAGGTTTTCACAATTTCTCCCAAGGTTGGTCTGCGCAATCCCGCGTTTGCTCCAACCTCCGTTTGTGCTCCGATTCGAGTTCTGCTTGTTGCGTTGGGTTCCTAGCATCACGTGCTTCGTTCCTAAGTATTCTTGTCATGAGTTGGCTTGAGTATTTTAGATTGGCCACTCTCTCCTTCTCTATAGGACTTGAGTGTGTCTCTTTTGAAGTTTCGTCGAGTGCTCGTCTCCGATCTTTCTCGGTTGATCCGCTGTACCTCTTGGACATCTCTAAGGGTATCCACCTACTTGTTAGGTCGTGATCTTACCACTCACTTGTGGGTTTGCTTTTGGGGTTTGATTTTAGGACAGAGGTCGAAAGTTTCAAAAGAAATTTGAGGCTCCCATTCACCCCCCTTGTCGCCGTTTTCGGTCCTTGAAAAGTCCTGGCACAGTCGTGCACAGCCGCTGTCGACTGCGCAGCTGCAGGCACCATTGGCAGGTATAGCCAAGGGGGACCATGGGGACACCGCCGGCATAATAGGAGCCTCAACGCCAACACAAGCCAACTGAGGGGTGGGAGTGTACATCAGGCAGTAGTTGCCACACTGACCGGTGTAGGGAACGGTACATCAGGCAGCAGTTGCCACGCTGATCGATGGTAGGGAACGGTGGCCACAGCGCATAGCACCATAGGACTGGGTGCAGGCACGAGATCCGACCCCGAGAGCCCAGATCCACCTTGCCCGGCACTCCCTTGCTAGAGGGTAGGATCGGGAGGAGCTCACCGGATCTTGCTCGAAGGGCCTGGATCTGCCCCGCCAACCGGCTGAACCGCCAGAATAGCAGGTGGAGAGGAGGGGTCTTAAGGAAGAGGAGGAGGGTGGGGAGGAGGGAGGAGACCTTGCTCGGCACTACCTTGCTAGAGGGTTGGATCGGGAGGAGCTCACTGGATCTTGCCCCGAAGGGCCCGGATCTGCCCCGCCAACCGGCCGAACCACAAGAATAGCAAGTGGAGAGGAGGGGTCTTAAGGAAAAGGAGGAGGATGGGGAGGAGGGAGGAGTGCGAGTGGGTGCCAACTTTGAAGTGCCGCCGTAGGCTACCACCGCTGCTCGCCGGAGAGCGGTAGTGACGGCTGGAGGGTAGGCAAGAGGGGCGTTTGGCGGCTCCAACGGGTGGCCCTCGAGTCGCCTGTTTTTTTAGGAATCTACTGAAAATTTATTAACAAGTAACAAGAAGATTACAGCCGAGAGAAAAAAACAAAAAGCAGAGTAACAACAAAACAAAACTTGAGGTTCAGGAAACAAAAAAAGAAACAAAGAAGATCAAAGCAATTACACAATCTGCTCTAACCATGATTCTATAGCAGGGAAATAACTTTTCTTAGCTCTCCAAAGGAGTTGCCTGATCGCCTGTTGGGAGCTCGAGGGAGGGGTTGGTGAATGATAGTCTGCTTAGGCCAATCTCAATGGAAAGTTTTATGGAGTTTGATGAACATTAAAGATGCTGACGTAGCACTGTATTAATGAAGAGAGACTGTGAGAGTTTCTTGGGAGTAGAGATAGTTTCATAGGGATAAAACTCTTCTACACTATTTCTAAACACTACTGCACAAATCTTTTTCGTGGTGGTCGACATACATTTACCATGGCGGTTTTCTCAACCGCCACCGAATGAAGGTCACGGTTAATCACGATTTTGCGTGGCGGTTAGTTTAACCGCCATGGTAAATCAATTCAAAAAACAAAAAAAGGAAAAACGAGCCCACCGAGCCCATCCGGGGGCCCGGCGAGCCCATCTATGAGCCGCCGCTGGCGCTGCATCCTCGCTGGAATCCAGCCTCCCGCCCCCGGATCCAGCAAAGACGTCGCTGGATCTCGGCCACCTGCCGCCGGGATCCGGCCTCCCACGGCCGGATCTGGAGGTGGAGTGGGGGAGGGAGAGTAGGCATCTCGAGATCTGGCCGCCCTCTGCCGGAGTCCGCCCGTGGCCGCCTCGACCCAGCCGCGTCCCCGCGAGCCTGCGCCTTTGACGCGACCGGGCCGCCAGGCCATGTCCCCTACCAAGGCCGCCGCCCGGTCGTGTCCCCCGCGATGCTGCGCCACCCACCTATATTTGGCCATGCAGCCCGAGGCCCGACAGCCCGCACGAGGCACGATTTTTGGCCCGACACGAGCACAGCCCGGTCCGTGGGTCATCGTGCTCGGGCTGGCCCGGCATCGGACACCAGGCCGTGCCGGGCCATCACTGCACGTGGGCTGGCACGGCACGGCCCGATTTCTAGTGACAGGCATGGTACCGCCCGTCCCACACCACAGCAACACAGCCCAACATATTCATCCACCCCAACTCCACAGCCCAACATCATAACCCTAGGCCTGTTGTCCACTATCGGCCACCTCTTCCCAATCCCACCGAAGCCGCCGCCATCCCGCACCTTGCGTCTCTTCCTCTTCCTTCCTGTTCGCTCTGCTCGCACAACCGCACTGCGGCATGGCCCCATCCTCTCAGCACTAAGTCTCTGTCTCCGTGTCTGAGCTTGGGCAAGCTAGCGTCGCACCGCCTCCACCTCCACCGGTCTCCATGTTGCTGGGTGCCCCGCCTCTGCCTCAAGCATATCCGACAGCGAGCTCCTGGGGGCACAGCACGGCGGTGGCTCCCCTCCTGCTTAGCGAGTGTGTGGGAGCGCCCTGTGGAGGTCGTGGCCACGATGGAGGCACCGGCGCATCACGCTGAGGCCCCTCTCCTTCCCCATGCAGCCGCGCTGCCGCTGCAGCCATGGGACATCCTTGGCCCAGCGACGTGTGCTCCCTCCTGCGCCTCAGGTCGGCCCGGCTTACTGGAGAGGCCGTGCTCGATGTGCCGGCCTGGCCCGTAAATCGGCCCGACGTGCCGTGCCTAGTCCGATGGCTAGGCATGAGGCCCCCTTCGGCGTGGCCTATGAGGCACGACGTGCCGTGCCGGCCCGACCCCATCAGGTCGTGCCTGACATGGGCCCGTGCCATGCTGAATCGGACTGGCCTGTTGGCCATATATACACCCACCGCGCCGCCAAAGCCGTGTCTCGAAGCGCTTGCTTGCCCCTTCTGCGCCCGCCAAGGCTCGCGTGCCGCACCACCCGCCAAGCCGCTCGACGCAGCGCGGCCGCCGTGCCGCCGCCCGTGTCCCCGCGCTCTGCTCGCCCAGGTCGCGCCACCCGCCACCCACTCACGTGCCGCACCGCCGCACATGGGATGAGGAGAGAGGACACGGGAGAGCCACTAGGCAGAGAGGAGAACGGGATGAGGAGTGAGGAGCGAGGGTCATGGGATGAGGAGCGAAAAACCCTAAGTGCTTATTATATACGTGGCTAAACTAATGGGCCGGTTGGGCTTTGGGCTGGATTTACCGTGGTGGGCCTTTGTAAACTGTCTACCATAGAAAATGAAGCCATTTTTGGTGGCGGGCCTTAGGAGAGGTCCGCTACGGTTAATTGATTTTGCGTGGCGGTTATTTCTGAACCGCCTTCGTAAATCGATTTTGCGTGGCGGTTAATCGTGACCGCCACGGTTAATAGAAACGACCGCCATGGTAAATCTCTAGGTATTTTACATGGCGGTTGGATTTTTGACCGCCACGGTTAGTAAAAGGGTACCACCTCGCAAAATCATTTCTATACTACTAAAAATCTTAGTGCGTTGGAAACTAAGCCCTGAAACATCCACTGAGACTGGCATTAGTGATGATTTGTCTTGTAACTTATAAAATACTCCCTCTGTCCTGAAAGGTGCAACTTCTAGAATTGTTCTAAGTCAAAATTTTCAAACTTTAACCGAACTTCTAGAAAACAACGTTAAGATTTATGGTATCAAACTAGTACCATTAGATGTATCATATAATATATTTTTATAAGATACTTATTTTATGTCATAGATATTGATATTCTTTTCTAGAAAGTTGGTTAAATTTAAAGAAGTTTGACCGACACGGATTCTAGGAGTTGCGACTTTTAAGGACAGAGGGAGTAGATGGCTAGTAGGTTCCTGTAGCTTAGATAATAGATGGCGGCTAGTAGGCTTCTTATAATATGTGCTTCTTACTCTTATTTAACTATTACGTTACCGGAAACCATGTTGTTTCTTAAAATGAGAGCATCTCTAGGTTCACTTAATTTCTTTTTTGAATGACATCGAGACGACTGACTGCCGAAACGATGGATCATTATTCAAAGTCTACCGGCGGTCGTCCACCACAGATGATATCGACTTGTCACCATCATGATTACTAGGTGAAAAATGACCCTCCAACGTGTGAAGCAATCCATAGTTCATGTGTTTGATTTGTATATCGTAGCTTGAGAGAACAGAATGTGTGCATACTTCCATCCATTTGACTTAAAAATTGATGCTGCAGTTAGACCTTAAAATACCCTTTTAAAGTCAGGAATGAACATTTTACCTAATTATGTTAGACAAGACTATATACCATCATTGTGATATTCATGTTAAACATTTCTATAGTTTCTATAGGTCATTATTGTGATATTGATATGCTATATATTCATGTGACAGGTCACAAATTAAACCAAAGACATTGTTGCACCGGAAGACATAATTTGCGTTGTTTATTAGGTCAAGCACACCCCGGCAAGCACGGTAGATGGAACCTTGGTAGTGATTGGTGAACGGGTCTTGCAAGTTCATCAGAAATCAGAATCTATCGCTGAGAGGAAGACTTGAGCTTCCTTGAATTGAAGTCGTTCTAGTGTCGTTTGTGGTACAGCTAGGCTTTGTTGTGCCGGCAGGAGACCGGGTGATTGACCTAAGCAAATTTGAGGCCAGGCGGCCAGAAGGCGAACCTTGGCCAAGCTGTCCAGCGTTGTCATCATCGGGAGTTGCACCGGTCCAATACGGTCAGTTAGCGCTGTATATACACACACGACACTCTCTGGCCAAGCTGTTCGGGCAGTGTGTGACCATTTCTCCTATGTATACCTCAAGCTACACCAACAAAAGAACAGAGAAAGCCATGCTGATGTTAGAGCTAGCAGTTCTCTTCTTGTCCCAGTCGTGCCTCCTTTTCTTGCACGCCGACGCCACGGGCCTCCATGGAGGCGTGCATCTACGGTCCCAGGAAGCTGCCCTCGTCCGGTGGAAGGCAACCCTGCAAAGCTCGCCGGCTCTGGACTCATGGGAGAAGGGAACTAGCCCGTGCAGCAGCAATTGGACCGGTGTTGCCTGTGGTTTGGTGCACCGAGGCCGCCACGGACCCATGGTGCTTGTGGTGACCAACATCTCATTGCCAAACGCCGGCATCAAAGGCCCCCTCGGTGAGCTCAACTTCTCGGCACTCCCATTCCTCTCGTATGTCGACCTTAGCTACAACAGCCTTCATGGAGAGATCCCAACTGCCATTACATCTCTACCTATGCTGTCCTTCCTCGATCTTACCAGCAACTCGCTCTATGGGCAGATACCACCTGCGATTGGCAACATGGGACGCCTTACACAGTTGGGACTCTCCTTAAACAACATCACAGGTCCTATACCTGCATCTCTTGGGAACCTGACAATGCTAGTTCAACTTGTCATCCACCAATGTCCAATTAGTGGGCCGATCCCGGAGGAGCTTGGAAAGCTCACCAGCCTAGATTATCTGGAGCTAAGTTACACCTTGCTTAGTGGACAAATACCTGAAACCCTAGGCAACTTAACCAAAATAAGCATCTTGCAACTCTACAGCAACCAGCTCTCCGGGCCCATACCACCTTCTCTCGGTCACCTTAAGACATTGAGTAACCTTGCACTCAGTAACAACTTGTTAACCGGACACATACCTGAGAGCCTTGGCAACCTGACCAAATTGAGCGTGATGCACCTGTACAGCAACAAGCTGTCAGGGCCAGTACCATCTGTTCTAGGCAACCTCGTTCATTTGCTTGATCTTGAGCTTGCTGACAACCAGCTAACAGGCCCCATTCCTCCTACCTTTTGGAACCTTACTAGTCTAAATTACCTTGATCTCTCTGTAAACCAGCTTGTGGGTTCCATCCCGAATGAGGTTGACGCTTTGGTGGATCTTGACACATTGTTTCTATCTGTAAACAAGATTTCAGGCTCCATCCCTGCTTCTTTGGCTAACCTCACTCGACTGAGAGTGCTATCACTCTTCAGTAACATGTTGTCAGGCCCTTTGCCTCGAGAATTCGCTAAACTAACAGACTTAGTCCAATTGAGCCTATTAAATAACTCTCTATCGGGTCAATTGCCCTATGATATTTGCAAAGGGGGGAAACTACAGGAGTTCAGTGTTGCCAAAAACATGTTCTCTGGCCCTCTTCCTGGAAGCCTGAAAACATGCAGGAGCCTCAAGAAACTTTCTATCGCTTTTAACCAGATAACAGGAGATATATCCAGCTTTGGGCCATACCCGGAGCTTGTTAAAGCAAATTTACAGAGCAACTACCTTCATGGCAATTTGTCAAAATCCTGGGCTTCAAGTGTCAATTTAACCTTGCTGGCCATAGGAGAAAATTTTATTACTGGAAGTTTGCCACCTGAGTTATCAAAACTGGTACATTTGGAGGTAATTTTACTCAACTCCAATAACCTGAGTGGCAATATACCACCAGAATTGAGCAATTTGGACAACCTGTATAGGCTGAATTTATCAAATAACCAATTCACAGGTCGTATACCCATTAAATTTGGCCACATGAGCAATTTACAGTACCTTGATATGTCTGTAAATAAGTTGAGTGGGCTGATACCGCAAGAACTTGGGAATTGCAGTAAGCTCCAGTCCTTGATGATTAACCACAATAGCTTGAGTGGAAATTTGCCGATGACCATTGGTAATCTGAGGAATCTGCAGACTGTGTTAGATGTCAGTGCAAACAACCTCACAGGTGGGCTTCCTGTGCAACTTGGGAACTTAGCGATGTTAGAGCTCTTGAACCTCTCCCACAATCAATTCAGTGGAAACATTCCTTCTTCCATTGGTAGCATGGTTAGTCTGTCAACACTTGATGTGTCATACAACGACTTGGAAGGGCCTCTTCCTGCAGGACGACTATTCCACAATGCCTCCGCAATATGGTTCCTCCATAACAAAGATCTCTGTGGTAATATCTCAGGCCTGTCCACATGCTCTTCAAATCCAATAACAAAATATCACAAAGCAAGAACTCGGAGCTTGGTGCCAGCTATTTCTATCCCTGTATGCATAATTACTATTTTCACAATTACTGCTATAGTTATTATGATTCTTCAGAAAATGAGAAGACCACAACAGGCTATCGTTGCCAATACAAGAGATGTTCTCTCAGTGTGGAATTTCGATGGGAAACTAGCATTTGAGGATATAACTAGGGCAACCGAAAATTTCAGTGATAGGTACATCATTGGCTCAGGGGGGTATGGCACTGTCTATAAGGCACAGCTTCAGGGGGAGAGATTGGTTGCAGTGAAAAAGCTTCACCCAACTGAAGAAGAGATTAGTGATGAAAAGAGATTCCTTAGTGAAATTGAAGTGTTGACAACAATTCGGCATAGAAGCATCGTAAAACTATATGGGTTTTGCTCTCATACAAGGTACAAATTTCTAGTATATGATTACATTGATAGAGGAAACCTTCATGGTATTTTGGAAAATGAGGAACTTGCAAAGGAGTTAGACTGGCAGAAGCGAGTTGCCATTGTAAGAGACATTGCTCAAGCTATCTATTACTTGCACCATGAATGCAACCCACCAATTATCCATCGTGATATAACAAGTAATAATATCTTGCTAGATGCAGCTTTCAAGGCTTATGTTTCAGATTTCGGAATTGCAAGGATTCTAAAACCCGATTCGTCTAATTGGAGTGAATTAGCAGGAACATATGGTTATATAGCCCCAGGTACTTATTCATGTGCTTCTTGCACAAAAAACAAATTCTTGCTTTAACATTCAAATGACAATGATATTGCAGTTTGTTTGCTACCACACATTGGGTAATATTAACTCCAGGGATTTATTTTGATGCAGAGCTTTCATACACATCAGTAGTGACCACAAAATGTGATGTCTACAGCTTTGGCGTGGTTGCCCTGGAGATTGTGATGGGGAGATACCCAAGGGAGCTGCAGACCTTTGCTTCCACTGGAGAGCATCATGAGCTTGCAGTGGAGGACATGCTGGACCAGCGCCCATCATCACCAAAAACGGTGGAGCAGGAAGAAATTGCTCAGCTTGTTGAAGTGGCATTTTCATGCCTGAAAACTTCACCTCAGTCAAGACCAGAAATGCAGGAAGTCTATATGAAACTGAGTCACCACTACCTAGCGTATGCTTCTGCCACACCACCTCATGCAGTTACACTTGGATCAAGTGTAAGGTCATTTGTTAGTCCACAAGCATCAAACCCACAGCATTCAACTGGAGCTAATAAGAGTTGTACTGGAATCGTGATTTAGAGCTTTATTGTAATAAAAGAAACAAATATCAATATTGAATAATGTCGAACAAAGAAAAGCAGTGAGCACTAGCGTGATGTACCAAATTATAAAATCAAGAGTATAATATCATTATTAGTGCCTGGTTTTTACATCTGCCTCAGTTTTTTTTTTCTTTCTTTCGGAAGTTAAACATGCACTTTTTTTAAGGAAATGTGGACATTATGGTTTTTTTTTTGTGTGGACATTATGGTTGTTTTGCTAAGTACGACTGCATATATTACTTGTAAATTACTGTTAACACATGACCAGTTACTGCAGCCCCTTACTGCTTAAAAAAAAAAAGAAAAAACAAGCGTACGTGGCCGCTTGATGAAGAAAATGTTTCGTGAGCGCGCCATGGCATCATGCACATGTACAACTAGGATGGAACGCGCAGTTCGCTGCGCGCGACTGGTGCACGCACCCATTGAAATTTCTTGTCCGATCAATAGAAACAAAAGAGCATGCAAGGGCGTACTTCCAAGATATGCTAATATGAACAGAGCTCAACTATATAGTTAATTTACATAGCTAGACTGCAAGAGCGTATTTCATGACATGCTCGTATGAACAAAGCACAACTATGACTTGAAAGCAAAGAACCCAATCCAAACGCTTGTAATTTTTAAAACCAACACCGTGATCTGATATTTGGACATTCGTGCCATCCAGTGGTGGAGCTAGAGAATTATGGAGGGGGGGTGCGACCTTAGTCGAATGACAAAACCATAATGTAATTTAATAGCAGCATAGCAATGATTTTAACATGAAAATTTTAAAACAAGCAATATCAATTTACATGAACAATCAAGTAGTAATAATAGTGAATTGGTGCTTACCATTTATTAAAATATAGTAAGAGAATCCCACGATTATAACAACAAAAGATTGTCGAGGTTCGCAAAATGCAATTCTCAACCATAAAATCCTCACATACCTAAAGAAAAAGAAATAAACGATTCATTATAAGCAAACAGTTTATATAATGTATCATTGATTTTTTTTTGAAAAGATATGCATTACCGCTTATTGATCAAATCTACGCCCATTTCCTTCCATGTTCATGAAGCAATGAACCACAACATCATTGGTAACTTTCTTTAATTCTTTTTTCTCCACATAGCAAATAAGTCTATTACTCAAGTATGCATCACCCTCTAATTAGGATGGTAAGAATCAATTTCCTTTTCTTAAGCCTGGGTCATATTCCATCTCCTCTTCCAAATTAATATCATTAGGATTCCTTGCAATGCTTTTCTTTTATAAAATCTTTCCATATGTTCCCTAGCACCCACAAAAAAGTATATTTTAACAAATATCACAGTCACAGAAAGAACAAATAAAATCCTAATAACCCTAAAATCTAGACAAACTAATGAGAACCATAAATTAAAATCATTCGTTGATTAGACTAATGAATAAGAACAAAGAATGATGAAGTTCATTACTTTTTCAAGAATCACATCAGAGCAGAGAGGTGGGCGGACTGTGTTGGTGCTCCCAGCAGCAGCTGCTTGCCACTGTGCTGCCTCTATGACCCTGCGTAGTGCATTGGTACTCCAGCAGTAGCAGCGCCGGCCATTACATCTGCTAGCCGCCGGCCGCGGCCACCGGCTAGGAAGCCCAAGAATTGACGATGCCTGATTGCTTGTGCGTTGAGGGGAGACAGTAAGAGAAATCGACAGTAGAGAGGCGAAGCGTGCAGTCCATTGCCCCTTTGCCGTCGATTTCTCTTACTGTCTCCTCTCAACACACAAGCAATTAGGCATCGTAAATTCCTGGGCTTCCTGGCCGGTGGCCGCAGCCAGCCGCTAGCAGATCTAACGGCTAGCGCTGCTACTGCTGGGAGTACCAATGCACTATGCAGGGTCACATGCAGCACCTCGGCAAGCAGCTTGTTGGGAGCACCAACACAGTCCGCCCACCTCTCTGCTCTAATGTGATCCTTGAAAAAGTAAGGAACTTCATCATTCTTTGTTCTTATTCATTAGTCTAATCATCCAATGATTTTAATTTATGGTTCTCGTTAGTTTGTCCAGATTTTAGGGTTATTAGGATTTGGGTGCTAGGAAATATATGGAAAGATTTTATAAAAGAAAAGCATCAGACAGTGGCAGTGCAAGAAATCCTGATGATATTAACTGGGAAGAGGAGATCGAATATGACCTAGGCTTAAGAAAGACCATCCTAATTAGAGAGAGGGTGATGCACACTTGAGTAATAGACTTATTTGCTATGTGGAGAAAGAAGAATTAAAGAAAGTTACCAATGATGTTGTGGTTCATCTCTTCATGAACATGGAAGGAAATGGGCGTAGATTTGATCAATAAGCGGTAATGCATATCTTTTCACAAAAAAAAAAATCAATGATACATTATATAAACTGTTTGCTTATAACTAGTTGACATGCACGTGCCTGAATAATCAAGCTCATAGAGCATCGATCTTCACGACATTGGAGGAACAACTTTAGGATAGTTGACGGGTAGGGTACAGTCATCATTAACAAAAAAAAAAAAAAAAAAGAAGGAGATGGAATGTGATGGGTTAATGGAAGGTAGTACGTGACTGCACCGTGATTATGCGAAGCGGTATATGTTTATTAGAATTAATAAAGTAATATTTGCTCTGTATTTTTAGAAGCGATTTGATATGCCTATAGAAGGGAACCCTTGAAAATCAGTGGAACATAATTTTGTTTTATTACCCTATGCATCTTAAGAAAATCTGCATGATTAATAAATCTGAAAAAAAAAAAGTACCATATCAATATAAATATTTTTTTTTACTCATCATGCCAATTTCTCAACTCTGCAATATATCTTCACAGCACAATAGCTGCAGATACGGAGGAGTCCATTTCACTTGGATGAAGCCAAAAAATGAATAAGTGATACCTTTCCTTTACCTAAAAAAAGTGATATATTTTCCAGAAAAAACAATAGACAGTAATGAAATCATATGAATTAAATTAATACACCACCCCAGCAGTAACCGCTGAACCCGAGTCTTCCCTTTCTTCTTCAGACCAGCAATATGAGCGGCTGCACCTTTTCACCTGCGTCAGTCTAGAGGCCAGGAATCCTGAAAACTAACCATTCCTATAACACTGAGATCACATACTTAAAAAAGCTGGATAACAGTTTTCTGAGTATATAATGCTGAATCTTGTCGACGACCACATGCTTAACAAATATGAAGTGTGCAACATGACCAATTGCATGGATAACAGAGAAAATGACTTGTGGTCTTAAAAACAGCTATCAAAGCTATAGGAATAGTGTTAATTTTCAATCCTGTGGGAAGAGAGATGTACCTGACCAAGGTCCAGTGAGTAATATCGATGGGGACAGCCCTTGTGTCTCGTCCCCTCTCATGAGCTAGCCGCGCAACATGCCTATGGCCATGAGCAAGGCCGTTCCCGTAACAAGCAGCAGTGAACACTTCTTCCCTTCAGAGAAGGAAAGAGTTTACCAGGGCTAGAGCATTGCTACACCATATCATTGTTATGTGCCACTCCTAGCTGAATACAAAAAAGAAGGAAAAAGGACTGCCTGCTGCTTATTAATTCAAATAGTAAATACAACCCAAAATACTAAACATGTTTAAAATCTAATTCTTTTACTGATACAACTCATTTGTCCGAAGCCATAATAGAGAATTACCCAACAACTAATAAGTCTGCAGCCCTGACAATTGCTCTAGCATCCTGAGAATCAATTTCCATGTTCGGGTGTAGACCTGAAAACAAAGAAGTTTAATTACATGTTAAAGTAGCATAAGGAAGTCACAGCTATAAATAATGGATAACACGATTCAGCTCTGGTAAAGTGGTAACAAAATAAAAGAAAAAAATACTGGATGGGCATGCCAGAGTATACCTTTCCAGGTCCTTGACCTTGCTTTGATAAACTCTCAACTTCAGTGTCATACTTCAAGCATTCTAGTTTTTACTCCAAAAATAACTATGTGCAAACTCATGACGAATAATCCCAACCTATTTGCAGTGGAGTGAAGTATCAATCTTTAAATAGTTCTAAGCAGAACAAAAAAAACAAAACAAATCATGAGACACAGGGTGCTAACGTATCAAGAAGTACGATAAAAATGCGGATCTCTGACTAACACAGAGCTTCCAATACAACATGGACATGCACGTCGATACACATGTGGATATGAAAGAAAACTCTGTCTTCCTTGTGCACTGGGATGCTTAGTATAGTCTCCGTGTCTTCATATTCCCCACCTCCTACTTCTCCTCACATTGTCATACCACACTTCAAATATGTTTCTAAAATATTGATAAAAATAAATATTGTCACCCCTTTAAATAATCATATATATATCAAAAGAAAACTTAATAAAATTTTGATTTACTGAAAGAAACCTCATCTATTTTGGAAGCTACCAAAAGGCTTGTATTTGAAGCTTTTTTTTATCAAGGTATGCTCACTGAAATTACTTTTTTTTAGGTCATAGGATAAAAAATGAACTATAATATGTAGTATATAGAACAGTAATCCAGCCTATGAATATTAGCAGGAAGTTAAAAGAAGAGCATAAAGATGAAAGTTCCCATGAAAAGCTCCATTAATTGCCAATGTGTAAATCACATTAATGATGTACAAAATTTGAAATAGAAATTCAATATAGGTAGAAGTATCTCACCAATTCAATGAGATTGCTATTGAAGGCACCCCATACACTATGGCCTCCCTTGCAGCAGCAATGGCAGATGAGTGGAACCTACAGAATTTTGCAATGAATCAATAACAAAATAGAAAATGGAGAATAAATGGACCATTTTGTTCATACTGCTGATCACCTGTATAAACAAAAATAATGTTTTTATTTTTCAAAACCACAAATCAAATTACCTTCAAGCTAGTAACATTTAGAAATCCAATTCATAAAGAATAATCAACCACGATACCATAGCAGGAGACAACCAAGGAAGCAGCCAACCATGCCAGTCCTGAAAAGGGCAATGAAGACACGTCAACTGGAGTGCATAAGTTTGTATTGATCGAAGTCAGCAAAGATAATATTGGGATCACAGGCTGAGGAATGTGTGACCCAAATTGCGCACAATTGAATGAATGGATGGATCTGACCTGATATCTCACAAGCTGATAGATGGATGCTGCTGATCAATTGAGTGCCACTACTGCAAGGCATATACAAGGCAAACATATGAGACGAGCAGTTAAATTAGATGCTGCAACTCAGCAATTTCGAATGGTTGATTTGAATAAAATCAAATCTGCACTCAAAGGATGTATGATTTGCACACCTTCTAACAAAATAGTTCAGTATGCGATCCTCATGTAGGGCACTAATTAAGAAGCTCCTATTTCTTTTCCTTGAACGCCATCATGACTTGCTTCTGAAAATTTCAACCGAATAAGAATGAATAAAGCAGGCAGAACATATAGAGCTAGCTACAAAATAAACTTACCCAGCAAGCAGAACACTACAAAACTAATGTAATTCAAATCCATAATCATAGTCAGTATTACTCATACAAATATTAGAACATCCAAATTATTCCTAGGATTTTTGGGTATAATTGCAATGTCTCCCTTCGTTGTTTGGCTACAGCTAAACATTTATACTTGCAAACAGTGTGTGTATATAAGAGCAAGAAGCAAGAACAGTTGTGATCCAATTCAGAAAAAAAAAAAAGAAGAATAGCGATCTAGGGAGGAAAGGTAGAACATGGTTGGCAGGAGAGGTCCACAAACAATCGAATGAATATTTACAGGATAAGATCTGAATCTCACTCCCATCACGGAAAGCAATTTTCTGAATTTAGTGGCGGAGAGCAGGGCTGCACCATTACTAACAAACCCTTGAGCTGTACACGCAGATCAGCAGAAAATCAGAGCCCCTTTGCTCCACTTCAGAGATACTTTTTTTACACGTGATTGGATCAGATCAGATAAGATCCGAATAGAAACAGCTTAGGCTAGGTTTGGATGCTCTGGTTTGTACAGAAGGAACGGAAGAGAACGTCTGGGCATACCTGGCGGTGGTGCGCGATGCCAGCAAAGGCCTAGAAGATGAAGGCCTGGCAGTGGGCAACTGGCGGTGGCGGCAGCAGATCTTGCGTCCCCAAGCGTGGCGCTGCCGCCTTCGTTCCCCCGACGTCGAGCAACTCAAGCGCATCTGCCGGTCTTCCGTCGCCGAGTGACTGCACGGCGTCCGTCAGCGTGAGATGGAGAGGGAACTGGGGAAGGGAGGAGGATTGGCGGTGCTGGGAAATAGAATAGCGAGGCGTGGATACGGATTGACGAAGAGGACGCCGCCTCATGGGCGCTTCGAACATAAGGAACGGAAGAGGAGGGGCAGGCGTACCTGGTGGTGCTCCACGCCCCCACGCCGGCGAAGGCCCCAAAGATGAAGGCTTGGCAGTGGGCACCTGGCGGTGGCGGCAGCAGATCTCGCGTCCCCATCGGCGTGGCGCTGCCGCCTTCGTGCCCACGACGTCGAGCAACTGGAGAGAAAAACTGCGCGGCGTTGGGGGCGTGGCGGCGGTTACTGCGGCGTCTGCGTCAGGAGGAAAAGGGAGTGCCGGGGAGAGGGGTGTGTGCGTGGGTACGCGCGGCGGGTACAGAATCCTCGGTGACAAAAAAAAAAGAAGCGAGGCGTGGTGGGAGAGGAACACGGGTGTCTGGTACTCCCTCCGTCCCTTTTTTTTGTCGCGCCAATACGAATATGTCTTGCACAAATTTAACTTTATTTATATAAAATACGCACAATATTTATATCTTTAAATAATTTTGTTAAAAAACTAGATCCAAAGATCTTTCCGATGATATTAATTATGATACTAATCGATGATATTTATTATTTATTAAAATTGCCGGCATTTGTGTCTCCGGAAAAGCGAAGCGATAAATAAAAAAAGGATGGAGGGAGTATGTCGAGAACATGATCCTGCTCTTCTTTCCTTTTTGGGCCCACTTATCAGTCTAACGTAGGTAAAGTGGGTAGAAATATTTTCTAGTGACAATAAATTTCAATTCATTCGCTCCTTTACAGTACAGATGAATGGTTTATTTCTTTTCTTTAGGTATGTGAGGATTTCATGGTTGAGAATTGCATTTTGCGAACCCCATGGGTAAGCACCAATTCACTATTATTACTACTTGAAGGTTCATGTACATTGATATTGCTTGTTTTAAAATTTTCATGCTAAAATCATTGCTATGCTGCTATTAAATTACATTATCGCTTTGTCATTCGACTAAGGTCACACCCCCACGCTGTCTCTGGTCTGGTCAGGGGCCGTGGAGACCTTCTGGCGACTCAGAGAAGGTACCGAACCTAGACTAGTTCTAGCGTTTCGGAGGGGAAAATCCCCGGGTTTCCAACTACAATCGTCTCAGCAGTCACCCAATTGAGTCTCGGGTGGTTGTTTGGGTCCTACGGGATGAGCAGGTTTGGTGGCGGCGGCGGGAGTTGGGGAGAGAAGGGCAGGCGCAGCAATGGTGGTGGAGGGGAGGGTTTGGAAGGACTTCTGAAGGGGTTGAAGCTCTCGGAGGAGGAGAGGAGCAAGGTGAAAGGCACACGGAGGACGGATGGGGGAGGCGGGGAGCAAGTACCACGTGGCGCGTGGGGAAGGCGTTTATGCGAGCAAAAGCAAATGCCCGCGGAGGGATGGCGAAAAGCTTCGGGCAGAAATCTGGTGTCCGGGGCAAGGGATTCGGTGCAAGGAGCTTGGGCAAAATGTTTTCCTCTTCACGTTTATGCAGGCGGGTGGCAAAAGGAGAGCCATCATGGAGGGTCCCTGGGAGTTCGGAGGTGACCTGCTGGTGGTTGCAGATTTTGACAGGAGCAAGAGGTTGAAGGATATTGAGTTCTCTCATATCCCGGTCTGGGTCAGAGTTTTTGACCTCCCTTTCGGGATGATGGATTCTACAAATGGTATGCTGTTGGGAAACCGGATTGGGAGGGCTTTGGCAGTTGATACGGAGGATGAGGGCACAGCTGTTGGGAGCTACTTGAGGATAAAGGTGAAGATCGATATTCGTAAGCCTCTGAGGCGGGGTATCATGGTGGAAAGAGAAGAAGGGGAGGATGATTGCTGGTGTCCGGTACGTTACGAGTTTATTCCAAACTTTTGTTATGGCTGTGGGCGCCTCGGCCATGTGGAGAAGGAATGCGACTTTTGTGTAGAGGAAGAAGCGGGGTGTAGGCAGTTTGGGGACTGGTTGCGGGTGACACCTTCTCGCTGGAAGGGGCAGGGGGATCACAAGCATAAATGGTCGGATGTGGGGAGCGTAGGCGGTGGGAGGTATGGGAGGAGCTGGGATAGTGGTAAGATGATCTTGGCTTTGGACCGGGACAGGGTGCAGACGTCCTCCCTAAAAGCTAGCTTGGTCCTGGACCCTGAACTAAAAGGTATTGGCATCAGTCCGGCAAAGGAGGTGGCTGCTGGTGTAGCGTCTGCAGCTGGGGTGGGAGACAGACAGGCACGCGATGGAGATGGGTTTCGGCGGGCTAATGAGGGACAGTTGGTGGGCAACTTTGGGGAGGCGAGTCCTGATCTGGTGGAGGTAACCGACAAGGCAGGAGTTGATTTTTTGCAAGCTGGTGAAGGGAATCTGGTTGGTGAAAGGGACATGGATGTGGATGGAGGGTTGAAGGGGGTGGCGGGGTCGGGGGAAAGAATGTGTTGGGTGTACAGGGGGGGCAAAAAAAGGCACTAGGGGTGCGAGAACCCGGTGGTGTTTGGTGAGGGGGGGAAGTTTGCGTAGGGTGCTTTGGGGGGGGGAAGGAAGCCCTGGTACGTATCGGCGCGAGCAGCGTGCTCTAGGTGATTTTGGTGGTAAGCAGATTGAGGTGGGTGAGATGAAAAGACGTCGGGGGCAGGAGGAGTTGGAGGAGTTTTTAGACCACAAGAAGAAAATGAAGGTGATGGGGGAACAAGCGGAGGAACAGCAAATGGAGGATGGGGATGATAAGGTAGGACTGACGCCTCGTCAGTCCTACCCAACCAAATGAGGCTCATAGCTTGGAATTGCCGGGGATTGGGGAATGGCCCGGCAATTCGTGGTCTTCTGGAGCTCCAGAAGGAGGAGGCCCCTGATGTTTTGTTCCTATCTGAAACGAAACACGAAGGTAGGTGGCTGGATTGGCTAAGGTGGAGGCTGGGTTTGACTAATATGGTAGCGAAGGATAGCGTGGGGGCGAGTGGCGGTCTCGCTGTCTTTTGGAGGAAGGATATTGACCTCACGGTCAAGAGCATGTCTAAGTACCATATAGACATGGTAATAAAGGAGGATGATGATTTTGAGTGGAGGTTTTCAGGGCTGTATGGGGAGTCCAGGTGTGAGGAGAAGCAGAAAACTTGGGATACTCTCCGAACCTTGCATGGAGCCTTATCCCTACCCTGGGTATGTGGAGGAGATTTCAATGAGGTTCTTTTTGCTCATGAGAAGGAGGGTGGGCTGCCGAGATCGGAGGCAGCAATGGAGAATTTTAGGATGGCTTTAGAGGACTGCGATCTTCATGATCTGGGGTACGTGGGGGATGTGTTTACGTGGCGTAACAACCACCACAATGCGGGAAGTTATACAAGAGAGCGTTTGGATCGGGCCCTTGCTAACACGGCCTGGAGATGTTAATTCCCTTTAGTCCGAGTTATCAACGGCGATCCAAGACACTCAGACCATCGACCTGTGATTGTGGAGGTGGGAGAGAGGGAGCTTCAGAGATGGGAGGGATCACGGGAGGTACTGAGAAGTTTTGAATCCAGGTGGCTAGAGGAGGAGGACTGTGCAGCGAAAGTGGAGGAGGCCTGGGGTTCGGCTCTGCTTGACGGCTCCACCACTCTTATGGAGCTGCAACGCCGGGTGCTGGGGGAGTTGTGGGAGTGGGACCGGTCGGTCCTAGGGGACCTACAGAAGAGGGTGAAAAATGCCAAGAGGGAACTGGAACGGTGTAGAAGAAGAGGGATTTCCCAGGACAGTGTGAATCAAGAGCACGTGATGCGTTTTAAGTTGGAAAGGTTGGAGGACCAGCTACATGTGTACTGGAAGCAGCGAGCCCACAACAAGTGGTTGCTGAATGGCGACCGAAATACTAGATTTTTTCATGCTTTTGCTTCGGAGAGGAAGAGGAAAAATGGGGTTAAGAGGCTGGTTGACGAAGGTGGCGGGATGGTGGAGGGGGACAGATTGAATTCCTATATTGCTAACCAATATCAACATCTATTTTCTACACAGGCAGGGGGACATATTGAAGATGTGACCAGCTGTGTGCAGCAGCGGGTTACAAGGGAGATGAATGAATTTTTACAAGTTCCCTATTCAGGAGACGAAGTGGGGAAAGCTCTGGAGAGTATCGGAGACCTTAAAGCGCCTGGTGTTGATGGCATCCCAGCCATTTTTTACAAACGTTTTTGGGGACTGATTGGGGACAGGGTGAAATTGGAAGTGTTGCATGTTCTGAATGGAGGGGCTATGCCACCTGGTTGGAATGATACAATAATAGTTCTGATCCCAAAGATTGATAAACCAGAAAGGCTCAAAGACCTGAGGCCAATCAGCCTGTGCACCGTGCTGTATAAGTTGATTTCCAAAGTAATTGCCAACCGGCTAAAAATGGTGCTGTCAGATGTGATTTCATCCTCTCAAAGTGCCTTTGTGCCAGGTCGTCTGATAACTGACAATGTCCTCTTGGCATATGAGCTAACTCATTATCTCAAAAATAAGAGGAGTGGGGCAGTGGGGGCAGCAGCAATTAAACTTGACATGAGCAAGGCTTACGATCGAGTGGAGTGGGGCTTCCTGTATAGCATGATGATTAAGTTGGGGTTTAGAAGGCAGTGGGCTGATCTGGTAATAAGATGTGTATCAACGGTAAATTACCGTATCAAAGTAAATGGGAGCTACACGGATGCAATTATACCGCAACGGGGACTCCGGCAGGGAGATCCTCTCTCCCCGTACCTCTTTATAATATGTGCAGAAGGGCTATCAGCCATGTTGCAGAAGGCAGAGATGGATAGGAAAATTGTCGGTGTCAAGGTATGTCGCGCAGCACCAAGCGTCAACCATCTCTTTTTTGCAGATGACTCACTGATATTGATGCGAGCAAAAAATGAGGAAGCGGCAGAGCTGAAGAGAGTGTTGGAGTTGTATGAGAGGGTGTCTGGACAAGTGATCAATAAGGACAAATCATCAATCCTGTTCAGCCCAAATACGGCAAGAACAATAAGAGACCAAATGAAAGCTATTCTCTCGATTTCACAAGAGAAGTGGGGTGAAAGGTATCTTGGTTTGCCAGTATCCATTGGGGTATCAAAGAAGAAATCCTTTGCGTATATAAAGAAGAAAATTTGGTGTAGGGTGCAGGGCTGGCAGGAAAAAATGCTCTCTAAGGCTGGTAAAGAAATCCTAGTCAAGGCAGTGGCCCAAGCCATACCCACCTATGCCATGTCTTGTTTTGACATAACCAAAACTTTATGTGATGAGCTGAGTGCAATGGTGTGTAGGTATTGGTGGAGCCAGCAAGACAAGAAACACAAGATTCATTGGCTTAGTTGGGACAAATTGACACGCTCAAAGAAGAAGGGGGGTTTGGGTTTCAGAGATCTACACCTTTTTAATTTGGCGATGCTGGCTAGACAAGCGTGGAGGCTGTTAACTAACCCGGACAACCTGTGTGGTAAGGTGCTGAAAGCTAAATACTTCCCTCAGAATAGTATCCTGGAGTGTCAAGCCAGAGATGGTATTTCATACTCATGGAGAAGTATCCTACAAGGAGTGGAGCTGCTGAAAAAGGGCCTTATTTGGCGGGTGGGAGATGGAACACAGATCAAAATTTGGGCTGATCCTTGGATACCGCGGGGGGTGACAAGACGTCCTGCAACTCCGAGAGGGAATTCCCTGCTAACAAGGGTGGATGAATTGATGGATCCAATAAACGGGGGCTGGGACGAGCAACTAGTGCGGGACACATTCTGGTTGGAAGATGCTGAAGCTATATTGTCGATTCCAATAGGGGAACAAAGGCCGGATAGGCCTGCTTGGCATTTTGACTCAAAGGGCCTATTCTCAGTGAAATCAGCATACAAGGTTGCTGTGCAGTGCCGGGACAATGAGGCTGGTAGGCTTGCTGAGGGGTCGGCTGGGGGTGGAACGGCAGATGCTCAGTTTCCATGGTACAAGATCTGGCAGCTGAAGGTGCCAAACAAGGTCCAAATGTTTCTGTGGCGTTTTATTCATAATAGCCTTCCGGTGCGAAACAATCTGAAAAGAAGGAAGGTAAAGACGGAGACTATCTGTCCGATGTGTAAAAGACTTGATGAAGATTGTGGCCACGTGTTCTTTAAATGAAAAAATGCACGTGAGGGATGGCGATTACTACAAATGGAGGACACCCGAACCTGGTTGGCACAGTGTAGGTCGGGGAAGGAAGTAGCTGAAAAGTTATGGACTTTGAAGCCGGATCAACAACTGAGGGTTGTCGTGTGGCTGTGGAGATGGTGGACAGCGAGGAACAAGGCAAATGCAGGTGAAAGAGTGCAAAGTGCTGGGGAGGTATACAGTTCATTTCAATACCACCTAAGCAGTTTTGCAAAACTGAAGCGTCCAGAGAAACAGCGAATTCAGTCACAGCCAGCGAAGTGGAAGCCACCACCAAATGAACAATACAAGTTGAATGTGGATGCGGCCTTCTCAGCTCTATCAAGGAAGGGAGGGTGGGGCTACGTGCTGAGAAACAATGCAGGTGAAGTGCTGGACATTGGGGCAGGTAGCATCCAAAGAGCAGGAGGAGCTCTTCACGCTGAGGCCTTGGCTGCCCTTTATGGCTTACAGAGAGCAGCTCAGCTGGGTATGTCGAGGATAATCTTGGAGACAGATGCTTCAATTTTGGGTAAGGCGTTGTCAACAAGCCTGTTGGATGGTGCCCCGGAAGGGTCTCTATTTAGGCAGATTCGGTTTGCAATGGCTAGAAACTTTGTTTCATGTTCCATCTCAATCTGTCCTAGATCATGTAATAGGGTGGCCGACTGTATGGCCAACCATGGTACAGCAGCCTTCCCTGATGGGGGGCAAGTGTTCTGGTGCCAAGCACCAAACTTTGTAAACGATCTTGTCTCCGGCGATTTGCCTGGAGATCCTGGTTTATAAAGTGTTGTGAAATTTCAAAAAAAAAGGTCACACCCCCCTCCATAATTCTCTAGCTCCGCCACTGTGGGGCGAGGAAGAACCTGGTAGGCAAGGGAATCGAATGGGAAGAGCTGAAGGTGGCCGCGCAAGGAACCGTGCGATGATGGTGAGGTAAGGACGATGGGCAGGCGTCCTGCGTGGAAGAAACGCTAAGCACGAGGAGTCGGGGACAACGTGGCACATGACGAGAGGTGAAAGCCCACCGGCATGCAGGAATTGGAGACCCGGGGCTGCGTGGAAGACACACAAGCACTGAGAGGGCTTGAATCCTCCCGTGGTCAGAGTTCTTAGGGCCTCTTTGGTGCAGCTCTTGCCGGCTCCGGCTCCAACACTGTAGCGGTACTGTAGCGCACAGGAGCCGGAGCCGGTGAAACTAAAAAACTGGCTTCCGGTGCTCTTGTGAACAGTGCGCGGTGTCAGTGAGAGAGGAGAAGGGGAGAGAGAAAAACAGATTCTGTGAACAGTACGTAAATAGTGCCGCTACAGTACACAAACACTGTAGCTGTCAGTTGAATCCGGAGCACCGGAATCCCTCCCAAAGATACTATGAGTGATAGTAAAGTTGTACACAGTTTTTTTTCTTAAAAACATTGTTTCTTGGATCATCAGTTTTATTAAGCATCTTTTTTTTGAAAGGCACCCAGTATTTAAGCATTCAAAGCAGGAGCGTTGATGTTCAAGCATATTGAAGGACTATATGGGACATGCGGTTTTTCACATGGGTCATATTCTTTACCTTGAAATTTCTACCTGTATATATAAAGCTCTATTGGCATGAGATATCTGCCGACGAGGAGCACCTGGACTGGAGCTTGAACAACCTAGACTAGATATCTGCCGGCGCGCTATACTGGAACGAAGAGATTGGAGTTGCATTGGATTGGAATGGTGAAGATTCTGCATGGATTCCGGAGGCTAACGTAGTCCAAATTAAAGTCTGTCACTCGCATGCTCTGTTGCCGTCTCATGCATGGAAGTATGCAACTCTACAAGGGAACCTATCGGCCATGGAATTTCAAAACTTTGCACGTTCCAGATAATGCCATACAAGTATACAAGTAATAATGAGATCTGTCCCTCCCCACCCCCCCCAACCCACCCACAAAAAAAAAACAATTGCACATGAGAAACTTGACTAGGCTAGTTGTTGACACGGATTTCGGTCACTTGCCATCTAGGACTTGATTACCTGAGTAGAGTGAGGTCAACATAATAAAGCCGAGAAGTCGGCTATGTACTTTTGATACTCCTACATTGCCAAAAAGCCTGCAAACACCTCCTAATAAGACCTGCGCCGTCGAGGAGCATAGCGGGAGTGTCCTAGCTAGGATCAATGTAGCTATTTAGAATGCTGGCAAATCTCATCGAGAGAAGTGTTAGGAAACGGGGGTTGGAAAAGAAAAGGGTTAAAAGGTGGTGTACATATTTGATTAGTTTTTGGTCAATCAGATTGATAGATGTCTTAGTTGACTGTGATCATCTCATGTATATAGAGGATGGTCTTGTCCTAGTAGAGAACATATTTTCAACGGAATTTGCCATCGCAGAGATCACGCCTTGTTGAACCACCCAATCAACTCCATGATTGAGACCCCGCAGGGAGAGTGTCGATTGCCATTACAATCTGAGATTACGACCTTGGGAGTGTGTAGCCTGTAGAAACAAGAAGAAGCCACTTTTTTTATTCGATCTGCTCCTCTATGTAAACACAGCTCTGGCTCCTTCGGACTTCTTTCAAGAGATCGTTTTTTCGAAGCCCGTTTGGCAGGGCTCTTACGAGGAGCCTTAAAAAGACAGTCGGAGTCCTGCCAAACGAGGCCAAATCACACTTTTAGGCTCGCTTTGGTGGGGCTCTCTCTGGCTCCGGCTCCATGCAACAATGCTGGAGGAGATGGAACCGGAGGAGCAAGAAAATGTCTTCTTCAAGATGCTAGTTTATTTCACAAGGAGAGAGAAAAATAGCTTATGTAAACACTAGACAGTGCTCATACAGTACTCCCTCCATACTCAGATTAGTTGATGTTTAGAACATAATTGTACTTACCAAGGAGTCATTAATTAGGAGAAGTTTTTTTTGTTTGGGTGTCATCTACACAACAATTAAGTGTAGCTGGAGTGGCAACGTCTCCTCGTCCCGAGGCTGGAGGTTGCTTGTTCGATTCCCATGGGCCGCTTTTTTGCGTGGTTTTGGTGTTTTTGCATGGCACTCTATGCGGCTGCGTTTAATGCGGGGAAGAACGAGGAGGGCACGCGCGTTCAATGCGCAGGGGAGCGGAACAGACGGCAGGGTCGACCAGGGGCAATCGAGTCCAAAGTACATGCCGCGGCTGTACAACGTCTAGCTTTAAGAAAACTGATGAAGAGTCTAAAACGTTAATTAATTTGAGTATGGAGGGAGTAATTGGTTTAAGAGAAACCCGAGCTACTAAAAGCCCCGTCAAACAGTCCCTTAATCACAGATGATCAAATTCTTGCTGCACCACTATTGAGGACAAACAAACATCTTTCTTTTTTCCTCAACGCCTGGGTCACTTTCAAATTAAAGAAAATAACAGGACCATATCTTGCTCCCCTTGTTATTCAGCAGACACCACACCGGCATGCATACACATTTACAGAAACCTAATCGGTTGTTGTTCCTTCAGCTCCGAGCGCGTAGCAGAAGGGCCGGTCGTGGATGGTCATCAGGTTGCATTCCACCTCCGACACGAGTGTCGGCGCGAGCTCAAGCTGCCCGCCCCAAGAGCAGGGCAGCGTGTCCTCGCCACCGCCCGGCATGCCGTCCATCATGATCCTCAGCGCGCCACACCGGCAGTAGGGCACGATCTTCTCCAGCTCCGCGCAGCACCTCCCCTTGAGCACCGGCAGGGGCACGAAGGGGCCGCGGCCGAGGCCGCAGGTCCGGCGAACCAGGTACGCGCGGCAGCTCTGGAGCGGGTTGAACGGGATGACTAAACCTGGCTCGCACCAGTTAGTGCTGGCAGCCGCGGCGGCAGCGAGGGCCGATAGCAGAAACGCAGCCGAGAGGAGGATGTAGCTGGACCTGGATGCCATTCCTGCTCCTCCGTGCTTCAACTCTTCTTTCATTCTTTGGACGAAGGTGCACTAGTACACGAGCATTTGCACAGGCGGTTCCAGACGCACCTTCACAGGCGTTCTGGCATACCACCTGTGCGGGAGGCCAGTGGAAATGGAGCATTTCCACTGGCGTCCCGCTGTCACCCGCCAGTAGAAAGCAATTTGCACAGGCGGTTGACATAACCAACCGCCTGTGCAAATAGTATTTCCACTGGCGGTTCATAGTACTAACCGCCTGTGGAAATACTATTTGCACAGGCGGCTTGTGTCTAAATGTCTTTCCCGCCACCGCCGCCCGGTTTTTAATTTGAATTTTTAAATGTGAAACGCCCTCTCTCTGCCTCCCTCTGTCCCTCTCCCTCTCCCTTTGTCTCTCCCTATATCTTATGTCAATGATCTTTACATGTAATGATAGGAGTACAAAAGGCTTTTAAATTATGCTAAAAAAGATCAATATAATTATATACATATACACACCATTAACAATTTAATTACAACATTTATATATACATCAATACATCAATATACATCACAGTTGTTTTGCGGCCACAACAATAAAGTTTTTCATCGCAAATGATATGATGATTCTAATAATCATCTCGACTTAGTTTCAGAGCGCTAATCTCCCTTAGCGCTGTGAACTCAACTTCGCTAATACGCTATCCGGTTATGGTATTTCCCCTCGCTTGGAATAATTTCTTTCATGATGAAGGAGCACAGATCCTCAACTAGTTCATATAGATTTTTTTCCGTGAGGTGTTTGGACTTCGATGATTCTGCAACCGCCTGTAAAGAAAGTTTGTAGACATCATATGTTTGCACTTGGTAACGACATAAATATAGCGTGACTATTAGTTATACCTTATAAGGGTTTTTGCGGTACCGTCCGTTCAGTCTCATGAACTCGCACACGTAGAATCCACACAGTTAATGCGGAGCGGATGGTTGCTTGTGGCACTACATAGAGGAGAAGTTGTTATTGACTTGCAACATCGTCTTAACTACTGTACATACATGATATGGCTTCATAACTTATGTACCGGCCAGTTATGAAATATTCTTAGTTCCTCGCCCTTTCTGGATAAGTCGTACTTCCCACCCTTGAACTTGTACCACCTGTAAACCCTATGGTCTCAAATAGAATTAGTTAGTTTTTCATAACTTTCAGCGATAAAAGTATTTATACAAGTATGTTAGCTTACCGTTCCAAGATGGTCGTGACCGTTGCATAGCTTTTAGGTCTATAGTCTGCAGAGTCAAAGACCAACATTTTTCCGTCCCTAAGATAAATATAAAAGCATATCCAGTGGTCGCTGCATGAATGGACCAGAGTTGTCATGTGTTTCTATTCATCTTGTTAACGTGATTTTTATATATACACTCAGACTTACCCGAAGTTGTATGGGGCAATTACCACTTCCTTGTGTTGGAACTGAAGAAATGCATTTCCTATGTATGCGGCGTACATAGCCTCGTGTCTCTTCTCCATGTCTTCTTTCTTCTCTGTAGCTTCTTTTTCTGTTAACCCTTGTAATTGATCGCTGTCATGACCAATCCGGAAGGTGTGCTCGTTCTCACAGATTTTCTTTGGGCTAAGGTACCCAGTTCTCTTGCTTTCATGTTTGTTTGGTCCAGGGCCGTAAGTGGTTTCGTCCTTATCATATTCCATTCTGCATGGCACAAGTGCATGTCATCAAAGGGATATCTTAGTAATACAACTCAATAATACTAAAGGATGAACATGTTAGGGACGAGCGAGACTTACAATGCAAATAATGTTATGAGTTTGAACATCGAGCCGCTTGAGGTTCATCATCAACCAAATGTCTTCGAAGGTTACAAAAAGCGGTATCTCGTTCACTTCTGAAAGCCGAGGGTGGTATCCTTACTTGGATCGTGTCGATGCCGATGCAAGCTGCTGCTCTCATATACCGGTCATGTAGTCTTTTAATGCCACCGGTAGTTTCTTTAGTTTGTCCCAACTAAGGAGAGGCCCGCCAGGTATGTATTTGTCCTGACGTTTTCATAATCCTCCCATGTGGGCTTCCCGATCCGCAAGACATTGATCTCGGGCCTTTTGACGACCTCTCCTTTCTCAGGCTAAGTCAACGATACGTGACTTGCGGCTTTGTGCAATCCCTGCTAAAAATTTGGCGGTTCCAAAGCAGGTTTTTCTTCTTGGGCTCGAACGGGGAGATCAATTTGGGAACCAAAATTTCTTCTTCTTTGGTTCTTGGATCTTTTTTTGGTGGCGGCGGTGGTGTCCAAGGCAATTGTTCGAGGTCATGAGGTGGTGGAGAAGCACGAGCAGGATCATTGAATGGTGGTGGAGATCCTGCAGGTTTAGGTGATGACTGTGGGGTTTCAATAGGATTGGCTTGTGGTGGTGGAGATCCTGCAGATTTAGGTGATGCATGTGGGGTTTCAATAGGATTGGGTAGCGGTGATTGTATATTAGGAGGAGGAGATTGGGGACCTGGTGATATCGGGGTTGGGTCGGGAACAACATCGACATGTTGTGACTCCCCGAGTTCCCCGGAAGACTTCAGCGGTTGGTGGTTGCCGTGGTTGTGGTGGCTGCGTCAACTCCATGTCTCGTCGAGGTCATAGGATGAAATTGTTAATGGCCTGTCCGAGTGTCTCAACCGTCGGGGCCAGGAATTTCAAGCACATCGTCCTCGTATCCGGGGGAGGACCGTGACGCACTTCTACCCCGGTACTCTTACGGTATGATGGTATGGTGGTAGTCACGTCCCGAGGATTGCAAAGCCCGTGGCTACTTCTTTGGTACGAACATGCTTCATACCATATCGTATGAGCAATTTGCAGGGTGTCGGTGCTTCGATATCATCCACTGGGAAGCGGTCTTTGTTGCCCGTAGACCCTACACTGCTTGGAAACCCAGGTGATTGTGTGGACATGGCAGCAATCATCTCCTGAGGACTAGCCGCGGGCTGTGTGGGGACGAGCTGCATCTGCGGAGCTTGTGTGCTCATCTGTTGAACAGACATTGCACTAGCTAGCTTCTCAGATTATTTGAGGATCTGGATTTGATAGGAAATCGACATCATGTTCTTGAATTGTTCCTTAGCCTGCTCCTCATAATAATCTTTCATCTGTGCCTTGTATCGATCTCTTTTCTTGTACATGCCCAACCACTCCTCACCAAAGCCCTCTTTCCATCCCCTCTTTGATGATATTCCTCGTACACGACCAGGATGCTCAGGGTTGCCTAGACCTAAAGTCAAGATGTCCCTCTCCCTTTGTGGCTTCAATCTGCCTTCTTTGACATCAGCGGCCAATTCCACAATTTTTTCTACTGTCGGTGTCATTTCATCGGGACAGTTCAAATCGGTAGGAGTTTGTTTTGTTCCTCTAGCTTTCAGCCAATTCGCCGTCCTCTCACCAACTTCCTCTGAGAGAACAGGCTTGCCTTCTTTCTTTAGCTCTTCCTCCTCAGCCCGCCATTTCGGAATCTGGAGCATGTAACCACCTGTGCCAAGGTGGTGGTTGTACCTGTTCTTCTTTGCTAGCTCTGAAGCGGCTTCGCTCTTTGCTTGGAAAGTTGGATCTTTCTTCTGCTCCCTAAATACCGCCCACTGACCAGTGGTGATCTTATACTTCCTCGTTGGGTCCAACCCCTTCTTGAATATTTGACATTCATTTCCGATCTATAGTTTGAATGACGTTGCAACTTGCTTGAAGAAATACTCTTTCACAATTTTGTCGGTCCACTGTAGGGATGACAAACCTTTCACCGAACTTTCTCCATAACTCTTTGCGTGTATCGGCGCTCACATCCGCCCACCTTTGGATTGTGATGTCAAGTTTATCCCTGACCAAGAAACCAATCGCATTTCTTATCTTGGCCGCCACCGCATTTGACACTAAAGGCTCTCCTTTTGGGCTTATGTCGGGAATAACATAGGTCTGCTCTGGCCACTTGTTCGTCCCCCTTTCACCTCATTTTCACTCAGTGTGTTTCCTTTTCCTTGATTTCGAGGTGGTTGTCTCGGTTGTTTCTAGGGCTTCTCCTTTTGGCACTTCTTCTTCCTCTGCCAGAATGTCCCGTAATTGAGACAAAACCTCCTGCACGACATATCCAATGCATCATGCAGTGGATCCTATTTTTATGGGATGAATAAGCAGTTGTTTTTATGTAAAAACTATACCTCATCGATAGCTGGATCATAATCTAGGTCAACGCTATGTTGAGGTTGTCTATCTATGCTAGGGCATGGATCACTTCGGTTTCCGTCATCTTCTTCTTCTTCCAACATGTCACCATGGTAATCTTCTTCTTCTTCTTCTTCTTGTGCCGGAGGATTTGTAGTTCTAAAAATGCAAGACCAATAAGTATTTGAGTTCTTCATTTATATAAGTCATCGTTTCACTAAACGTTATTGTGTCATACTAACCGTTGGTCCAGGGGTGTATCAACCTTATTGGGCGACTCTGCACGCTAGTCATCTGCATGCTCTCCGGATTTTGGAGAAGTCATCTTCTCTTTAGTAATGCTAAGTCATTAAAAAAATGATAAGTCATTAGTACACTAAATCGATCCTAGAATTAATCATTGGAAAGAAAGTACTTAGCACATACAATAATCATTGCAAATCTAGAATTGCTAATATGAACATATGATAAAGAAAATAGTAGAAGAAAACAATATTTATTACATTTACATAAAATATTAACATATGTTAAAGGAAATAATAGAAGGAAACAATATTTATTACATTTACATAAAATATTAACATATGATAAAGGAAATAATAGAAGAAAACAATATTTATTACATTTACATAAAATATTAACATATCATAAAGGGAAATAATAGAAGGAAACAATATTTATTACATTTACATAAAATATTAACATATGATAAAGAAAATAATAGAAGGAAACAATATTTATTACATTTACATAAAATATTAACATATCATAAAGGGAAATAATAGAAGGAAACAATATTTATTACATTTACATAAAATATTAACATATGATAAAGAAAATAATAGAAGAAAACAATATTTATTACATTTTCATAAAATATTAACACATGCACTAGGAACTCAGTCATTAATACATTTAATAAGCTAACAATAATAATAAGGTTACAATATCTCTCTACATATATGATAATAGCCACTAAGTACTTAGTCATTAAAAAATATTTACATAGCCACTAAGTAGTAAGTATTTATGAAGTACTCTACAATATTAACACAGCCACTAAGTACTCAGTCATTAATAAATGCTAAATCATTAACAATATGTCTCTAGATATATGATAAAGGAAATAAAAAGAAGGAAAGAAATATATAACAAATATATTTTTATATGACATATAAATTTGCTAATCTTTTTTTATTACAATTATATAATTATATGATTACCATACAAGTACAATGGCTTTGCAAAATACTTAGTAAATAAAGTGCTGTGCCAATTCCAAAAAAAAAAAAATCTAGTGCTGTGCCAATTCCAAAAAAAAAAAAACACTGTTGGTGGCCCGGTTGGGCATCTTGGCAGGCCGGCAGCCCTGCCCTAGTCGCGGGGGGCGCTGCCGCCGCTAAGCGTCGGTAGGGCGCCGGCAGCGCGCCGCTGTTCGGCCGTTCGGCCGCCGCCGACTCCGGGCGGCTTGGCTTGGCGTCTTTGTGGCGGCCCGTTGCCCCTAGTCGCGTGGGCGCCACCGCTGCCGCCCGCCCGCCGCGCCCGCCGGGTACCGCACGGCCGCCGCGGTGTAGGTCCGTTGGCAATGTTGGGACGCTGGGAGGTCGCGACTCCGGCGGAAGCTCACCTGCGTGGCGTGGCGGCGGTTCGAGGCGGAGTCGAGGCGAGGCGGCGGAAGATGGCGGCGCGGCAGCGGCGAAGAAGGTGGTGGCACGGCGCGCCGGCGAGGAAGCGAGGGCAGCGCGCCGCAGTGGTCGAGGAGCTCGGTGGCGGCTTCCACAATCGGTGGCGGCGGAGTGGAGATCGCCGGCGAAATTTGGCAGCCTGGCGGCGTCGTCTTCCTCTGAATCGCGCCCACGGAGATACGAAATTTTCAAAGTCCCGCGCTGTGTATATATAGGGAACGATTTTCACAGGCGGATGTCATAAAGAACCGCCTGTAATCATTTCACAGCGGGTCTCTAAGACACCCGCCCAGGAAATCATTTTCACAGGCGGGTCTCTTAAAGCACCGCTGGTGAAAATGCATTTTCCACTCGGGCGGTATTTTTACGAGACCCGCTGCTGAAAATGCATCCGCAATTTTTTACCTTTTTCTATGACAATATTTCTTTTAGTATATTTCTTTGGGAATATTTGTTTTAGGTTATTTCTTTTACATTATTTCTTTTAGGGTATTTCTTTTAGGTTATTTCTTTTAGGGTATTTCTTTTAGGGTATTTCTTTTAGGATATTTCTTTTAGGGTATTTCTTTTAGGGTATTTCTTTGACAATATTTCTTTTAGTATATTTCTTTGGGAATATTTGTTTTAGGTTATTTCTTTTACATTATTTCTTTTAGGGTATTTCTTTTAGGGTATTTCTTTGACAATATTTCTTTTAGTATATTTCTTTGGGAATATTTCTTTTAGGTTATTTCTTTTACATTATTTCTTTAGGGTATTTCTTTTAGGGTATTTCTTTTAGGACCTAAACAAATAAACAAAAGGACTTATATAAGTTGAAGAGTAATACGAAGAGAGATAACAATTTATGAGTACAAATTCTAACCGATAAATTGTTACATAAGACAAAGACTAATATTGAACTAATATAAAATCTAGCTAGCCCGCCCATGTTACTGTCTTCTCCATCATGGCGCACCTATGGTAATGAATTCTTAGAGATATTTCGCTCAACATTTCTTATCTTTACTTGATGATCATTAAAGAGAGACATGTGCCCGAAGTGGTTGAAGTCATCTAGGTCAATTACACCATCAACTCTTATAGCTTGCTGCTTTCCAGGAAGAACTATATGCTTGGTCTTGTCGCCACTTTTCTTCTCTTCTTTAGAAAGGATCTGTTCCGCATAGAAAACCTGTGCAGCACGGTTAGCAAGGATCCAAGGATCATCCTTATACCATACTTTACTTAGATCGAGAACTCTCAAGCCAAGTTGTCCACAGTGATATGTTTGTCATCAATCCATTGGCATCGAAACACAGACGTCTTAAAGGTATCATAGTCTAGTTCCCATATGTCCTTAATGAAGCCAAAGTATGTAGCAGTTTCATCTGAATCATCTATGGCCTCGCAACGAACACCACTGTTTTGCGCCATGCTCTTTTTGTCTCTAGAAGTAGTACAAAATGTGAAGCCACTAATGTCAAAGGTGTGCCATGATGTGACCTGGCGAGATGGTCCAGCTGCCAACCTCTTGATAATTTGTTGCTCAATTGTGTCTCCATTTGGAATGTTCTGCTCCATTAGCCATGTGGTGAATCGACGCTTGTGTTCCTTCGATACCCAATCCTCTGTTTACCTAGGGTTCTGATCGCTTAGCTCTTGTATGTGTTGTTTGATCAGAGGATCCATTATTGAGAGCTGATGTAGGATGCTATGATGCGCCTCGAGGACAATATTGTAGTCCGACGGGATGAATGATTTCCGACCCATCCTCCCACACGCATATAGTCTACTTTCATGTCGAGACGGAGGCAAACCTATTGCAATTTGGTCTTTTAGGCAAGTGTTGCAGAATGGACCTTCGGACTCAATGGCCTCTTCGGTAGTGTATCCCTCTATCATAGATGCCTCAGGACGAGCATGAGTGGCTACGTACCCATTAAGAATTGATATGAAACGCTTATATGTCCACATCTCATGCAAATACATGGGACCCAATGCCTGTATTTGTGGCACCAAATGCACGACAAGGTGTACCATTATATCGAAGAAAGATGGCGGGAAACACATCTCAAGTTGTGACAATGTCTCCACTGCGAATTCCTCAAGAGACTCCAACCGCTCTTGATCAATTACCTTCGTGATATCTCGTTAAAAAGAAACACAACCGTGTGATTGCCATCTTTAAGAACACCGGACTTATAGCCCCTCGATGACAATAGGGCGGAAAGTTGTCGACATCACATGGCAATCATGAGAGTTATAGTTGGTGAGTGTAAGGTCCTTCATTGACACAATGCTCTTAATGTTGGAGCGTAATCCAGCTGGAACTTTCAATTTCTTCAACCACACACACATGGCATGTTTCTCATCTGTGCTCAAGTTGTAGCTTGCTGCTGGGAGGTGGTACTTTCTATTATCTAGCAATACCGGATGAAGTTTAGGTTTTATCTTCAAATTGACCAGGTCCTGACGTAAACTCAATCCTTCCTTTGTCTTGCCCTTTATGTCTAGCAAGGTACCCATTATGCTTTCAAACACATTCTTCCGAATGTGCATACCATCAACCGCGTGCCGTCACGTCAAGCTCTTTCTAATATGGCAAATACTTAAAGAAAATTGACATCTTCTTGAATGTAGCCCCAGCAGTTGGCTTTACATCCTTTCTTACTTTTCCATCTTTTGTCTTCTTACCAAATACAAACTTGATGTTCTTACTATTACCTGATGGAGCAGTACACCTTAGTTCATCATGATTGTTAAAGTACCTATCCATCTTTCGCAAGCGGTACCTATGACCTTTTGATAAGAAACGCTTATGTCTCATGTACACTATCTTGTTGGATGCACTGAGGGACACATAAAAGGTTTCATCCAAGCATACTACACAACCAACCTTGCCCTTGAACTGTCCTGACAATACAAAGAGAGCAGGGTAATCGTTGATCGTAACAAAAATAATTGCTCTCAGTGTGAATGACTCTTTCCGGTATTCGTCCAACATGGCGACACCCGTATCCCATAATATTCTCATTTCCTCCATTAATGGCTCCAAAAATACATCCATGTCAACACCAGGTTGTGTAGGTCCAGAAATAAGAATGGTGAGCAAAAGGTATTTTCGCTTTTGTAGCAAGTGAGGAGGGAGATTGTAGATGGTGAGGATCACCGGCCATGTGCTGTGCTTACTGCTCCTTTCAGCAAAGGGATTCATTCCATCGGTACACAGTCTTGAACCTGACATTTCTTGTCTCCTTGGCAAATTCGGGTGGTCCTCATTGAATTTTTTGCCATTGCTTGCCATCTGCAGGATGTCGAAGCTTTCCATCTACTTTGTGCTTATCAGAAGCATGCCAAATCATAAACTCTGCATCCTCAGGGTTTGCGAACAAACACCTCAACCGATCTACTACTGAAAGGTACCATATGACCATAGCGGGAACCCTTCTCTATGCGTAGTAGTCTTCTTCTTCATTTTCGTTGGTGCAGGGTTTTGAACTCTGTTGAGTCTTCTTTCTCTTTTTCCCTTTAGAAATAGAAGCTGTATTCTCTTCTTGTAGATAGTCTTTTTTTGTCTTGTACCGACTTGCACCACAATTTGGACAGTTGTCCAAGTCTTTGTAATCACCTCGATATAGGATACAGTGATTTCTGCATGCGTGGATCTTCTGGACACTCATAGTAAGCGGACTGATTAGCTTCTTTACATAGTACGTGTTAGCAGGCATTTTATTCTCCTTTAGAAGCATATCTCTGAGAGTACTCAATAATACATCGAAGCTGGCATCGGACCATCCATATCTAGCTTTCAACATCAACAGCTTAAGCACAGACCGTAATATTGTGAGCTTCTTGGTACAACCTTTAGTCTCATCATACAATGGCTCTGCTGCTGCCTTCTCTAAGGCCTCCATACCTTTCATGAAGAACATTGATGGATCCGTATGACGACGCAATAGTGCAGCCATCAATTCCGCATCTTCATCCATCATTTGAGTTCTGTTGTCCTCGGTTCCTCCAACATTCGCATCATCATGAACATCAGGCACAACATGTTCACTCTGCTGGGGACAATGGTGATGTGTCCCGTGTAGAAACTGGCTAATATCATCAATAAACATATCTGGGCCATTCGCTCTGAGGTTCGCAGGGTCTCTAACTGTATACGCCGCAGAGCTACCTTCTCCATGCTTTGTCCAAATCAAGTAATCTTCCATAAATCCTCAGCAGACCAAATGATTTAAGATTGGTTTTGTGTCTTTAAAAACAATAATATTTTTTGCAATCTGAGCAAGGACAATATATGTGTTTCTTACGTGTTCTCAAAGCATGGTCTTTAGCAAAGATCGATAAACTTCTCGAACCTCGGTATGTATGATGGATCTACTCTTTCTAAGTTATACATCCGAATGCTCTATCCATCGTTACCCGTTAAAAAGTTTAGTAGATTTATATATTGTAAACACTACAAAGCCTCACCACTACTTAATTTAACGAAACATAACTAAATAATTAAACAAAAACTAATTCAAAGCCTCAAGATCTAGAAAAATTCAAAATAACTAAAACTAGATTAATTAATAAGAACCTAGCTAAAAGCATCACTACTAGCTAATTAAACTAAATATAAATAAACATAACTAAATAATTAAAGCATCAATTTCTTAGATGAAACCAAAAAATTAAAGCAAGACTAGTAACTACAACCCTAATAAAAGCCTCACCACTACTTAATTTAATGAAACATAACTAAATAATTAAACAATAACTAATTCAAAGACTCAAGATCTAGAAAAATTCCAAATAACTAAAACTAGATTAATTAATAAGAACCTAGCTAAAAAGCATCACTACTAGCTAATTAAACTAAATATAAATAAACATAACTAAATAGTTAAAGCATCATTTTCTTAGATGAAACCAGAAAATTTAAAGCAAGACTACAACCCTAATAAAAACCTCACCACTACTTAGTTTAATGAAACATAACTAAATAATTAAACAAAAAACTAATTTAAAGCCTCAAGATCTAGAAAAATTCAAAATAACTAAAACTAGATTAATTAATAAGAACCTAGCTAAAAGCATCACTACTAGCTAATTAAACTAAATATAATTAAATAACACTAAATAATTAATTAAGAGTAGCTAATAAAACTAAAAAAAGATAAACCATAGCTACAAAGGGTGAACCTCTAAATAAAAAAGTGACTAGAATAATTAAAAAAAAAACTTAGCTACTCTTCTATCTCTTGAGGTGAAACCCTAGATCTCTAAAGTGATGGGGATTGAGGAAAAGAAGGAAATGAGGCAAGAAACACATAAACTAACCTTTTTTAGCTACCTTCTCCAAAGAAATCAGGATCAAAACCTCTCCCCTTGTATTGGCTCAAATGGACCTCCAAAGCTCCAGTCATGGCACTGTGCTCGGGCTCTGCCTACGTTGGAGCCGGAGAGGAGGAAGAAGGGGGTATATATAGGAGAATATCAGCACAGGCGGTTGATATAAGGCAACCGCCTTGTGAAAATGGCCCCGGTTTTCACATGCGGTTGATAAGCAACCGCCCGGTGATAATGGTCAATATCATTTGGCGGTTTCCTTATGCAAACCGCCTTGTGTAAATGTCACCATTTACACCGGCGGTTGGCATAATGAACCGCCGATGATATTACTTTTCCACCGGCGGTTCTAAGGCTGGGAAATGATGGTCGATTTGCAGAGGCGTGTGTCAACTAAAACCGCCTGTACAAATGAAACCCCACCGTCAACACAAATGCTCTGTGTACTAGTGGTGCATGCAGCAGGCTTGGGAAGATACGCACTTTATACAAATTCAGTTGGAGTCTATGGAACTGAATCTAGCAGAATGCATGACACCATGCTTGTTTGACTCAGTTAAACCTTTGTTTGTTGAGACAGAATTTGGGGTGTCCTGCAGCAACTAGTGTTGCCATTATCGAAAACCTATACACGCCACTATTGGACTTTAGTAACTTAACTTTTCATTCATAGAATCATTGTGCAATCACACACGTGATCTACACTCAAATAAAAGAAACTTTTAGTTTGTCTTATGTACACAACATGACAATTATTTAGGAAGTTTACTATTGGGTTCTCTCTGTATTTAGGCTCAACATCGTTTAAGCCTCAATAGCAAGGTGTGGAGCAGGATGGAAATGGAGAAGCTTTTCTTGACATAGACTGTTTACAAGCTGACACGAAGTTAGAGAAGCATTGGAATTCTCCTCTCAGTTCAATGATGATACATGGATTCTCACCTCTGTCTATGGCCCTTGTGATCCTGAAGGGAAGATTGCTTTTGCCAGCTAGCTTGAGGGCATTCAGATGCCTGAGGATGTCCTTTGGTTGATTATAGGGGACTTCAACTTAATCAGGAAACCTGAGGATAGAAATAGACCTGGTGGCAATCCAACTGAAATGCTCATGTTTAACAATGCCATTAGTGCTTTGGGTTTGGTAGAAATCCCTCTTCATGGAAGGAAATATACTTGGACGAACAAGCAGCACCCCCTCTTCTTGAAAGGCTAGACTGGTTCTTCTCATCCCAAATCTGGACAACCAACTCCCCAGCACCATTGCTCAGTCTTTAGTCATGGAAACCTCTGATCATTGGCCATGTGTGATTGAGATCAAGACTGCCATTCCTAAGGGAAAGGTTTTCAGATTTGAAAATTTCTGGATGTCCCATCCTGAATTCCTGACAGTTGTGGCTAATTCATGGAATGCTCCTTTCCCTCAGCAAGATGCAGCCAAGCTCCTCACTGCAAAATTTAAAGCCCTCAGAAGCAATCTTAAAAGTTGGCAAGCCCAGTTGTCAAACATAAAGAAGACAATTGAAAATGTAAAGCTTGTTATGTCCTTCTTGGATGCCATTGAAGCATGGAGAGATCTGGAGCTTCATGAGTGGAATTTCAGAGAAATCTTAAATCAAAAACTTACTGACCTTCTACATCAACAGATGATCTACTGGAAGCAAAGGGGTAACATCAAATGGGTCCAACTGGGTGATGAGAACTCAAAACTCTTCCATGCTCAAGCCACTCAAAACACGAAGAAACCCCGATAACATCCCTCCTTGATCACTCTGGCACTCAGATTCTAGATCATTGTCAAAAGGCCGATCTCATTTGGAATGACTTCAGAGAAAGACTGGGCACCTCCAACTCTGAACCCATGCTTTTTGATCTGGACACTCTTTTTTCCCATGATGTTGATCTAAGCACTCTTGAGGTGCCTTTTGGACAGCAAGAAATTGATGAAGTTATAAAGCATCTGCCGTTGGATAAATCTCCTGGACCTGATGGTTTTAACAATGAATTTCTGAAAAAATGTTGGCAAATAATCAAGACAGACTTCTATGAACTATGTAATGCTTTTCATCAAGACCAGATCTGCCTCTAGAGCATTAATGGTTCATTCATCACCCTCATCCCAAAGATTGATGGAGCTACCATAATTGGGGACTTCAGACCTATCTCCTTGCTCAATTCCTCAGTAAAGGTGATCACCAAGTTGCTTACCAACAGATTACAGCCTCTTATTACCAAATTAATACACAAAAACCAATATGGCTTCATCAAGTCAAGAACTATACAGGATTGTCTTGCATGGTCTTTTGAGTATTTGCATCTCTACCACACCTCAAAAAAGGAAATCATCATTCTCAAATTGGACTTTGAGAAGGCTTTTGACAGAATAGAACATGGAGCCATGCTGGAAATCATGAGGAAGAAAGGCTCTGGTGAAAAGTGGTTGTCATGGATGAATTTAATTTTTTCAAGTGGGACCTCTTCTGTTTTGCTTAATGGCACTCCTGGAAAGGTCTTTCATTGCAGGAGGGGGTAAGGCAAGGTGATCCTCTCTCCCCCCTTCTCTTTGTGTTGGCTGCTGACCTCTTACAGACTATAATCAATAAGGCAAAGAATTTGGGACTGCTCAATCTCCCTATTCCTCTCTTATGCTCAGATGACTTCCCAATTCTCCAATATGCTGATGATACATTAATCATCATGGAAGGGTGTGAAAGACAACTTTTCCTCCTAAAGAATCTCCTCAGCTCCTTTGCTTCCTCCACTGGATTAAGAGTGAACTTTGCCAAATCAATGATGGTTCCCATAAATATTTCTGAGGAAAGGCTTCAACATCTTGCTGCAACCTTTGGATGCATCACTGGTAGCCTCCCCTTTACCTACTTGGGGTTGCCCATAGGGCTTACTAAGCCCCGAGTAGAGGACTTCATGCCCCTGGTCACAAGATGTGAGAGAAGACTTATCAATACATCCCTCTTCATGTCACAGGCTGGCAAGTTACAAATCACCAACTCAGTTTTCACCTCTTTGCCTACCTTCTTCATGTGCACCTTCAAACTGCATGTCTCAGTTAGGAAGCAAGTTGACAAATTTAGAAAACATTGCCTCTAGAGGGGCTCTGATGAAACTAACAGAGTTAATGCAAAAGCTGCCTGGGATATGGTCACTAGGCCCAAAGAAGAGGGTGGTCTTGGTGTGTTGGATCTAAAATCACAAAACGAGGCCCTCCTGCTCAAACATCTCCATAAGTTCTTCAACAGAGAAGATACTCCTTGGGTCCATCTCATCTGGGAGAAATATTATTGCAATGGTAAACTCCCTAATCATACCAAAAAAGGCTCTTTCTGGTGGAAAGATATTCTAAAATTACTGGACAAATATAAGAGTCTAGCCTCTGTGACTGCTAAGGATGGAGCCTCTTGCTTCCCTTGGGATGATTGCTAGAATGATCAACCCCTGAAACTCACCTACCCTGAGCTATACTCCTTTGCAAAAAAGCCTCAAATTTCTCTAAAGATTGCAGCCTCTACCAGTTCTTTTGTCAGCTTGTTTGATCTCCCTCTGTCTAGTGAAGCCTTTGAGCAGTGTCTTCAACTGGAGAGCACTATTCAGAATCTGCAATTGGTTGATGGAAGAGATGTTTGGTCCTATATTTGGGGAAATCAGATGTTTACTGCAAGAAGGGCTTACAAACATTTTATTGGCACCAGTAATGCTCACACAACCTTTAAATGGATTTGGAAATCTTCCTGACAACATAAGCATAAAGTGTTCTTTTGGTTATTAACCAAAGACAGACTTAGCACCCGCAACATTCTGAGGAGGAAAAACTTTCATCTGCCATCATACAACTGTGTCCTTTGTTCAGTGAACACCGAAGAGACTCTGATGCATCTCTTCCTTGAGTGTGACCTTGCCATAGCTTGCTGGGATCTCATTGGAGTGACAGTCAACAATCACGATGACCCAACCATGGTCTTTGAAGATTTTAGAAGACAATTGGGAGTCCCCTTCTTTATGGAAATTATCATCCTCATGAGCCATAGTATTTGGTCACTAAGAAATGACGTAATCTTCAGAGGGATTCCAGCTAACAGTCTGAGGGGCCTTGAAATTTTCAAGCACAACTTCAAAAACTCCTGTGGAGGACGAAGAAGTTCTTTCCTAACATTACCTTATGGCTAGAGCAGCTTGTGTAATTTTCTTTATTTTCTTCCTATCTTTTTTTGTCTCTTGAACCACTGTTTTGGGTGCTTCTTCTCTTAGCTCTTAGTTTGCTTTTCGTGTTCCAACTCTGTAACCCCCTTGGTTGCCTTTTTAATAAAATTCCAGTAGGGGCTCTTGAGCCCCTCCTGTTTCTTCAAAAAAAAAGTTAGAGAAGCAAGCTAGCTGTAATGGAATATTTTTGCTCAGGTGGAATATTGCTTGCGGAACTACACACCATATGTATAATGAAAGGGAGCTTACATGTTAAAACTGAATTTGGGTGTTGTCTTGCAAATTGTATTTTCCTTGTTATCATGGAACACTTTACAGCAGACTTATGGATTTTAGCAACTTAACTTTCGTCCTTGGCATGTGCCCCTCTTATCTATTATATATACTTCTAACTGTTGGATCCAGCTGTATAAGCATTGGAGTCCATGGACACCAATTCATCAGTTCAGTATGAAGTATTTACTAGATGAATTGACCTCACACAATGTCCTTTAGAGGTAATTGTTGGGAACCATGTGAGTACTATGTCATGGCCGTGGTTCGTTAACGATCGATGCATGGGAAGAACACAGATGAATAGTCTGGTCCAATGTCACTTGTTTCTTCTCTATTATAAATTGTTGTTGGGAACCATGTGAGTAGTGTGTCATACAAAAAGAATCTCGAAGAGTTGGCCAATGTTCGACGAATTCACTATCCTCATCTTTTTGGCTCAGCTGCAACCTCATATTATTCACGACGGCGCTGCGTTTTCAGTAGTAGGCGACATTTCCATTAATAGTGAGGCACCTCTCTTGAGGATTTGCCAGCCCATATATAGGAGAAGGTTTTGTGTGCGTCTGAGTGTACATGCGTGTTATGAGTGGCTGTGTTGTCCTGTGTAATTTGCAAAAGAAAACATACTATACTATGTTGTATAACCTGTTCGGTTAGGACACGATTAGACCTGGAATTTTCGAACTAATGAAAGCTTATATGTAAATTAAATAGCAATTTGGGCCAGGATTTTTTCCTGGGAGCTGTGTTGCAGGGAAACGAACGGGGCCGAGAATCCTATCATCGATCACTTGATCTAGCTAGAATCAAGCATAAGCAACAAGATCAAGCTTATATTTATTGCATTGTTCAGTGTATAAATAGTTCCCATGCAGTACATACATACAGATCATTCCATGATGCATCCGCATGCAATGCTTATTTATTCAGCATAAAAAGGATCGATATATAAAGACGCTTATTTGTCAGTATGTGGAAACTGATCTTCTATACCCGGCCTAGGGCTAGCGAGTGAGTGGCACATGCCACCGTCGACCGTGGGCAGGTTGCACTCCGCTGCCCTCGTCAGCCGGCGAGCGAACTCCCTCTGCATCTCCCTGGTGCAGCCCCTTAAATCCTGCAAGGCGGCCGAACTCGGTGTCCATCATGTAGTACAGCGCATCGCACCGGCACCGTGGCGGCACGGCGGCGAGCTCCTGGCAGCACCTCTCCTTCAGCACCGGCGAGGGGTCAGCAATGGGACCGTAGGGCCCGTCGAGTCCGCAGGTCCGGCTGACCGCGTAGATACGGCAGCTTGGCACAGGCGGGACCGGGATGGCCATCCCTGGAGCGCATGCCGTCGGGTCGCTGGTGGCGGCGCAGGCGGCGAGGACGGAGAGCGCAGGATGACGGCGGAGAGGACGAGATGGCGGGACACCATTCTTCTTGCTACCATTTGCTTGGATCGATTTCTTGATGCAGCACTTTTAGTTTACAAGCGCGTACCGTGTATGTACATATACTCCTATATAGCAATAGATACAAAGAAGCAAAGCTGGCAAATGATGTATTATGTGCTTTTCTGTTTGCTTTATCGAGCCTTGCAGAACTAATAAACATTTTGATGCAAACCACTGCCTTGTGATGAAATGTAGCTTTGTTGTAAGCTGTGAGCCTCTGTAACAGAATTTGGAATGTGTTGTTTTGCAATTGATTTTGCCATCATGAAAAGCTTCAAAGCTGCTGAAGTTCAACTTTTTCATTATTTGTCATTTGTCGGTCGTGTATGCGTCCTTTACTTGAATCCATGGCTAAGGTATAGTTTTATCTTCTATCTTTTCTTTTTTCGGCTTAGTTGCCTTTCAAGTATAGAAGATTTCAAAGTGATCTTAAGGCTATCCTGATTACCATTGAACCTTCAAGCACCGCCTTATGATCTAAAACTTTCTTTCCCTTATGTTTTTTAGGCTCGCCAATTATCACATTTATTTTCAATAGTGGAATCAACTTGCTCTGGCCAAATCAAGATGGCTGGATTATTTATCTTTATAGTTTCAGCCATGGAATGTGTCTTATGGCAAGGTAAAGGTTTTGCATCTCCCGATCTCCGTCATGCGTAGCTTGCATGCTCAACTTTGCTGCTTTATTTTGCAAACAGATTAATAAATTCCTTGGAATCGGTAGGCATCTGTAAGGACCTGCTAAGCCTAGAGGGGGGTGAATAGGCCTGTCAAAACAACACTTAACACTGCAGTTAAAAACTGGAGCAGCACTGCTGCTCTTCGGAGCAGCACTGCTGCACCTGCGGAAACAATATTACAGTTCAAATTCTGTCCAATGAAAAATAGATCGAGTAAATTTCTAAGCTTGCTGGGACATAGAAGAACCTAATCCTCCACTTGAAACAGCTTGGAAGCTAGAGAGCTAAGAGATCGGCACCTAACCCTAGGAATCACCACATAACAATAGCAACACAATACATATAGCAAGAACACGTGAGACAAGCGATTTATCCCGTGGTTCGGCTCGCCACTAAGGCTTTCCTACCTCCACGTTGTTGAGGTGACCACAAAGGTCGGAGTCTATTTCACCTCCTTGCCTCGGTCTCAAGTCAAGAGAGTGAACTCTTGAGATGAGAGGGTTTCTTACTAGATGAATGGGTGATTACAAACCTCCCGGGGCTGCCACACAAGTTGGCAAGCTCCACGGGCGACGCTCTAGCTGGCTAGGAGCAAAGCTCCAAGAGTAATAGATGCTGTCCACCGGCTTGAACGTGAACCACGTGCTCTAGAAGATGAAGAACAGTTGGAGCAGCTCTCAATCGAAGTTTGGAGGCTCAATCTCTCAAAGATTTGGAGGAAATCAAGGGAGAGAAGCTTGGGGTGCTTGGGAGCCTTGCAATGGTGAGAGTGGAGCTGCTCTGGTGTTTGAGTCGTGGAAATGGGCGAGGTAACCGTTGGGGGCGGAAGAGGAAGATCTGATATATCCCCTCAGCCCAACGGTCATTTAAGTTGCAGCACTGCTGCTTGCCCGAGCAGCACTGCTGCTCCATGGAGCGCTGCTCCGCCAAAGACAGCTCAAAGAAGGAATGAAAAGCTTGCTGTCTTGGCTAGGTTTTGAGGATATTTTGGTGGGTATTTGAGCACATGATTCAACATTCAAACCTGCATAGTGCATCCCCCTTAATAGTACGGCTTTGCCTAAATTCAAATTCAAAATATAAAATAAATAAAGTGCCTTTGAGTCGGTCACCGCGTCCTTTTGAAATTGGGGCCTCCACCAAAACATGTATAATCCTCCATGTCATTTTACCTGCTTCATAACTCGACAAGTCTCATTAGTCCTCTAATTGCGTGGTCATTATCACCAAAACCCACAATAGGGCTTGATTGCACTTACAATCTCCCCCTTTTTGGTGATTGATGACAACACAATTAGAGCTTACAAAAAGAATTAATCTGAAATTGAGACATCGAGCCATGGATGTAGAAGCTCCCCCTGAATATGTGAATAGGATTTAGAATTCCAAAATTGGCATAAAAGGCCAATATTCACATATAAGTGAAGTGAGGGCTCCCCCTACATCCACTGCCTCTGTGGGGTGCTGCACACATGTGTCATAAGAAAAAAAATATAAGCGTGATGCGTATGACAAATATGCATTCAATAGAGATATAGCTGAAACTGAACTGAGAGAGCAGCACTACTACTCTGAGAAGCAGCACTGCTGCTATGGTGGCAGCCAGCTGAAAACTAGAACATGCACCACACAGATCTAGCACAAGATATATTCTAATAAAAGCAGTAAAAAGACAAGCTAATTAAGCACACAACCAGTACATGTCCATATCCAAATATAAAGAGAGTACATAGGTAGCTAAGTACATAAAATAGAGTTTTGAAAACTCTCAGACTCTCACAACTAGCACTCTACTCTAATCAACTAACACTCACAAGCAAAAGGATAGGACATGCTGCTGCTCCTCAAAAGTTCCATGGCGTCGAAGTCAAAGTTGTACCCCCTCACTTCCCCAATTCTCCCCCTTTGGCAACAAGTCACCAAAAAGTGAGAAAAAGAAGGAGAGATACTAGAACTCAATCCTCTCTAAGACTCATCGTCCTCGTCCTCGGACTCCACTACGGCCTTGCCACCACGGTGAGTAGAAGAATTGAAACGTGTGGAGGCACGAGTAGACGGACGCCTCTGCTGTTCGTGCTGTTCCTCCTCCTCAAAGTCCTCAAATGGGATATCATCCTCACTGCCAAAGTCTGAAATCTCACTGTACTCAGGTGGAGGAGTGGCTAGCTCAAGTGAAGTGTATCCCTGCTCCTCACGTAGTGCCCTGATCTCCAAACGACCCTTATAGGCTGTAGTGGCTGCATAGGAACACTTTCTAGAAAGCTGTCGAAACCATCTAGAAAGCTTGCTTCTGTCTTTCTTCTGTGAAGTAGAGTAGGATGGCTCAGGAATATCAGAAGCTGCTGCTCTAGAGGCTATCTTTTCATCACTCTTGTGATGAGTCTGCTCACAGTGATAAGGCTCATGCAACACATCCTTGAAGAACTTGTAACCAGTCACTCTCTCTATCACAAACATCACATATGGAGCATATGGTAAGTCTTTTCTTGCATCATCTACTGCCAAGCGTAACTCATGCCAAATAAAGCGAGAGACTGAGAACCGAGAGCCATCAGGTGACATCCTAGCAAGAAGGTTCCTCACATACCCATGCAAGTGTGAAGCTGTGCCACCTTTAGGATTGATAGAGTGTCTAAAAAGATTGTTCATGACATAGTAGAAACTCTCCAGTCCTTTTGTTAATCCCGTGCCTTTGCCATTGATATACATGTATCCAATTTCAGATTTATCTAGGACCTCCTCATCATGTATCTCTGAGAAGCCTCAGTCTCTAGCATCAAAACCAAGAATGCGAGAGAAAGTGACAAAGTCTACCTTGTAGTGACGTCCCTCAGTCATCCAATGCATCATATCTTCCTGGACATCACAATAGAAGGTAGCAAGGAACTGTGAGAGAATCTCATTATTCCAATCATATTTGAAGCTCATAATATCTCTCATTTTGAATTTCTCACATGCTGCAATGACTTCATCAAATTCTTTGTCTCTTTTTGCTTCCATGTACTCAAAGTCCACAAACGTCATCTTCACAATATGGGTTTTCTTGGCACTAAAGAGCACGGACTGATAGAAATCTGAGTGAAAACCATTCCAAAATCTGCAGTCCACACCAAATTTCCTAGGAACAAGATAGGGATTAACCATCCTAGCTTCTTTCACTAAATTTCCCACTCCAGAGTAGTTGGTTCTCTTCCTTGGTTTAGTGTCTTGAGTGGTCCTCTCAGCCACATCCTCTATGTATGGCACAATGTAAGAGTCATCAAATTGAGTAATCTTCCTAGGAGTGGCTGGACAAGCATCATGGCGAATGGAGTGACCTGCCATCTCAATTTCTGCCTCTCTTCTTGCTACCTCTCGTGCACTCATACCAGAGTTGACACCACCTTTGCCACCAGGCCTAGACGGCTGCTTGGTTCTCCCCTTGGGAGGATCTGTCTTTCTCTTTGTCCTCCTCTCTTCCTCCTCATCTCCCAAAGTCATCTATGCCAAATATGATAGACTAGTAAGTGACTGAATGAAGGATGTTAAATTTCTAATGTGATAAATAAATTTAATTGGAATGGAGAGTCACTGATGGAGATTGGAAGCGCAGGTTGCAGCACTGCTGCTGTGCCGAGCAGCACTGCTGCATGACTTCCAACAGGGAATCGACATTCCAATCCAATCTATTTATCACACTAGCTCTTAATCCCATCACACATTCACAAGAAACCAACATCTATCAAAGAAATTACTCCATTGCATAGATCGGGGCGAGATGGATTTTGAACTTTCTGTTACCTTGAATGGAGAGGAAGAGGAGAGAGCTGCCGGTGGGCTGAGCAGCACCACCGGCCAGCAGAGGCTAGCAGCGGTAGCTGCTCAGGCTGCCCCCTACGCAGCACCAGCAAGGGTCAGCAGCAGCAGCGGCTGCTGCCCAGGTCGGTGACCCTGGCGCCACTGCCCGGCACGGCTGAGGGCCTCTGCCCCTGTGCTGTAGGTGGGAAGGCAGGTAGCAGAGATGAGCAGGGCCGGCTCCCCTTCAGTGCAGCACCCCCACGGCGTTCCCCAGCACCCGCGCGACCACAAGGGAAAAAGAAGGGGCGGCGCTGCTAGTTGCCTTCGGTCGGGAAAGGAGGAGGGAGTCGAATGGTTCGGCCAGGAGAAGGAAGGGGAGAGAAAGAGATTTAGTGCTGGGCCAAAAGAAGTGAAAGGAGAGAGGAGGCCCAACATAGTAAATGCTGAGGGCTGCTTTCTAGATGAAAGCCACGAGCAAAGACTGGCTTTGCTTGGGCGACCAAAGATCTGCAGCGACCACCCTCGAGTGGTGCTGCTACACCCCCTCAACAGAGCAAATTTAACTGCTTATTTCCTCTCTGTATAAATAGAATATGGACATATACTCTTGCTATATTTTGGTTAGAACAAACAATCATTCAAACGATGACCAAAGTATGCAAGCTCTCTTTTACAAAACAATTTGAAACACATAATTTAAGTTTTGCAAGAGTTTCTCCTAGCATACTAGTTAATCAAACAATGGTGTGCTAAAGTTCAAACCACATTACGAGAGTCAAGTATATTTAGTTCACTCCGCAAAGCACAAAACCTTGACTCATCGAGAGGCTTAGTGAAGATATCGGCTAGTTGTTATTCGGTGCTCACATGGCGAATTTCGATATCTCCTTTGGTTTCGTGGTCTCTCAAGAAGTGATGTCGGATGTCGATATGTTTGGTTCTTGAGTGGCTCATGGGATTATTTGCAAGTTTTATGGCACTTTCATTATCACACAAAAGTGGGATTTTGGTAAAGTGACATCCGAAATCACGAAGGGTTTGCCTCATCCAAAGTAGTTACGCACAACATGCACCGGCAGCAACATACTCGGCCTCGGCGGTGGAAAGGGCTACACAATTTTGCTTCTTAGAACTCCAAGACATTAGGGACCGTCCAAGGAATTGACACGTCTCCGAAGTGCTTTTTCGATCTACTTTGCAACCGGCGTAATCGGAATCCGAATACCCAAGTAAATCAAACTTAGAGCCCTTGGGATACCACAAGCCAAGGTTAGGAGTGTGTACTAAATATCTCAAGATTCTTTTAACGGCCACCAAGTGGCACTCTTTCAGGTTAGCTTGAAATCTAGCACACATGCACACACTAAGCATAATATCGGGCCTAGATGCACATAAATAGAGTAGAGAGCCGATCATGGAATGATATACCTTGATGTCGACGGCTTTCCCTTCCTCATTGAGATCAAGATGTCCATTAGTTGGCATGGGAGTTTTGATGGGCTTTGCATTTGCCATGTCAAACTTCTTGAGCATATCATGGGTGTACTTGGTTTGGCATAGAAAAGTTCCTTCCTTTAATTGCTTGATTTTAAATCCGAGGAAGAATTTCAGCTCACCCATCATAGACATCTCAAATCTCTGTGTCATGATCCTACTAAATTCCTCACAAAAAGAATGATTAGTACTACCAAATATTAGGTCATCGACATATATTTGGCACACAAATATATCTTTACCAACTTTGTGAGTGAAAAGGGTAGGATCAGCTTTGCCTATTTCAAAGCCTTGTTTGAGTAAGAATTCCTTAAGGCATTCATACTATGCTCTTGGTGCTTGCTTAAGCCCATAGAGCGCCTTTTGAAGTTTGTAGACATGGTTGGGGAACTTAGGATCTTCAAAACCCGGTGGCTGCTCAACATAGACAAGTTCTTGTATAGGGCCATTGAGAAATGCACTCTTCACATCCATTTGGTACAGCATGAAATCATGATGTGCAACAAAAGCTAGAAGCATTCGAATTGCTTCAAGTCTTGCCACTGGTGCATAGGTTTCTTCAAAGTCCAAGCCCTCAACTTGAGTGAAGCCTTGAGCCACCAATCTTGCCTTGTTCCTTGTCACCACGCCATTCTCATCCTGCTTGTTACGGAAGACCCACTTGGTACCTATGATATTAGTCTTGGGTCTTTCCACCAAGGTCCACTCTTGATTTCTCTCGAAGTTGTTGAGCTCTTCTTGCATTGCCATGACCCAATCTGGATCTTCAAGTGCTTGATCTACCTTAAGAGGCTCCAAAGAGGAAACAAACGAGTAATATTGACAAAAATTTGCTAAATGTGAACTAGTTGTTACCCCCTTTCGAAGACTCCCAAGAATATTGTCAACGGGATGGTCCCGTTGTATGGTTTGTCTTAACCTTGGATGCTCAACGACTTCTTGCTCATCTTCTTGATTTCCACCTTCTTCTTGCCCAAAGATGGGTTGCAGGTTTTGTCCATGAATTGGACTTCTGTCAGCTGCTGTTGCTGTTTGGAGAGGTGTAGCACTGCTGCTCTTTGGAGCAGCACTGCTGCTCTGCTGCAGTGCTGCTGGTGTGAGTGGCACTTCTGCTCTAGCTTCAGCAGTGGGTTGCGGATCAGCTGCAACTTGAGAGTCCTCCATCTCTGTAGCCTTGTTTTCTTGTGGTCTTATATCACCAATTGTCATTTGCTTGATTGCCTCACAAGGTGGATTCTCATTACCTACAACACTTTCATCAACTTGCTCTGCTTGAGAGCCATTAGATTCATCAAATGTCACATCTACCGTTACTTCAGTTCTACCCAAGGTTTTATTGAAGACACGGTAGGCATGCTCATTTGATCCATAACCAAGAAGAAAACCTTCATCAGCTTTAGGTGCAAACTTAGAGCTTCGGGGTCTTTTGACAAGTATAAAACACTTGCACCCAAACACTCTAAAGTATGACACCTTGGGTTTGTTACCGGTTAGTATCTCATATGATGTCTTCTTGAGCTTCTTGTGTAAGTAGAGGCGGTTTATGGCATGGCAAGCGGTATTGATGGCGTCACACCAAAAGATGTCCGGCGTCTTGTACTCATCAAGCATTGTCCTTGCCATGTCAATGAGTGTCCTGTTCTTCCTCTCTACTGCACCATTTTGTTGGGGGTTGTATGGAGTTGAGAACTCATGTTTGATGCCCTCATCATCGAGAAATTCTTCAACTTGGGTGTTCTTAAATTCAGTTCCATTATCACTTCTTATCTTCTTGATGGGAAGACTGAATTCTCTTTGTGCTCTCCTAACAAAGGTCTTCACCTTCTCTTGAACCTGTGACTTATCATACACAAAGAATACCCAAGTGAAACGGGAATAATCATCAACAATAACCAATCCATATTTGTTACCCCCGATGCTAAGGTAGGCAACCGGTCCAAAGAGATCCATGTGAATCAACTCCAATGGTTGTGTGGTGGTCATGATGCTCTTTGGTGGGTGTGGTATGCCTACTTGCTTTCCGGCTTGGCAAGCGCTGCAAATCCTGTCTTTCTCAAATTCAACATTGGTTAGTCCAAGGATGTGGTTGTCTTTTAAGAGTTTGGCCAAGTTTCTCATCCCAACATGAGCTAGGCGGCGATGCCACAACCAGCCCATGCTAGATTTTGCCACTAAACAGGTCTCAATCTTTCCTTTACTCTTGTTGAAATCAACAAGGTAAAGTTTGTTTTTCAACCGACCCGTAAAGACAATAGAGGAATTCTCCCTCTTAAAGACTTCCACACCCTTATCCGTAAAGAGACAATTGTATCCCATCTCACACAATTGAGAGACGGACAATAGATTGTAGCTTAACGAATTAACATGTAAGACATTAGTAATTGAATGATCAAGAGTAATAGCAACTTTACCAAGACCTATCACTTTCCCTTTTGAGTTGTCACTAAAGATGATGTTCTCATTTGCATTTGTTGTTGGGGAATATGATGAGAACATACTCCTTTCTCCGGTCATATGATTTGTACAGCCGCTATCAAGCACCCAACTTGATCCACCGGAGGAGTATGCCTGCAAAACAAATTTAGTTCCTTGATTTAGGTCCCCAAATATTCTTGGGGCCTCTCATGTTAGTCACAATAATCTTAGGAACCCAAATGGAAGTATTAATATAGACATTTCTATCAGTGCCAACATATTTGGCATACACTTCTCCTTTGCTGTTATTCTTCAATACAAAGCATGATGACAAGCTTTGCCTTTGTGCTTGAGCTTTTGGTTGATAAGCATTTTTATTTTTAGCACTCTAGATTGATTCCTTAGGCTTTTGGAGAACCTGCTTTTGCCTAGGCATCTTCTTCATGAGCTTGGTCTGATCAGGAGTTCGATTGGTAGCCTTCCCATTTTTGTGGGGTGCAGCAGTGCTGCTCTTCGGAGCAGCAATGCTGCTATGCAGCACTGCTGTTCGCTTGTGAGGCACTGCTGCAGACTGTGCAGGCTGATCTGTACCAATCTGCTCCTTCCTTTCAAACTTCACACATTCAAATCCATTTACCATCTTTCTTTCATTGATTTTAGCATCTTTTGTGTGTCCAAGTCCATCCTTGATTGAGGGATGCCTTCCATTCTTGTATTGCGGCCTTTTTGGTTCATCAACCTTTTTGCTCCCACTAATTTTAGCCTTGTCATTGCTGCAACCTTTACCAATAATCTCATTGAGCCTAGCAATCTCCTTTCTCATAGCCTCCATGTTTGCAAGGTTAGTGGAATATGATTTCAATTTAAGATTATAACATTTTCCATAACCTTGACTAGTGGAAGGAGTAGAGCTGTCCTTTGCTTCAGAAGGATGTGAGTTGCTCTCCCAAAGAACACTATATTGCAGCTCAAGTTCCTTGTGCTTTTCCTTTAAGTCACAATACTTTTCACTGAGTGCAATATTTGCTTTCTTTGTGAGAGCATGGTCCTTTTGCTCTTTGGCCAAAGCCTTTTGCAAAGATTCCACCTCACTTCTTTCTAATGCAAGAGCTTCTTTGCTAGCAATATAGAGGTCTTCTTGCTGAATTAAAACTTCCTCTCTATTTGCTAACTCAGCTTGGACATTCTCTAAGTCTTCCATTAGCTTAGTGATGAATAATTTGGTCTTGCTATCCAGATTTTTAGTTATGTTGTCAATTTCTTCATCACTAGATTCATCATCACTAGAGCTATCACTAAGATCACTACTAGAGATGTCATTAGGAGGAGGAGATGGCTTGGCTTTTGGTTTTACCTTCTCACCCTTTGCCATAAGACAAATGTGAGGGGAGTAGTGGTCATCATCGGACATGTTGTTGAAGAGCCTTGGTGGAGATGATGACTTGTGGATTGCTGCGGTTGCAACTTTCTCATCCTCTTCACTTGAGCTATCTTTGGTTGAGTCCCATTCATGTCCAATGTGAGCCTCTCCCATGTACTTCTTGCCTCTTTTGTGTTCAGTTTTGCCCTCTTTCTTGTCTCTCTTGTATTTGTTATCTTTGATCTCATGAGGACATTGGGCAATGAAGTGTTCGGTGCTACCACAATTATAGCATGTTCTCTTCTTCTTATTGGGGAATCTTCTCTTCACTACTTTGTATCCTTGCTTCTTTAGTCCTTTGTTGTACTTCTTCATAAAGAGAGCAACATCATTTATCTCTTTGTATTGTGCATCATCACTCTCATCTTCACTTGAGGATGAAGTTGTCTCTCCTTGCTCTTGGACTTGCTTGGATGCATTGGACTTGCTTGTAAATGCGTGCTTGCTGCCCTTGGACTTGTTTGTTGAACTATGCTTGCTTGTCTTGTTTGCTTTGAGAGCTACATCATTGATTTTTATGCCATCTAACTTTGCTTGCATCTCACCAAGCCTTCTTCTCTCATTTGCTTCTTCTCTTTGCATGTCAAATGTCAACAATCTTCCAAGCACATCATTTGGTGTGAAGTATTCAAATTTCTTCTTGTCTCTAATTAGAGTGACCACGGTCTCATTTCTTGGTGAATAAGCTTCCAACATAATCTTGACAACTTTGTGATCATCAAGCTCATCACAACCATAGCCTCTAATCTTGCCGACCAATACCATCAACCTATCAAACATCTCTTGTGGCCCTTCTCCATCAACAATCACAAATATATTTAGCTTTGCCATCAACAAATCAATCTTTGCTCTTCTCACTTTGTCAACACCTTCATGTGCAAGATGCAAAGTATCCCAAATCTGCTTTGCAACATCAACATTCATCACTCTATTGTACTCATTTCCATCCAAGGCGCTGAGAAGTATGCTTATTGCTTGGCCGTTGAAATGGACAGCAGCTAGTTCTTCATTTGTTGGCTCTTCGGGATTCTCCGGTGGCTGAAATCCACTGCACACAATCTCCCAAAGACCGGGGTGAAGACCAATAAGATAAGCTCTCATCAAGTGCTTCCACTTGGCAAAGTTAGTCCCATCAAAACGAGGTAACTTGCCCGCGGGCACGTTGATGAAAGACTTACGATCATGGTTAGTCAAATAAGAATAGTTAAAGGATACGGCTGCATATTTCTTTTTGTTGCTGCTGCTGCCCTTATCCTTTATCTTCATCTTGTCACCCTTAGATGCATGATAGGACACATCATCATCACCATCGTCGGAGCTGCTACAAAGCTCACATGATGGGGTGTCATTTGACTTTGCTTCTTCTTCCTTTCTTCTTGCTTCTCTTCTCTTCTTTCTTCTTTCTCTGATCAACCTTCTTTGCTCTTTCCTTTCTTTCTTTTCAGCAAGCTTTTGTTGCTGCTCCTTCTTCTTTTGTCTCTCTTCTTGCTTTCTTCTCCTCTCTTCTTTTCTTCTTTTTCTCTCTTCTTGATTGGGTGCCTTCTCACCATCAGTCACATATGGTGGAAGAGTGGCACCACTTGCTGTAGAAGCGGAGAGCTCGCTGCTGTCATCGGTATCGTGCAACTCGACCTCCTTTGGATCGACGACTTGCACATTATCGGACCCTCCTCCAGGCCCCATACCTCACGCGGTGAAGCGTATACGAGGTAACCGGCTCTGATACCACTTGTAAGGACCTGCTAAGCCTAGAGGGGGGGGTGAATAGGCCTGTCAAAACAACACTTAACACTGCAGTTAAAAAACCGAGCAAAGATCGCCGCTTTCTTCTGAGCAAAGACAAAAGCACTTGAGGAAACAACATTACAGTTCAAATTCTGTCCAATGAAAAATAGATCGAGTAAATTTCTAAGCTTGCTGGGACATAGAAGAACCTAATCCACCACTTGAAACAGCTTGGAAGCTAGAGAGCTAAGAGATCGGCACCTAACCCTAGGAATCACCACATAACAATAGCAACACAATACATATAGCAAGAACACGTGAGACAAGCGATTTATCCCGTGGTTCGGCTCGCCACTAAGGCTTGCCTACCTCCACGTTGTTGAGGTGACCACAAAGGTCGGAGTCTATTTCACCTCCTTGCCTCGGTCTCAAGTCAAGAGAGTGAACTCTTGAGATGAGAGGGTTTCTTACTAGATGAATGGGTGATTACAAACCTCCCGGGGCTGCCACACAAGTTGGCAAGCTCCACGGGCGACGCTCTAGCCGGTTAGGAGCAAAGCTCCAAGAGTAATAGATGCTGTCCACCGGCTTGAACGCGAACCACGTGCTCTAGAAGATGAAGAACAGTTGGAGCAGCTCTCAATCGAAGTTTGGAGGCTCAATCTCTCAAAGATTTGGAGGAAATCAAGGAAGAGAAGCTTGGGGTGCTTGGGAGCCTTGCAATGGTGAGAGTGGAGCTGCTCTGGTGTTTGAGTCGTGGAAATGGGCGAGGTAACCGTTGGGGGCGGAAGAGGAAGATCTGATATATCCCCTCAGCCCAACGGTCATTTAAGTTGCAGCACTGCTGCTTGCCCGAGCAAAGACTTTGCTCCATGGAGCGCTGCTCCGCCAAAGACAGCTCAAAGAAGGAATGAAAAGCTTGCTGTCTTGGCTAGGTTTTGAGGATATTTTGTGGGTATTTGAGCACATGATTCAACATTCAAACCTGTATAGTGCATCCCCCTTAATAGTACGGCTTTGCCTAAACTCAAATTCAAAATATAAAATAAATAAAGTGCCTTTGAGTCGGTCATTGCGTCCTTTTGAAATTGGGGCCTCCACCAAAACATGTATAATCCTCCTTGTCATTTTACCTGCTTCATAACTCAACAAGTCTCATTAGTCCTCTAATTGCGTGGTCATTATCACCAAAACCCACAATAGGGCTTGATTGCACTTACAGCATCACATCAAGCCTTGGCTGGAGCCATACTCAATGACTTTGAAGAGTTAGAAAACACCGTAATATGGGGCAATGAAGCATGCGGTGCTGCTATCCCGTTATCAGTTCGAACAATACGTACCAAATTTGGTGTATATGTAGCAATAGGAACTGTAATGCATGCTAAACCCTCTTGAACTGGCCATATCGGTTTCAGATGGCGAAGAGACCAATTCTGATTGATTATCAAAATCCTACCGCATTGATCAAAATGATAGTGAAATGTCCTCTCATATTTAGATTGCCTAAAAACTGAGGTGACTGACTAATATGTACAACGTGAGGTGAAGTAGCAATAGGAGCACCAAACATTCTTTCCTTTAACTCATCAAATTCAGACATAATCTTAATCATAGTATCAAAAAGAGGAGAATCTTCAGTAATCCTACGTGCCTTTACTTCAGCTATGGTTGTAGACTTGACGATACTCTCCTGTCCCATCGGATCGGTGAACTCACCATTGCGACCGTTGTTCCACATTCTATTAGAAGTGATGAAGACCAGATGTTATCAGCCTTTTGGGCCAGATGCAACGGTAATGAGAAACACAAGACGGATATATTGGAACCAACAAATTGTCTAGCTCAGAAAGATCGACTATAGGAGATAGTCGAACCAATGTCCCCAGCCAAAGTATGTTGACGCTTAATTAGGTTTCCACACTTGATAAGGAGCTAGATCGCTCGATATAGGACCAAACCAACTATTGGGTGGGCTGGCTCCTAAAGTTTGTCTTCACCTAGACCTTCTGCCTCTAGTGCAATGAGCGTGATACGCAAGACATGCCGATAAGGTCTCTTGAGACCCAAAACCCCACACTCCGGAAGAGACCCCATCGGGGAGTGCAATAGCTTTGGGATGCCCTAGAGCCATGCAGGACCGATGAAGAACGAGAGAAGAAGTGATGGAAAAGAGGGTAAAGAGAGGTTGTAGATTGATTTTAGGGATGATCGTGTATATTTGGCACCTCAATCGCCCATGGACTTTATATTTATAAGGTGGGGTGGCCTTAATCCTTCCGGATTGCGTCAAAACACATTTAAATCCGTTCTGGACTAGATCGTCATGTTGTTTTCAGGTTAGAAACAGGGGAAGTCAGCTAAGCCAACTTGCATTGACACCGAGAAATCCTAGCAAAAGGCTTTCAAAATTCATAATTAATTTATGCGGACTCTTAACAAGACGATCCATATATGTATTTTGATCAGCGTGCCGACTTGATGGAGTCTGGCGATTTCGGCAGTGGCCTTGGAGGCTATGCTCCTGTGCATCTCTGGTGGGATCCATATATGTATTTTGATCAGCGTGCCGACTTGATGGAGTCTCTGGCGATTTTGGCAGTGGCCTTGGAGGCTATGCTCCCGTGCATCTCTGGTGGAACACCCTTCATCATGGCATATAGGGTGTCATTAGTGCCAACGTTCACCACCATCCTCTGGCATGACACACATGGTCTCTGCCTTCACACGACTCGTTGAATGACCAAGCCATGATCTCTGCCTTCACACGACTCGTTGAATGACCAAGCCATGATCGGGGCCACTATTGTAACGCCCCGGCTTGAAATTCACCACCGGGGCTACCCAACAGCACGAAAAACAACTAAGTAGACATCCGAAACAAATAAATCATGGATCACGACTGATATAGAAGCATAATTAGAATTATGAACACCACGGCCCATCCCAAATAAAAATGAGGGCCATCCCAACTGCAATAACCATTGCAGACGACTAACCTTTAAGCAATCTTTAATTAAATTATTATAGTGGCCAAACTATCGAATTTAATGTATGAAGTGGACTAATAATTTGTGTGCTCATGAAGGTGCTACTCTCGGTTATTCCCATGCATGCTGCGGTCGTTGGTACCTAAAAACCAAATAAACACAAGGGTGAGTAAAAACACTCAGCAAGTACACTCAGAACCGAAAGAACGAATTTCACACGGGAATCCATGAACGAATAACCGGAACACCAAATAAATAGTAGTTTCCGTCTGAAACGGACAACACCTGAATACTCCTTAGCATTTACCGGTAAAGCCGAGTAAGTGGGGCCAGCACTTACTCACAGGAACCTGAATATAAGAACCAAATTGCACCTCCGGTTACATCCGGCACTGGAATTGAATGTAAATAGAAACTTAAAACATGGATCTCAAATCCAGAACTTGAATATAACTCATGAAAATATAAACATATGGAACACGTGAATCAATGAAAAACATAAACATAGACGCAAAGCCCAAGTAAAGGTCCGTCATGCACTTGCCTTAACGATGCAACGAAGCACTACGACAAACAGCATGGGTCTTGCTCTTTGGTTCACCACCACCTGGACAGTCATGGTTCACACTAGAGGCAGCTCGGAATTTTTACTAGTTGAAAATAACACATACTTATTCTACTTCTTTCCTAATAGGCTCGTAATGGCATTAACACTAACAAGGCGTAGTGTTACTTTCAAGTTCCATACTGAATAATTATTAGCTTCCTATGAAATAAATCGTTGCTCAACAGGATAGATAGATGGACTGAAAGCAAGTTAACTTCCTTGCACTAACCATGATCCCTTTGTTGCCAACACAGGAATAGGTCAGACTACACGAGATATGAACTGAACCTCACCAATCAGGCTAACAAATAGTTAGCAAAGGACATTTAGATACGTACTTACATTTGCTTTTGTGGTTGGAACAGCAGTATTGCAGGAGCATATCACGAACTCCTTCTTCCCTTGGCTGACCCTTGCCTTTTCCCTTGCTCTACGTGAATTGAGCTACCAGGACAGCCCACCGCCCTAAAGCAGCACCTCCGCTCAAGTAATGGCACAAGGACGGAAAGCAGCAAAAGATGCACCCATCAGCAAGCAAGAACAGAAAAATACCACTTCCATCTTACCTAATTTGCAGCTATTGCTTGCTTCATAGTTGCCGGCATTAACAGGTGAGGACGAGGAGCAGGCCAGTAGATGGGCGGAGTCGTAGAAACAAGCCCAGGGGAAAAATAGATCGAGCAGGAGGCGGCGACGTGTCGGATCGGAGATGAGAGAGGTATGGCGGCGCAGGGACAGTCGGAAGATTAATAGGGTTCAGCTTCCCCTTTTTTTCCTTAATTAACGGAAGAGAAAAAAAAAAGATACTCTAAGCCACATCTGACGGTTCAATTTTAACAGTTCATCCAAAATTCATTTGATCTCCAAATGAAATAGTTTAGTAGTCGAACGGATTCGTCCCGTCGAGCTCTACGCATCCATGGTCTCTGATCTCCCATATGAATTATGGTTCAAAAAGTCAACTTTTTCTCTGATCTTTAATCCGCCCAACAAACATAAATTTTTTTTAGAAAAAAATCAGGGTATTATAACTATCTCCTCCACTGGTGCCTTCACCACAACTTCCACGTCTTGGCACAGTGGATCAATGATGGTGATCTATGAGTGTTGTCTTGATTACTCGATCTCGCGCGTTCCACAACAGAAACAGGCTCCCATGACCCAAGGCACACCATGGCCAGTATATGGCTCGACAAAAAGGGGAAAATGAAGGAGAGCCATTGCGAACACATTTGCATATGCATCTGGCTTCACAAAGATGCTACCGATTAAGCTAAGATCAGGCACAAGTTATTGGCCTAACCTAAGATAGATGATAAGGAGCCAAACCGAGGCAGGTCTACCTAACACTGTTTGCAGGACATAGCGTGGCATATCCATTCCCCTACATCTACATCATGTTTAGCTGGTTATTAAGAGCCCATTTGGTATGTCTCTGGCTCCTCATATGGAGCAGCTTTCTTTGGTGGAGTTAGAACCATTTTAGAAAATGTTTAGCAAAAACATCTTTAATGGTAATTTTGTAATAATCTGTATTGAGTTTGTGAGAAGAAGCTAGAAGAAACCACTTTTTTCGATTCTGCTTCTCAACATAAAAATGGCTCTGGCTTATCCAGACCCCTCACAAGTGACCGTTTTGTAGATGCCCATTTGACAGGGCTCCTCAGTGTGCCGCACTGGCAGTAGGGCACAATCTTCTCCAGCTCGGTGCAGCACCTCCCCTTGAGCTCCGGCAGGGGGATGAAGGGGCCGCAGCCGAGGCCGCAGGTCCGGCGAACCAGGTACGCGTGGTAGCTCTGGAGTGGGTTGAGCGGGATGACCAGACCTGGCTCGCACCAGTTAGTCCTGGCAGCGGCGGCAGCAAGGACGGAGAGTAGAACCGCAGCCAAGAGGAGGATGCAGCTGGACGCCTGGACCTGGTGGACGCCATTCCTGCTCCTCCGTGCTTCAACTTCTTTTGCAAAAAAAAGAAAGAAAAAGAAAACGAAAGAAGAAAACAAAAAGAAAATAAAAGAAAAGGATGCAGCAGCTTGGGGGAACTTTATACAAGCTGCCAAATGACATATATACTATACAAGTAATTATGTATGTAGTACTTTTTTTTGTAATTGGATTGGAGTCTTGTGGAACTACTGAAACTAGGATAACACGATGCTTGTATGACTCAGTTCAGCTTCTTATTTGTTGATGAAACAGAATTTGGGGTGTCCTGCAGCAACTAGTGTTGGATCTGTCCATATATTCTTGTCATTTACGCTCAAAGTTTAAGTGTCAATATTTAGTGCAGCCTCCATTTGAAACTATTGTCATATAGTGTATATCTAAATGCATGCATAGCAAAAGCTACGTGATCAACAAAAGCTGAAACATTTTATGTACAGAACAAGAATAACAGGAAAATTAAAGGTACATATGTGTCAGCGTTTATTTTAAAGGTAAATCTTCCATTAAGGAAAAGGTATATATGTTTTGTCACTGGAAGGGGTTCACCTCTAAACCAATTTTTTCTTTCTTGTAGCAGCTTGTTTCTATCTTGCGGTTCATGTGAAATTTCATACCCAAAGAAAATAACGGGATTAGTTGTTTCATAAAAGAAACTGATGCAATCTAATAGCCAGGCACATCAATCATACGCTTAACAAAGTATATTTTATCTTTTAATTGCTGACAGCATAAGAATATATACATGTACATGCATTCCTATGCTGGTCTGCAATTAAAAGGTAAAATATACCCTCACATTAGCGCTGGCTCCATGTAAAATCTCTTGGCCTAATTTTGGTGTATATTGGGCTACAAATTCACCATGCATATTCAGTATACACACTAGCATGCAGGAAGAGGTGAGCATCAACAGTACAGCAGAGATAGAGGAGGGAGCTAATAATTTGATGAGAGACAAAAAGAAGGGAGCTGATCGAGGAGGGTTTACTTGGACCGGGATATATGCATGCATGATGGATATATATAGACAAGTTGAGAGAGAGCTAATTCTCCTCTACCCTGCCGGAGTCGAGGCCGGACGAAACGTGCACAAGACGTGTGTTCAATTATTCATCGTCCTTGCTAACCACCACCTGCGCACAGGATTGGATGACCACACCTTGTAACCGACGGGTGACAAGGCCAAGATTTCATACGCACGCATATATGCACACCAGTGTTAATGCGTGGGGCATGCGATAGCTGCTTGCTTGCATGCTAGAGAGAGATCCTTACCAACGACTCAGTCACACACATGGCTCTGGTGTTGCTGTATCATTGATATGATGTAGACGACGCAGGTGCTCACAATAGTTGCTGCTCAAGATATCTTAAAAGTATCCGTGTTCATCGTCTGAAATGCAGCAGCCGCTTTGTCATTGCCGCGCCGAAGCAAAGGATCGGAGCACACCCAACACCTAGTGGATTGGCGAGTACCGAGTAGTATAGGTAAAATGACATTGCACGCGGTCTAGCTGCAAACGAATTAGCCTTCAATTAGCTAGAACTAGAAAGTGTCCACACTGTAGTTTGGCGCGGCGCCGGCCTGTGCACGTTTGAAAGGTGTGGCTAGCTGGCTGATATAAAGTTAGGGAAGACTTTACATGCACTGCAGAACTGATTGCTTTTAGTGCCGGCCTATCATTGACGGTTTCTAAAGAACCGCTAGTGATAGTGGCTCCCAGCCCATCACTGACGGTTTTAGCCACAAACTACCAGTGGTGGATCAAACAACCGTGAAAATCAAGTTATTATTCTTGGTTTAGCCACAAACCGCCATTGATATATAGGCATCAGTGTCGGTTTTTGGCTAAAACTGACACTGATACTATCACTGACAGTTTGTGCATGAAAAACTTTATAACTTTCTCATATGATGTCCAATAAAGACAAGCTTTATATCGAAGTAGACGAGATCTACAACTTTGTAGTTCAAACTATTTAATTTAAGATTCTTTATATGTCCAAATATACACCACAGAGTTTACACATTTACTACCAAAGACTCCATATGCTCTATAGTCACAAGTAAGTGTATAGTAGTAGATAAGTATCTCGGATGGTGAAGTGACCAAAACAAAACTTGTAGATCTTAAAAATTTCTACAACTTTATAGTTAACAAATTTTTTTATTTGAAGTCACTATGATGTTCTTTCTAATTGATTCACAAGATTGTATAGAGGTTAATACCAGTAAAATCTATATATTCTATATCCATAAGTGAGTGTGTAGTGGTAGTTAAGTATCTCATATAGAGAAGCAATCAAAAGAAAAGTTATAGATCTCGAGAAGTTATACAATTTTATAGTTAACTATTTTATTTGAAATCGTCTATCCAATAAAAATTATATTGAATTTCTTAAATTTAAAATTTGAATTTTTCAAACAACCTTAGATGGAGAAACACCTAAAATAAAAGTTATAGATCTCGAAAAGTTGTGCAACTTTGTTGTTGACAACTTTTTATTTAAAATCATCTATCTAATAAAAATTACGGTTGAATGTCCTCACATCTAAAATTCATATTATTCAAACGACCTTGGATAGAGAAATAATCTAAACCAAAGTAGATTTTGAAAATTTATAAAACTTTGTAGTTAACAACTTTTTCTTTTGAATTCGTTTAGTATACTAAATACTCATTTCAAAATCAGAGTGACAAAAAATAGGGTGGATGGATATCCTAATTGGACACAAGTGTTATAGGTGTAGTGGTTAGGGACGAACAAAGGAAACAAGAGGTTGGAGGTTTGAGTGCTGGTGGCTATAAAGCATTTTTTTTTATTTTTTTTCAGCCTATTTTTTGGGTTTTCTAGAAACCGCATCATTGGTGATTTAAAAAAGATGACATTGATGACCGTCCCACATAACTGTCATTTTGGTTGTGGCAGTTCAAAATCTATCACTGAAGGGGGGTTTTAAACAGGCAGTGATGTGAACATATGTGGTAGTGATGTAGAAGACTTTAACTCCATGGTAATATTGAAAAACTTTAACTCCATGGTAATGGAAGACTTTTTCTCAACTCCACAAGCAACTAGGATATATAACACCATCGATCCTTGTTATCATGGAAGACTTTTCAGCAAACCAAACTTTCTCTTAACTTTCGTCATCACCGGCGGCGTGCACCAGTTCTGTACTATGCTTCTAATGGTGGATCCAATATAAGCATTGGAGTTCCATTTGACACCCATTCAATTCAGTATGTAATCCATATATCAAGCTACTGTTTATTAGTATTTACTAGATGATGATGTGACCTCACATGCCGTCAAGCCTTGATTCTTCCCCCGTACCACGGAGATTGGGGAGGACTAGAGGGGGATTTTTGGAGATTTTGACTTGTAAAAGATTAAATCCTCCTCGATTCCCTTTGGACCCTTTAGTTTTAGGATGAAACAAACACGTTTCATCTCCAATCCAAGTGAACTAAAAGGGACTGAGAGGGACTTGATCTTCTACAAGTTAAAATATCCTTTGATCCCCTCCAATCCACTAGGATCGAAGATGCATGCATCATATCGTTTTGAAGGCAAAAACGTGGGCGAGATCCCCACAAAGACTTCATTTTATAAAATTTTAAGGAGAGTTAAATAGGAAGCTTACGGACACATTAACTGAAGGCATCTAACCACACACAGAAGGATGACCGCAGATCATCCGAGAACCTGAAGACTGGAGAAGACATTGGTTTCTAAAGTTTCTAAACCATAAGCCTAATTGGACTCTCCCATTTCTGAAGATTCGGTCGTTTCTCAGCTTCCACAATTCCCATGCCGCAATGGAAATTGCCTCTATGAAGAAAGGAGAGTTGTGCCTTTGCCTTGCGTGGGCCACTCTGGGGTGTAAGCTCAGGTTTGTATCCCATTGGATCCCAATTTTCTTCCAGCATTTTCTAGCAAAAGGGCAGTTGAAGAAGAGGTGGTCGATGTCCTCGTCTGCATTCTCCGTGCATGACACAAAGGTCATCGTCCTCCCCCTCAATCTATTGGTGCCTTCTTCTTAGCATGGCTTTTGTGTTGAGCCTGTCCACCATGATTAGCCAAACAAAGAACTTCACTCTGGGGGTGCACTTGGCTTTCCAGAGCCATGTGAATACCGGATGAGCAGGTATGTTTTGGAAGACTGCTTTATAGAATTTGCTGGCTGAGTAAGAGGTGTTGCCCCCTGGTATGTCCAGATGTCCTTAGTTTCATCATCAAAGTGTTGCGTCTCAAGAAAATTGCTCAGTACTGGCAGTTCTTCAAACGCAGCTTGTGAGATTGGTAGGTTGAAGATGCTTTCCAGATCCTCAGCATTTATGAATTCATTGACACTAATCCCCCTATTTCTCACACAGGCATAAAGGGCTAGGAAACGAAGGGCGAGTGCCTGATCAGTTCAGCAGTCTTCCCAGAAGGTGACAGTGGTTCCATCTCCAACTATGCACTTGGCAAAACCCTTGAAGATGTCGCTTAGGCGCTGGATGTCTTTCCACCAGAAAGAGCCCACTTCTCTGCTAGCGTGTGGTACTCTACCTATGTAGTGCTTGTGCCAAATCAGTTCAACCCAAACCAGGTCCAATTTGTTGTAGAACTTATGCAGGTGCTTCAGAAGGAGGGCGTCATTCTGAACGCCAAGGTTTTTAATTCCAAGTCCTCCTTTGGCTTTGGGGATGATGACATTGGGCCAGGCAACTAGATTTCCTTCCTGTTTCTGGTTGCTAGACCCTCTCCATAGGCACTATTTTCTTGCTCTGTCTATGTTCTCTATGACTCCTTTAGGGAGTTTTAGAGTGCACATGGCATATGTGGCTGTTGATGTAAGCACAGAGTTAAACATTTGTAGTCTTCCAGTGTAGGTGAACAGGGATGAGCAAGTTGAGAGCCTTCTTTCTATTCTGTCCATGAGTGGTGTGAAGTCCTCAACATGAGGTTTGGTTGTACCTATTGGTAGGCCTAGATATGTGAATGGCAGGGAACCAATCCTGCATCCAAAGGTGTTTGCTAAGAGCTCCATCTTTTCTTGGCTTACATTTATGGGTAGGATTTGTGACTTGGAATAGTTGACACTGGGGCCTGTGGAATCAGCAAAACCTCTTAGCAAGGCCTTTAGGAAGAATAACTGTCGTGCATCTGCTTGCATGATGAGTAGGGTATCATCTGCATATTGCATAATGGGAAAATCTTCACTGGGCTGTGGAATTGGGGCTTGGAGTAGACCTTGTGCACTGGCTGCATTCACTAGGATTTGTAGGAGCTCGGCTGCAATCACAAATAAGAGCGGGGATAAGGAGTCCCCCTGGCGAACTCCTCTCCTGCATTTGAACTTTCTACCAGGGACTCCATTGAGGATAACTGATGATGTGCCTGTAGAGAGGATGTTGGACACCTAGCCTGTCCAGGTGTTTGGGAACCCCAAGTGGTGAAGCATTGTGCAGATAGTTGAGTGCTCCACCGTATCAAATGCCTTTTCGAAGTCCAGTTTGAGGATGATGATCTCCCTTCTAGTTTGCTTGCATTGGTGGATGTATTCAAAGCACCAGGCTAGACAATCCTGTATGGTTTTGCCTTTGATGAACCCATACTGATTTCTGTGCACTAATTGTAGGATTTTACCCTGTAGCCTATCAGCTAGCAATTTGGTGGTGATCTTCAGACTGCTGTTCAGGAGGGATATGGGCCGGAAGTCATTAACTGTCTCTGGGTTCTCTGTTTTGGGGACTAGGGTGATCAAAGATTCATTTATGCTCTCGAGGTTTGCGTGACCACTGTGAAAATCTGCACATAGCTTGTAGTAGTCATCTTTCACTATGTGCCAACATTTCTTCAGAAAGTGGCCATTGAAGCCGTCAGGCCCAGGTGCCTTATCTGGGGGCATCTTTGCTATCACTCTGTCAATCTCCTGATGCTGGAATGGGTTTATGAGCTGGCTGAGGTCTTCATGGGGTGTGATCAGGCTTGGTAGATCAAATATCATGGCAGGATTTGAAGTGATCCCCATTCTTCCCTTGAAGCAGTTCCAAATAAGGTAGGCCTTCCTAGCATGGTCTTGGATACTAGTTCCCTCTGAGTTGGGGAGCTGTGCAATGGCATTTTTTCTGTAGGAGACTGTTGCCATGGCATGGAAAAACTTTGTGCATTCATCTCCAAGCTTTATTCTATTCACTGTGTACCTTTTCCTCCAGTATTGATTTTTATACTGTAGTAGCTTGGCTGCCTATGATTTCACTGCGTTCCTCAAGTTTGCCTCTGTGTTGAATAACTATCTGCTTTCCTCTAAAGTGTCCAGGAATAGGATTACTGAGTTGCAATTGCTTATCAAAAGGTTCAGGTTGGACAGGCATTTGCTCCAGGCTTTAAGGCAGTGCCTGAGTTTCTTAAGCTTGGCTGCTAGATCAAAGGTAGAGCATTCACTTGGAGTAATATGCAGCAGAGCCCACTCCTGGAACAACTAGATTGGTTCTTCACAAGTGTGAACTGGACCAACGATTACCCATTGACTGAAGTAATCCCATTGCCCGAGGTGGCCAATTGTCTCGTTGAAGATCATTGTATCATGAAGATTTCCTCTTGGCTTATTTCTGTTCTCAAGGGATCTATAGAAATTGAAATCCCCAAGGAACAACCAGTTGTCATGCTCTCTAATCATTTGTCCCTTGAACTAGTTGATAAAGGTTGTTCGAGCTGGTTCCACACATGGTCCATAGACCGTGGAGAGTTTCCAAGATTCAGCGTTTTGCATTGAGGTGAATTGTGCAGTGATTCCAAAGCGCTGCTTCTCGATGATAGATTCAGAGAATATTGAGCCATTCCAAACAAGGAGAATGCCCCCTGAGGCCCCTATGGAGGGGATGTAATCAAAACTATCGAATCGCCTAGGGGCAAACTTGCGAATGAAGGCTATGTCACATGTTTCTCTTTTCGTTTCTTGCAGACAGAAAATAGTACAGGCACTTTCGTCAATCTTATTTCGGACTGCATCCCATTTACCAGCATCATTTAGACCCCTGATGTTCCAGCACAAGATTTGCCATGATCAATTATTCATTATAGGCGAGGTGTTGAGTGAGCAAATGTCGAGCTATGACTAGCATAACAACGAAAATAGGATGTAACCCAAACAGCCAGCAGGTTTGGGAACAAAAAGAGTGTTCTTGACCATACAGAAACGAGGGGTGTGACTGACGCCCAGCAAAGCAAAGTAGCATACTGACACTGACAAAAGCACGAAATAAAACATGGTCTGGATAACACTGCAAGATAAAAGCAAAGGGCGTTGGCTTCTTGACTGTGTGCTTATTCATTGGGCTGCTGATTGTTGAGCTCGTTGGGCGCTTGCATGAGCGCCTCTTCAGTGAGCTCCGCAGGAGCTACACCACAATCAATTCCCCAGGACTGGAGTGTTGCAATTGAGACTGGACCGTGACTTCCTTCTGCACTGTTGATCTGGATAGCAGTGATCTTCCTTTTCTTTGAAGGTTCTCTGTGCAGCCATACATGCTTGTAACCTTCAGCTTGCAGACGGGGGCTGCGTCTGACCATTCTTTCTGCCAGGGGGTTGAGGCATTCCTGGCTGAGGTGATGGAGGGAAGCACTAGAGTGTTGGATCTGGTGGGTCTGTTGTGAGCTGATCTCCTTGTGCTGGGCTGGACTGCATTCCTTAGGCTAGACTGGGTCTGTTCACTGTGAGGCATAAAGTTCTCTGGGTTGGGCTGCATCTGTTCACTTTGAAATTCAAAATTATGTGGGCTGCAGTCAGATGGGCCAGGCAGGATTGATTCATGGCCAAGCAGGATCACTGATTCAGATATCTGGGTTGCAATTTTGTTCTGCTGGGATTTGTTCTTGATGGTAGCAAGTAATTCAATTGCAAGGGCTGGGAAACAAGGTGTCCAGGGGACTATTTCCATACAGGTCTGCTTTTGTGACTGGCTAGTGTTTGATAACTGCATCAGTGTGCCCTTCAGCGCTTCATTCTCAGTGAGTATTGGTTCTTGCAGCATAGGCTGGGGCTCTATATGGAAGATTTCATCTGGCAGCTCTTTCCTGTTGAAGATCAACAGGTTGGCACACCTCTGCCTCATAGCAAGGAAACGAGCCTGATCTTCAAATACAATTGATGTGACATCACTAGAACTGGATTTTAAGCATGAAAGATTCATAGGTTTTTTCCTTTTCCTTTTTTTCTTTTACTATAGTCTATTCTAGTCTATTCTCGTATTATTTTTCTCCCCCTCCTTGGATTCTTTCAATGAAGAATTATCTTCGATTTTTTTGATTTTGAGGTGTCGAAGACATTGTCCAAAGAGAGGTCAGGACCATTCCCTCTCAGGAACCTCATTGAGGACCCTGACATATCCAGATCGATGTAGTCCTGGGGTACCACTGGGTGCTGAGGGAGTACAGGTGCTTGTGGAGCAGCAGGTTTCCAGGCAGGCCATTCATTATCTTGGGCAGCTTCCTCTGCCTCATCTGCCATCTGCTCATCATTGTCTGGGACTTGTTGTCCTCCAGCTGCTTGCTGCTGGTTGTCTTGGAACATCCCTGGGTTCACTGCCAGGTTATGGTTTTGGATGTCATGTTGCATCTCTTGATTAGCTGCTTGGTGCTGGAACCCATGATCAGGTGGGTGTGGGTTCCCACCAAAGAAACCAAGATTTTGTGCTGCTCCTTGCTGTTCCCCTTGCCAGTTGGGTTCAATCGGATGAGGGCCGAGGACCACAAGACCATGTTCTGGGTGCGGCTCACCATCAAACGGCACAGGGTCTTCGTCAGCTGGGAATGCATCTGGGAAGTGCCCGTTCAGGATGTAAACTGGGACTGACCACGATCTTCCCATACCACCAATCATAGTGCCCCTAGATATGATTAAGCTTCTTGGGACACGATCTGGGCTAAGCACTAGAACCTGTGCTAGGATTCTGGATTTGTTCTCATTCCTGTACCAAGCAAGCAATCTACCGTATGGCGCTACAGCTGCTCTCATGTACAGATCTTTCTGGAAATCAAGCGGGAAAGCCAAAAAACATGATCCAACAAACACGAATATAGGCACAGGACCTAGCATTGATTCCTTCATCATGTTTAACCACTGTAACTACATGGTGCTGCCCCAAGTTGAAGGGCGAATTTCTGACAAGCTGATCTCTTTGTGCTACTGACCTTAATCCGATGAGACCCAGACCCAAAGGCGAGAGATGATCTTCTTCAATACGCACCCTTTGGTTATGCTCAAGGAAGTTGCAGACGAGGTTGAGTGTTGGTCGGAGCTGCGCATCCTCCGCTGGGAACGGGTCGATGCTGACGATGGCGTAATCTACATGCTCTCTCTCCGGCTCGCCGCCCAGAGCAATGCGGCACCTTGCTGGGCGGTTCCAACCATGCTCAACGTGGAAGTCACCGATGAGGAACGGGTTGGGGTTGACTGGGAAGTTCGCCATGGTGCTGTCGTCGCTCGGCGGCTCAGATGAATTGGGGTTTTCTTCTTGTGGCGGAGGTGTGGATGCTTTCGGGGGTTGGTCCTGTTCCTGGTTGTGGGAAGGCGATGAGTCCGCGGTATTAGTCCGCGAATCGAGGATTTCTGTTGCAGGCTTTCCTTTGTGACTCTTCGGTTTCCATAGAATCTTTGGGCTCAACCCGCGTACGCATCATCTTACCGGATCCTTCTGGAGATTGCTGTAGCGGGTGGGCTTGCTTGGGCCTCCAGAGTAGCGCCGGTTTAGAGAAAGTGGTTTGGGCCTTGTAGCAGACTTTCTGCACATGTCCCAGGCCCAAGCAGCTAGTGCATCTGATTCTCGATGAACAAGTGGAGCGGTGATGGCCCAGTATCAAACATCTTGTGCAGTGTGGACGCTGGCCCAATAGCAAGTTTGAATTCAAATTCAAGAGGTTGTCTGTTGATCCCGTCGCAATCATCTCCTAGACGATCGGCTCCTCGTTGCCGCGCTGCGCGATCACCGGATTGGACTGTTCAGGATGTTTCTCCATGGCATCTGAGTTCTGAGTTGGTGGATTGACTGAATGTTTCTCCAGGGCTGACGAGCTGATTGATTGACCTGAGGTCCTCTGCTGTAGGGGGAGATCTGCTGGAATGGTACCAAACTGGATCGGCTGATTGCACTGTGCTTTCTGATGTTGGCGCTGCTGCAGTGAGACTTGCTTTGTTGGGGACTGAACTATCTTCTCTGCAAAACGCACTTTCCTCTGCCTGTTACTCTTTTCAATTTTCTTGGCCTCCCGTTTTGCTGATTTGGAGAGGACTTTGGACCACTCCTTTTCTTGCTCGATCTCCCAGGCACGCTTTTCCCTCTCCCAATGGGGAGTGCCATTGTTCCAGAGGTGAAAGTAGACATCGAATTGCTCAGTTGTCACACGCCTTAACTTGTAGATATGAAAACCCACATTTTTGGAGAAAACCGAGATCCGGAAGTGGTTAGTGCTCAAAAAAGTGACGTGAAAATCCAGAGCCCGACCACCAAGACAGGACTGAAGAGCGACCGCGACGGAATCCTCCGTTAAGCGGAATAGGAATCAGCGGAAGGTCACCAGGAGGAAGAAAGAGCCAGTGGGGGTTGGGTGTGGGTGATGTACCAGTGATCTGAAGAGGCGTCGGATCTCTTCCTGGAAGGCTAGACCTCGATCGAAGTCCAAGCGCTCCGCCAGATCCGAAGGAGATCCCCGTTTGGGCGTCGTTGCAGGCAGGACGGTGGGGTCGGGAGAGGCTTCCATCGGAGGGAGGGGGAGGTGGTTGAGAGGCCACCGGTGGTCACCATGCTGGGACGGCAGCGGGGCGGGGGCGCGGTGGCTACGGGCGACGGTGGTGGCGGCGGAGGGCACTAGGGAGAGAGACATTCCTACCACAACATAAATCAGCCACAGGTTGAGAATTATCATCGGAGGTTGACGATCGATGCACACTGTAGGGGAAGAACATATAAATAGTCCGGTAAAATATAATGTCACTTATTTTGTTGTGATGCACAAAGTCTCAAGGAGTTGGTCAATGTTCTATGAACTGAACATCCTCGTCTTGGTGGCTCAGCCGCAGCCCATATTCACCACCGATCCACAACGTAGTATGACATACATACATGTATACATATATAGGGTGCAGGGAATCCCATCATCACTTGAACTAGAACAAGAATAATCAACATGATCAAGCTTATATCTATTGCATTGTTCAGTTCATAGTTCCCACGCAGTACATACATATCGATTATTCCATGATGCATCTATCTGCACGCAACGCTTATTATTCGGCATATAAGAAGATGAACTACTATCCAGAGTTCCAGACCACCGTCGCCCTGTCATGGACGACGAGCCGGTCGATCGACGGCTTCATGAGTCTGTAGAAACTGATTCTATGCCGGGCCTAGGGGTAGCGAGTCCGTAGCACATGCCACCGTCGACCGTCGGCAGGTTGCACTCCGCCGCTCTCGTCAGCCGGCGAGCGAAGTCCCTCTGTATCACCCTGGTGCATTCCCCGTAATCATGCAGGCCGCCGACCTCGTTGTCGTCCATCATGTAGCGCAGCGCTTCGCACCGGCACAGTGGCGGGACGGCGGCGAGCTCCTGGCAGCACCTCTCCTTCAGCACCGGCGGCGGCACGGGGTCATAACCGCCATGGGGACCGTAAGGCCCGACGAATCCGCAGGTCCGGGTGAACGCGTAGGCACGGCAGCTTGGCACGGGCGGGATCGGGATGGCCAGCCCTGGAACGCAAACCGACACGTCGACGGCAGCGGCGCAGGCGGCGAGAACGGAGAACAGGATCACGCCGGCGGAGAGGAGGAGATGGTCGGACGGCACCATTCTTGCTACCATTTCCGGACGCAGAACTTTAGTGTACGAGTGTATTGTGTGGGTACATACTCCTTTATAGCCAGAGATATAGAGAAGCAAAGCTGGCAATTGATGTGTCATGTGCTTTTTTGTTTGGTTTATCGAGCCTTGCAATTTTGGATGTAAACCATCGCATTGTGATGATGAAATGTAGTTTTGTCGTAAGCTGTGTGAGAGCGTCTGTAACAGAATTTGGATCGTGTTCTGCAATTAATTGCCATCACAGCCGCTGAAGTTCAATTTTTTCAATATTGTCATTTGTCGATCGTGTATGCGTCCTTCACCTGCATCATCCATCCATGGCTAAGGTACAGTTTTTGTCTTCTATCTTTTCTTTTTCCTAGCTCTTTCGATCTGGCTTGATAAAGTGAGACACTCGACAAGCTTGAGAGAACGCGTCACACCATACACTTCGTAGTAGTGGAGGTGTCTGGGCACGCATGCACCGCTGTTGGTGCGCCCTGGCCGGGATGCTGCTGATTGAGCTGGTGGTGGTAGCCAGCGGATAAGTCGCCTGGTTACCACCTCGAAATAGAAACACCTCATGTCTTTAGAACATTCTAGATTGCTCGAGAAGGATACAACAGGGGCACATGCGTAACTTACATGCTTAATGTGATGTACACCACCGGCATACAAGTTAGAGCCACACTGAGCCAAGATTATTTAACACTATTCGCATAACATCTTGATTGAACGCAGTAAACTTATTCCATGCTAGCGTGGCATATCCATTATTCCCCTACACGTCCTGATGTTTAGCTGGTAAATCAGTTTTAATCATGCATGATCAAATCCTTGCAGCTAGCACCATTGAGGGCAATCAAACACTTTTTTCTTCACATCTGGCCGGGTCACTTTCAAACTAAAGAAAATAACAAGACGCTTTTGTCCCCCTTATTATTCGCGGTGCACACCGGCATATACATTTACGGAAACCTAATCAGTTGTTCCTTCCGAACCGAGCGCGTTGCAGAAGGGCCGGCCGTGGATGGTGCTCAGGTTGCACTCCGCCTCCGACACGAGGGTCGGGGCGAGCTCAAGCACCCCGCCCCAAGAGCAGGTCCTCGCCCTCATCTCGGCGCCGCCCATCATGCCGTCGATCATGGTCCTCAGCGCGCCGCACCGGCAGTAGGGCACGATATGTTCTCCAGCTCCTGGCAGCACCTCTGCTTCATCACCGGCACCGGGACGGCGGGGCCGAGGCCGACGCCGCAGGCCCGGCGAACCAGGTACGTGCGGCAGCTCTGGAGCAGACTGAACGGGATGACAAGCCCTGGCTCACACCAGTTACCCCTGGCAGCGGCGGCGGCGAGGACCGACAGCAAGACCGCAGCCGAGAGGAGGCCGTAGCTGGATCTAGACGCCATTTCAACCTCTTTGTGCAAATTAAAGATGCAGCAGCTTGGGAAGGTGATGTTGGAAATAACAGCAATTTAGTGATACATAAATTAATTCCGACAATTAGGAAAATAACAACAGCATGTTTCATGAGAAAACGATTGATCACTAGCACTACGATTCGAGACAAAATCATATCGCCTAGTGCTAGTAAATGTAAGGAATACAAGAACGAAGAACAGGGAGAAAGTAGTCATCCTTACAAGGGGATTGTCGAAGACGATGAAGCGAACCGGCGATGGAGATCAAAGAACGGCGGCGGAAGGGAAGTAGACGTCCAGCGAGCAGTCGCGACGGCGCTTCCCAAAAACCTTATACGGCCCCTACCCCGTGCAGGGACACGAGGGGCGTAGGCTTCGAGCCTGCTCTCCCGGGCGGCGATGGCACGCCGACGGGGGATGGGGAAGAACGGCGACAAAGACAGCACAAGTGGCACGGGAAGAGATGAATTCTCTCGTATGAGGACGACGTCTCGCCCCCAGTTATATACACACAGCGTTGCAGCTAATAAGGTAAGTAATTAGCCGCACAATCACAGCACCGACGTGATTGTCCTTCTATTAATCAACTAATCAGTCAATCGAGCAATCACCATTAATGCGAGAATAATTGTTTGCCAAAAAATAAGGCAGCGCAATTTTCTCCATGCATGCAAAAATTCCGAGTAGCAAAAGGTAGCCGCGCACCCGCAAGGCCAGAGCCGGACCATTCACGCGCATGTCGTGCGCCCGCGCCCGCCCCCCCGCCCGCCCGGCCCGCCCGGGCGGCGAGCGCGCGTGTGGGCCTTCCTTTTCCTCTCTCACTAGCTTCAAATAAGTGGAGGTAGCTCACCTATTTAAGTTGGCCTCACTCCCCTTGAACTAGCAATGTGGGACTAAAGTCCCCCACCATACCATGCATGTGTGAGTGGGCCTTTGGAATTTATTTGGAATTATTATTTGGGCCAAGCCCAAATCTTCTAACAATCCCCCACCAGATCCCGAGGCACGCATCATTCTTCCCTCGTACCAAAGTACTTTGTTAATATACCAGCTATTCGATTGGAGACCGATTAAGGTTGAACATCCACCTAGAGCAACAAGATAGACTCATCCACAACTGCACAATGGACTAAGCCTTGAATTGACAGTTTGGTGTGAACAAGCTTCTCTTGAAGTCTTGACTGATACTAGGCTGCCATTTGCCTACCTCGCGAGTGGAGCGTATAAGTCATACTCCTATCTCACTTCATGAGCTTCTTAAAGAATTCCCAATTCTTATAAACTGCGACTAACAGTTGGGCTCACATAGGTGTGTTCTTACAAAAATACCCTGTAGGACAGTATCTTGCTATAAAGCCTTAGAACACATTAAGACTAAGTCAGCCTACCTTACAGAAATGAGAGTACTGCATCTCCAACGGAGTGGGAGTAACTTAAATTGTACTCTCCCGCTAACCGACGACTTGTTCTTCCCAGGTGTCCTAATTCACGGGATCTCCGATCACATAGGTTGGGTTACTACTGAGGTTAACTCACATGGGTCTCAACCCCATCTCCTTCGATGCATTGTCAATCACAGTACGTGATAATCCCTTAGTAAAGGGATCTGCCAGGTTCTTAGCTGTGTTTATATACTCCACGCCTATAACTCCTGAGCTTCTCAATTTCCCGACAGACTTAAGCCTACGCTTCACATGTTTGTTGGACTTCATATTATCCTCGACTATTCTTCACTTTCGTAATAACCGTTTTGATTATCACAATTTATAAGAATAGCGAGGGATTGGTTTTTCAACCACGGTAAGTCCATCAATAGTTCTCTTAACCATTCAAACTTTCAGAAGCTGTATCCAGAGCTGCGAGCTCTGCCTCCATGGTAGATTTTGTAAGTATTGTCTGTTTGCTAGATCTCCATGAAACAGCACCACCACCCAATGTAAATATATAGCCACCGGTGGCCTTCTTTCAATAAAGAATCTGAAATCCAATTTGAATCACTATATCCCTCAAGTACACCCTGGGTACCCCGAATAGTGAATTCCATAACTTGTTGTACCCTTCAGATAGCGCATTACTCGATCAATGCCTCGCCAATGATCCTCTCCTGGATTAGAGGAGAATCTACTCAACTTGCTTACCGCAAATGAGATGTCAGGGCGAGTTGCGCTAGCTAGATACATTAGAGATCCGATAATCTGGGAGTATCTCAGATGATCCTTTCCTAGCCTTTTATTCTTTCGAAGTATTAAACTAGGATCATAGGGTGTTGGAGAAGGCTTGCTATCCGTATAGCCAAAGCGATTCAATACCTTCTCCACATAATGGGACTGTAAAAGAGTAATCCCATTCTCACCCTTTCTCAATTTAATATTAAGGATCACATCAGCTTCACCCAAATCTTTCATGTCAAAATTTTGGGATAAGAATGATTTTACATCATTTATCTCATCAATACTGGTCCCAAAAATCAGTATGTCGTCAACATACAAGCATAGGATTACTCCTTTACCCCCACCATAGCGATAGTACACACAAGTGTCGGCTTCATTCACCGTGAACCCAGCAGATGTTAAAGTCTTATCGAACTTCTCATGCCACTTTTTTGGGTGCTTGTTTTAAACCGCATAAGGATTTAAGTAACCTGCATACTTTGCCCTCTTGTCCTTGTGCTATAAATCCATCCGGCTGATCCATATAAATTTCTTCCTCTAACTCTCCATTAAGGAAAGCCGTCTTCACATCCATCCGGTGGACAAGAAGACCATGGGAAGCGACTAAGGATAATAGCACTCGGATTGTAGTCATTCGGCAACTGGTGAGTAGGTATCAAAGAAATCCTCGCCTTCCTTTTTGTGTATAACCTTTCGCAACAAGCCTTGCCTTGTACTTTTCAATCGTACCATCAGGCCTAAGCTTCTTCTTAAATACCCATTTGCAGCCAACTGGTTTGCAACCCAATCGGTCTGTCATTTACTTCCCATGTACCATTTGCGGTGATGGAGTCCATCTCACTACGGACTGCATCCTTCCAATATTCCGCATCAGGTGATGCATATGCTTCTGCAATGGTAGTAGGAGTGTCATCTATGAGGTACACAGTGAAGTCTTCACCAAAAGATTTTGCAATCCTTTGTCTCTTACTCCTTCTAGGAGCTACAACAACTTGTCATCCTCTTCATTACCATGTGAATTTATTATTGGCTCAATTATAGGCGTAGGTTCAGGAATAAATTCACTTGACGAACTAGGCAAAGAATAAGTGTCTTTCATCGGGAATATATTCTCAAAGAAAGTAACATCCCGTGACTCCAAAAGTGAATCAACCAAAATATCAGGCGTTTCTGATTTTATTACTAAGAACTTATAAGCCGTGCTGTGGTGCGCATATCCTAACAGAATACAATCAACTGTTTTTTGGTCCGAGCTTGCGCTTCTTGTTAATTGGTACGCTAACCATGGCCAAACAGCCCCCCGTGCGCAAATAATGGAGTGATGGTTTTCTTCCTTTCCATTCTTCATACGGGAGTCACATCACTTTTTTTTAGTGGGAACTCTATTCGAACGTGACACGCAATCAAAACAGACTTCCCCCACCATGCCTTTGCCATACCGGGACGTTCCCTAACATGGCATTCACCAAGTCCATTAACGTTCGATTCTTTCTTTCGGCAACTCCATTGGATTGAGGTGAGTATGGTGCTGTTTGCTCATGAATTATTCCATTCTCCGAGCGAGAAAAAAGATCAAACTCATTGGAAAAATACTCTCCACCGCGATCGGACCTAACACGTTTTTTTTTCTTTTCCAATTGATTCTCTACCTCAGCTTTATAAGTCTTAAAACACTCTAGCGCCTCATCTTTCGTTTTTAGAAGAAACACATAACAATATTTTGTAGCATCATCAATTAAAGTCATAAAATATCTTTTTCCTCCTTTTGTCAACACACCATTCATCTCACAAATATCAGAATGTATGAGTTCTAATAATGTCGTATGCCTCTCGTCTACTGCCTTGTGAGGCTTACGAGGCTGCTTTGCTTGCACACACGCTTGACATTTAGAACCTTTGACAAGAGAAAAAATTTGGAATTAAACTCATACTTGGATAGTCGTGACATACAACCAAAATTAATGTGACACAAACGAGAATGCCATATATCGACCCCACAGAATTGTTTGGATCACACATATGGTTCACAACTTTATTACAGAAATCGGAAAGTGAAAAGCGGAACAAGCCTCCGCTATCGTAACCTTTGCCAATGAATTGGCCGTACCTCGAAATGACTACTTTATTCGACTCAAACACCAGCTTGAATCCATCTCGACATAAGAGGGATCCACTAACGAGGTTCTTCTTTATTGAGGGGGCATGCTGCACGTTCTTGAGCCGCACGATCTTTCCCGAAGTGAACTTCAGATCGACCGAACCAACACCAAGAACAGTAGCATGCGAGCCGTTTCCCATCTTGACGGTTGAACCTCGTGCGTCCTGGTAAGATGAAAACATAGAGATATCAGTACAAACATGAATATTGGCACCTGTATCTATCCATCAATCATTAGATTGACATACAGAAAAAAACATTTGGTAAATTACCATACCCGAGATCCGCTAGGATCGCCAATAGTCACGTTGGCGCACTTACGCCTGGCCGATTCTTCTTGCCCTTGCGGTTCTTGCACTTCTTGGCGAAGTGTCCATTTTCACCGCAAACGAAGCAAACCACCTCGTCCATGTTCATCTTCTTCTTCTTGAATTGAGTAGTCTGATTAGCCTTGTGCTTGTTCTTTCCAGCATGCTGCATCACATTGGCGCTGGACTACCCTTCGGGTGCTCTAGGTGGAGCATCCTTTGCCCGAGCTTTCTCTTCAACATCAAGACCAGCCAACAAATCTTCAACGGAGATTTTCTGTCTTTTATGTTTCAGAGCTGTGGCAAAGTTCCTCCATGATGAAGGTAACTTGGCAATAATGCCTCCTGCCACAAACTTATCAGGCAAATTATGTCCAAGCTGTTCGAGTTCTCTCACAATGAGTTGGAACTCATGAGCCTGTTCCACGACCGAACGGTTATCAACCATTTTGAAGTCGTGGTACTGCTCCATCACATACAGCTCGCGCCCAGCATCCGAGGCCGAGAACTTATGTTCAAGCGCCTCCCATAGTTCAGCAGCACTTTTGATGTTCATGTAAACATCACACGGTGGGTCGACGAGCAACGCTAAGAACGCATCCGACGAAAATCGTCGTAGCCGCGGTAAACTCCTGCACCTCTTTCTCAGATCCGAGAGGTAGTGCGGGAGGATTACTCACGACCCAAAACACGCCCATAGCAGAGAGCCATAACTGCGCTCTCGTCTGCCATCTCTTAAAGTTCACACCAGTGAACTTTTCCGGTTTCATCGCATCAGAAAATCCAGCCATCACTAAATGCCTATAAGGTTTTTGGATTATTGGAAATAACAGCAATTTAGTGATACATAAATTAATTCCGACAATTAGAAAAATAACAACAGCATGTTTCATGAGAAAACGATTGATCACTAGCACTACGATTCGAGACAAAATCATATCGCCTAGTGCTAGTAACAGAAGGAATACAAGAACGAAGAACAGGGAGAAAGTAGTCATCCTTACAGTGGGATTGTCGAAGACGATGAAGCAGACCGGCGATGGAGATCAAAGAACGGCGGCGGAAGGGAAGTAGACGTCCAGCGAGCAGTCGCGACGGCGCTTCCCAAAAACCTTATACGGCCCCTACCCCGTGCAGGGACACGAGGGGACGTAGGCTTCGGAGCCTGCTCTCCCGGCGGCGATGGCACGTCGACGGCGGGATGGGGAAGAACGGCGGCAGCACAGCACAAGTGGTACGGGGAAGAGATGAATTCTACGTATGAGGACGACGTCTCGCCCCCAGTTATATACACACGCGTTGCAGCTAATAAGGTAAGTAATTAGCCGCACAATCACAGCACTGACGTGATTGTCCTTCTATTAATCAACTAATCAGTCAATCAGAGCAATCACCATTAATGCGAGAATAATTGCTTGCCAAAAATAAGGCAGCGCAATTTTCTCCATGCATGCAAAAATTCCGAGTAGCAAAAGGTAGCCACGCACCCGCAAGGCCAGAGCCGGACCATTCACGCGCATGTCGTGCGCCCGCGCCCTTCGCCCGGCCCGGCCCGGCGAGGCGAGCGAGCGCGTGTGGGCCTTCCTTTTCCTCTCTCACTAGCTTCAAATAAGTGGAGGTAGCTCACCTATTTAAGTTGGCCTCACTCCCCTTGAACTAGCAATGTGGGACTAAAGTCCCCCACCATACCATGCATGTGTGAGTGGGCCTTTGGGATTTATTTGGAATTATTATTTGGACCAAGCCCAAATCTTCTAACAGGTGAAGGGTATATAAACTGAGAGAAAGCTAGAAGCAAGCTGGCAAGTGACGTGCTAATTGTGTATACAGATGCACCTTTTTTTTACAATTGGAGTCTTGTGGAACTGAAACTAGCTAGAATGCATGACAACGTAGCTTAATTGTATGACTCAGTTAAGCTTTATTTGTTGAAACAGAATTTGGGCCTTTGGGGTGTCCTGCAGGCTGCAGCTAGTACTAGAGTGTTCTCTGTCTGCCATCACTGAAAACCTTTACAGCCACTACTACACTTTGTAGCTTAACTTTCATCCGCATAATGTGTGTGCAATCACACGTGTTCTACAGAACATTTTTTTTTTTTTGAACGCACTACACAACATGACAATTGTTCTTTTGTGTAAACAAAGCATGACAATTGTTCAGGAGCTGTACTCTTGGGTTTCTCCCCACAGATGGAGAAGCTATTCTTGAATCTTGATACAGACTGTTTACAATCTGACATGAAGTTAGAGAAGCTAGCTGGCATATACAATCGACGTAGATGTATGTACTTTTTACTTGATGTATGTATATGGAATCTTGCTTGTGGAACTAAATCTGAGTTGCACCACACGTAAGATGAAACCGATCGAGCTTTATTTGTTGAAACCAAATTCGGGCGGTATCGTCCTTGCAACTTGTATTTTCCTTGTTACTTTGTGGAGAACTTTGCAGCAAACATATGGGTTCTATCAACTTACTTTCATCACCACCTACGTGCTCCTCTTCTCTGTTATGTTTCTAATGGTGGATTTAGTATAGGCATATTGGAGTCCACTGAGACCATTGCAATTCAGTAGTAGAGTTTATTACTATTTACTACTAGATGAGGTAACCTCACACAGTCCTTTAGAGGTGATTGTTGGGAATCATGTGTGAGTCGTAGTATGTCACTCATGGATCCTTAACGACCATCGATGCATCATGCATGGTGCAGGGAAGAACAGATAGATATATATTATATAGTCCAATGTCACTTGTGTTTCGGGTGCAGAGAATCTCGAGGAATGATCAATTTTCTACGAATTGAACATCATCTTGATTTAGAAACAAGAATAATTAATATATATGAAACATACATGATCAAGGCATCAAGCTTATATTTATTGTTCATCCAGTTCATAGTTCCCACGATGCATCCGCACCCAACGCTAGCTTATTCTGCGCATATATGAACTACTTCATGAGACGAAGACGAGACGACGGCGCTTCATCAGTTTGTGGAAACTAATTCAAAGTCGCCGGACCTAGGGCTAGCGAGTTCGTCGCACATGCCGCCGTCGATCGTCGGCAGGTTGCACTCCGCCTCCCTGGTCAGCCGGCGAGCGAAGGCCCCCTGCATCTCCCTGCTGCAGCCCCTGAAATCCTGCAGGCGGCCGTACTCGCCGTCGTCCATCATGTAGCGCAGCGCGGCGCACCGGCACCGTGACTGGATGTCGGCGAGCTCCTGGCAGCACCTCTCCTTGAGCACCGGCGATGGGTCGAGGATACCGTGGGGCCCGCCGAGTCCGCAGGTCTGGCTCACCGCGTAGATACGGCAGCTTGGCACAGGCCGGTTCGGGATGGCCAGCCCTGGAACGCAAGCCGACGTGTCGACGGCGGCGGCGCTGGTGGCGAGAACGGAGAGCAGGACGCCGGCGGACAGGAGGAGATGGCCGGACGACACCATTCTTGCTACTATATATTTGCTGACGCAGCACTTTTAGTGTACAAGCGTATTGTGTAGGTACTAGGTAGTACATACTCCTATATAGCAAGAGAGATAGAGAAACAAAGCTGGCAATTCATGTATTATTATGTGCAGTCGAGCCTTGCGGAACTAAAATCTAAATGTAAACCTTTGTATTGTGATGAATTTGTAGTTTTGTTGTGTGCTGTGAGCCTCTGTAACAGAATTTGGATGTGTACGTGTTCTATAACTTGTGTTCTGCAATTAATTGCCATCATGCAGGTTAAAGCTTTACAGCCACTCAAGTCTCAAGATCAACCTTTTCATTGTTATATTGTCGATGTGTATTCGTCTTTACTTGCACCCATGGCTAAGGTCGTACGGTTCTTCGGTCTTTCTTTTTTTTTTTTTTCCTCTTTCGATCTGGTTGATAAAGTGAAGTTTTCTGGAACAGATTTTAGGGATATCCTGCAACTTGTGTTTTAGCTTTGGTTGGTGTGCATTCTTTTTAGAATTTACGCGTATACTTTACTAGTAGCATCCCTTTTGCGTAACGGTAAAATACGAAACAAGATAAAATTTGTAAAAAATAAAACAAGATAAAACCTCCCTATTATTTGCATATATAAATTGCTAGCTCCTGGTTTGGTGCGAAGTGTTTTTGCAGCTCTGTGCTTATAATATATCATAAATATTCATAATTATAAAATATATTATGATCATGCACAACTTATTTAAGTTTAAACTGTTTTATGTCAAGTAGCAGCAAATCGTTTATAAAATAGTGTTCATAGCTAACGATCTAGGCTACATACACATCATTAAATGGCTTGCAAATGACACCTTGTTTTTTTTGGGTGTATGACCTTTGTTTTTAGCTATCTCTGTCAAATTTGAAACTCTTACAGACACTTCCAATCCATAGGTTGCACATGCACTAAAATTAATAAATTACTCTCTCCATCTTAAATTATAAGACATTTGATTTTTTTTCTTTAAATTTAATCACTGCGTCTTAATTAAAAAATTTATACAAAAATAGAAAAATTAAATTATTTTTGAAGAATTTTTATTAATTAAGCAAGATAAAAAGAAATGATATTTTATAAAAAAAATTTAAATAAGTAGTGGTTAAACTTGATGTCAAAAAAATCAAACGTCTTATAAATTTAAATTTAGATGGAAGTATTATCTAGTGGAGCTTTTCTCATTTATATGATTGTTTCCTTTTTTTGTTGAGAATTACACAACGACAACACAGACGCTCACAACACGCACGTACACTCATCCCTATGAACACACGCACGCAAACCCTACCCCTATAAGCACCTTCGAAGGACTGAGCCGGCAGATCTGAAGATTCCCGAAGTCACCACTGTCACCTCGACGTTGATGGGAACGTCGCTTACCACTTAATGCATAATACCGATAAATCCTAGAAAATCCCAGAAAAGGTGTGAGACCTTTTATATACCATTGCTAGTTGTTAAGCTTTCATCGGCATCGGAGTCCCATTGCCATCTCCAGGTCATCGCACTCGGCACATATATAAGCCACGCGAAGACCCGGGGCTCTCTTTCTCGAATCAATCTAATCATATATAGGTTCCACCTTCCGATTCTTCCACCCGCGCCCAGCAGCCTCGTCGTGATCGATCACATCTGGTGGTCAGACCATGTCGGGAACGTCTGCCGCCGCCGCCGTGGCGTACGTGCCAGAATTGATATCCAATATCCTGGACCGGGTGCCAGACCTGGTGTCGCTCTTCCGCTGCTCCCTCGTCTGCAAGCTGTGGCGCGGCATCGTGACCGATCCGGACTTCCTCCGCCGCCGCGGCATCTGGCCGGAGCGCGAGTGCGGAGGACAGCCGCAGCCGCAGTCGCAGTCCTCGTCGCTCATCGGCTCCTTCGTCCAGAGCGACCGGCTCAGAGACAACGACTCCCCCCCCAGGCGCGTCGTGCGAGAGCCGATCCAACTGTTAGAGGCAGTGGCACCGTTTTGCTTGATCGGGTTGCAGGCGGAGCTGCGGCAACGAAACCTCGAGCATTCAATGCCTCAAATCGTTGGGTGTTTGCCTGCGTACTAATTAACCTGATTGCTGAGTACTGTTGCAGCGGCTAATCTTTGCTGATTCGCTCCGGCCAATTTTTGTTTGTTGTTGGAAAAAACCGTTGTAGTGACTGTCTGGGTTCAGTAGCTTCAGCTGAACGTAATTCTGTTCATTTCCTGTCAGGTGTTTGATTGTAATATCGAGTTTGAACTATGAAATCATCTTGAAGTTGTTAATGATGCAGTGCATTTGGTGTCAAAGCATATACATCACATGCTGGATGGCTGTGATGCCTACGTATTAGTAGTACGTTGTTAACCCCTGCATTAGTATGGCTGGATGCACTGCAGTTAAATTCTTAGATGACGATTTTGTTTTTGTTTTTGTTTTTGTTTTTGTTTTTTTTTTTTTTTTGGAAAGGATGGCGATTTTGTATTCGTAGCCTTTTGGACAGTGACAAATAATGTAAAGCTTTCTCGGCTCAAAATTTTCTACCGAATCCACGTGGCTTTCATTCCTAACTTCAGCAAGGTTAGAATTAGAGATTGGGAGAGTCGAAGTCGGATCGAGCAGAGGAAGAAGAAGGGAATAAGATGAGGTAGAGACAGAGACTTTTGTGACTATATATAAAGACAAACAAAAATCAAGTGACCTGTTCCATTTACCTATGTCAACTCTGGCCTTTTCACAACTTCATGCACTGAGACGAAACCTGGAAGTTCTGAATGTAAATGAGGAGAATGACTTGTGGGGATATATATACATGGGGATCAAATATTTTCTCGGCAACAAAAAATTATAGGAGGATGATTGGACAGCACCAAGTTCATCCTGTTTTCATATGTTGCCAACCAAAACACAAGATCTTCTTTTGGTTACTCTTAAAATACAGGTTAAGCACACGAAACATCTTTAGGAGGAAGAATATGCAATTGGAGATATATAATTGTGAACTCTGTCAACAAGCAACAGAAGAAACACCACCATCTATTCCTACAATGCCCCTTTGCAAGAACCTGCTGGACAATTTTAAACTTAGATATACAACCTCAATCAACCTTCCCAGAAGTGATCCTTTATTTCAGAGATCAACTGAATTCAGAATTCTTCCTAAATGCTGTCATTTTAATGTAATTTCAGAGCAAGGAATGATGTAATTTTCAGAGGAATTGGCCCAAACCTTCATAAGAGTAAATTTTATACTTCAACAAACTGCTATAAGAGCAAAGGAAAACATCTCTCAGACTTATAATCAATGGATTCAGAGTTGGCCTTAACTAGACTTCTAGATAGTTTCTTTATTTTCTTTCTCTCTTTTTTGGTTTCTTGAGCTTTTTGTTTGTACTTCTTGTAATTCTCGAACTTCAGTCTTTAAATAAATCTCATGTAGGGGCTTAGGCCCCTCCAGTTTTATCAAAAAAGAAAAAAAAATCAAGTGATGGTTGCATAGACACATCATATCTATTCAAATAACCATCGTGTATGCTCCAAATCTAGGATATCTATTACTCCATCACATGATTTTACAGTTAAGCAAACAATTTTTTATCCAACTCTGAAAATGCAACTAATATTCATCTTAATCCATAATTTTTTTTTTTCAACAAAAAAGGCATACAACAGCCTGCAGTTTTGACTAAAACTTTTTTTAAAACAAACCTATGCTCTTGAAACCTAGTAATAAGACATATAAAATTCCAAACAAAAAACACAATTACAAATCGAAGTCACTGGTATTCCCTAACAACGGCGACATATGGTAGTTCTACTGAGCCAATATACAGCTTGCCGCCTTCCCTCTCCACCACCTCCGTCGGCCTCACGCTCTTGGGCCCTCTCATCACTTGGACCACCTGCCCATTGGCCCTTACCCTTACGGCAAGCAGGTGGCTGTCTGGACCAAACGGTAACTCCATCTTCTCCCTGTGCAGTGCTACCCAAAACCCGCCTCTGCCGTCAGCCCTCACATTGTCAGGGTAGCCCGGCAAGTCGGCGAGGTGCTCAGACGTGCCCGCCTTGGGACCCTTGATCCATCTTCTCCCTGTGCAGTGCTACCTAAGTAGCTTGCATGGTCCGGTGAGTGCGACCACGAGGTGTGTCCTGTCCGCGCTAATGGCGAGACCATTGGGGTACGTGATGCCGGACTGCAGCACGGTGACTTGGCCCGTCTTGGGGTCGTACTTCATGAGGCGGCCAGAAGAATCGCCGGTGGCCGTGACCCTCTCGTGCTGCGAGCGTGGGTAGTTCGTGCTGCTGTCCGCGAAGAACACGTCCCCGGTGACCTGATCCACGTCGACGCCGTTGGTGAAGCGGAGCGGCACGCCATCGACCTCCGCGGCCAGCACCGTGGCCTCGCCGCCGCCCGGGCCTACGCGCATCAGCCCCTTGTATGCGTCTGCGATGTAAAGGTTTCCCGATCGGTGGTGGAACCGCAGACCCAGCGGCCGGCCGCACCTGCTCTCGGTGAGCTCCGCCGGCCGGGTTCTGGACGCCGTGCAGGCCTCGGCGTCGTAGCCCGGGCTGTACGCGTATGTCGACCAGCCGCGCGCGAACCCGTTCCACTTCAGGACGCGCCCATCGGAGACGCCGCTGTAAGGGCCGGCGCCCGCGCCGTCGAAGGCCACGCTCTCCGGGCCGCGCAGGAACGGTCCCCGGAGCGGCAGGTGCTTGCTCCGGCTGCTGTCGATGGTGCTCGTTTCGGAGATGGGGCGAGCCGAGCACGGCAGGAAAAGCAGCAAGACGGCGAGGCACAAGATCGCCAATGTTCGAGCAAGCTTGGGGATCGCCATGATTTCTTCGATTTAATTTACACGAGCGCAGCGGCTGATGGTGTTCGTGGCGCGGCCTTGGTTCGCTGAAGGTTTTGCGAACGGTGGCTCTGCTCTGGTTTTATTTGGCCTGGCTGCCTGCCTGGTGGGTCTTTACGAATCGAATCAGGCAGTGGAGTCGGACTCTGGCCACGGACATTCGGACGAAAAACACTATCGGACTCGGTTTGGTGGCCGTAGTAGTCTGTTACGAAATTCCGTTTGACTGGACGGTGACCTCCAATTACCGGACTTGGCTTATACTTCACCAAGAACATCATGTGCTAATTGTCGTGTGTTCTGGTGTGCTTAGTGTCTATGTTGTGTTGTTGTGCATGTTCCTTTTGGTTTTTGTCTTAGGTTGTGTTCTCACTTGTCTCTTGTTCTTACCGTGTAGGTATTACTTTAACTACTGCAACACCTATCTCACCCCATGTCTCTGTTGCGTGTCTATGCTTGTCTTGTATCTAAACATATTTGTATTCTGTTCAAACATCTTTCTTGCTATAGTCTTTAGGCAAGTTCTATTATAAGCTTATTAAATTCTATTATAAGCTTAAGTTCTGACCAATCAATATTAACTTGCAGGATATTTGAGGTGGATTTGAGTTTAGATTCAATGGTAAGGTTGTCTCTCTATCTCTGTGTGTGTTTGTCTGAGTATGTGTTGTGGCCTTCATTGTGTGTGTCCATTTTTTAGGCTTCTTTTTTATCTGTGTAAATGGTTTTCTGCATTTCTATCATGTGTTCTCATGTACTCAGTGTCTATGCTCTGTTGTTGTGCATGTTCCGTTCGGTTTTTGTCTTTAGGTTGTGTTCTTACTTGTCTCTTTTTCTTACCGTGTAGGTATTACTTTGACTGCTGCAACACCTACCTCACACCATGTCTCTGTTGGGTGTCTGTGTTTGTCTTGTATCTGAAAATTTGTATTCTGTACAAACACCTTTCTTGCTATGATCTTTAGGCAAGTTCTACTATAAGCTTATTAAGTTCTGTTATGAGCTTAAGTTCTGACCAATCAATATTACCTTGTAGGGCAACTGACTAAGGTGTGCGCATTAGTAGCTTATGCTTAGGTCTTTTGCCCCTCACCATTTATGTCTGCAAGATTTTTACAATAGGATTTAATTAAATTCTCTTTCTATTATTTTGTGAGTCAAACTGATTCTGTTGTACGTGTTCTAGCAAGGGACACTAGTTAATTTCTATTGTACATATTTAGGGTTCTACAACATTATAGAAAGGGATGGTATATTTCAAGATCTAGAGGACACTAGGGCAAAGAAGCAATAGGCATGAGACTTGGATCAATGGTCTTTGATTCTAAGATGAGAAACATGTAAATTGAGAAATCTGACCTCATCTGTTGTTTGTGCACCAGGTTTGTTCCTCCAGTGTTCTTCCATTCTTTTCCTCCTCTTGCTTTTTTGGACTTGTTGTACCTTTATTGATCTTTTTTACTCTTGTCAAATAAGGATTTGGAATTGCCAAGTTTTTATAGTCAGGTTCGTTTTTGGCAGCTACGATTCTGTGATCTCGCATTCACCTTTTCATTTCCCACGCTCTCTCTATTTTTATTATTTTCCATTCTAGTCTATTTTTATAGGTAGTACAAAATTATATTTTTGTCGTCCAATTTTATGGGTCCTATAGAATAACATTTTTTAGCCTGCTAAAAATTTCAAATGCTACAGCCACAGCCCACGATCTAGTTGTCAGCCCATTTGAAAATTTAAGTTACATACACACGCCTGTTTTGACTGGAAAAGAAAATAACAGAACAAACAAACTTCATTCGTTAGATTCCTATCTTGTGGTCCAGGCTGGGTGACTGATGGTTAAACAAACCTTCAGTCACCTGCCATAGAGACACACTCAATAAATAAAACAAGATAAAACATCCCTATTATTAGCATATATAAATTGCCACTGGTTGGTGGGAACTGTTTTCATAGCTACTCCTTTTGTTTCTTTTTAAGTGTCATTCTAGATGTTCATGCTACAAGTTTAACTTAATTTATAGAAAATATATAAAATATTTATATCTTTAAATATATTTATTAAAAAACTAGATTAAAAGATTTTTCTAATGATACTAATTATAATATTAATTGATAATATTTATTATTTATTAAAATTGTCTAGAGTTATTTCTCAGAAAGCGCAAGCACACTTAAAAAGGACGGATGGAGTATGTGCTTATAATATATCATTAAAATATATTATGATCATGTACAACTCATTCAAGTTTAAACTGTTTTCTATCAAATAGCAGCAAAATCATATATAACATAGTGCGTGTTCATAGCTGATTTAGGCTATAAAATAGTGTTCATAGTTGTTCATAGATGATCTAGTAAAAAAATTTAAATAAGATAAATGGTCAAATTTAGTGTCAGAAAAGTCAAACATCTTCTAAATTTTAATGGGAGAATAAATTTGGATGGAGGAAGTATTATCTAGTGGAGCTTTTCTCCTTTATATGATTGTTTCAATACGTTTTATACCATTATTACTAGTTGTTGAGCTTTTATCAGGATCGGAGTCCCATTGCCATCTCCAGGTCATCGCACTCGGCACATATATATAAGCCACGCGAAGACCCGGGGCTCTATTTCTCGAATCAATCTAATCATATATAGTTCCACCTTCCGATTCTTCTCTCCACCCGCGCCCAGCAGCCTCGTCGTGATCGATCACATCTGGTGGTCAGACCATGTCGGGAACGTCCGCCGCCGCCGCCGCCGCCGCCGCCGCCGTGGCGTACGTGCCAGAATTGATATCCAATATCCTGGACCGGGTGCCTGATCTAGTGTCGCTCTTCCACTGCTCCCTCGTCTGCAAGCTGTGGCGCGGCATCGTGATCGATCCGGACTTCCTCCGCCGCCGCGGCATCTGGCCGGGCGCGAGGGCGGACAGCCGCAGCCGCAGCCGCAGTCCTCGTCGCTCATCGGCTTCTTCGTCCAGAGCGACCGGCTCAGAGACAACGACTCCCCGACCCACGCGCCTGTCTTGGTCTCGGCGCCGGGCTCGGCCCTCGGGCCGCAGCGGCGGCTCCTCACGACGTTCGTTCGCGACGCCGGCGGCAACGACAGCATCCTGCGCGGCGCCAGCCCCGCTGGCGGCGCGCGACGGCCTCCTCCTCGTGCGCATCGCGCCTCGCTCCACGGACGACGACGACAGCAGCACTGCCATCCTGCGTCTGTGCGTGTGCAACCTGCTCACCGGCGGACGCGACCTCCTGCCGGCGCTCGACGCCAACGAGGCCTTCGACGACGGGGGTGTCTACGGGTACGCCCTCCTCACCGCCGCCGACCACGGCGCCGCCGCCGCTGGCCCGCACGACGACGGCCGCTACAGCACCGTGTTCCAGGTGCTCGTCGTCGGCCGCGGCCACGGCGGGAACCCGCACGTCTACCGATTCTCCTCCGCGGCGGCCCCCTCGGGTGACCGCTGGGACGCCCTCGACTGCCTCCCACCACTCTTCGTGGCACGGGAGCCACTCTGGGGGCCCTTCGCAAGCTGTGTCGCCGCCGTCGCTCGTCGGACAGCGCACTGGCTTTTCTGCGGCGACGGCGACGGCGACGCGCAGAGACTCTACACCCTCGACGTGAGCGCCGGCACGGGCAGGTCTCCATGACCGCGCTCCCCGCCGACGCGGTCGCCGCGATGATCCAAGCGGCGGGGGGCCCGCACAGGGCTTGGTGGCTGTGCGCGACCGCCGAGGGAAGACGGCTCGCCCTGCTCTGTGTGGAGAGCGACAACCGGCCCCGGCTGGTGATGATGAAACAGCGGCGCCGAGACGACGGCGGGGGGAGTATTGCTGGGACTCCGGCCATGTAGCCCAGGTTGACGTCGATGTCGACGACGTCGAGGCGGAGCTAGGGTTTGGAGAGGAGTCGCTCTCCATTGTGTGCATCGGAGAGAGGAGCGGCATGGCGCTCGCGCTCTGCCATTCGGACGCCGAGCGTGCGTATGTGCTCGACCTCGCGTCTGGGTCGGCGACCAAAGTGGAAGGGTGGAGCCGTTCGTTCGATTGCATGACGGCCGTGCCCTGTGAGATCAACTGGGAGATGTTCTTCGTGTCACGGCTTGCATTGATGTCAAGCTGTAGCTAGCTTGAAATTTCTGTAACCGCCATTGCAAGTTCACAAACTATGTATATAAAAGTATTAATATTTATGGTACATAATAAGTATTATTGGAAAGATCTTTGAATTTAGTTTTTTTAATAAATTTATTTGGAGATACAAGTGTTACACATATTTTTTACAAATCAAGTCAAACTTACGGTAGAAATATCAAACATGACGTTTTTTTTTAGACAGAGGGAGTAGTTTCCATGTACAGGTAGGTCACTACATGATGCGCCCGCTTGCAATAGTTATTTCTATATGAAATACCAGACAACCGCAAACTAATAAGCAGTTAGTCGGTTGAGTTTCTTTTAGGAACCTATACTCACCCATATGTAAGTTTCTGACTTATATAGGTGCTTGTATTTTTTTAGATTTATTTTAGAGTTTAACGGTGTTGTTTGTTTCAATGATGAGTGACATTCACATTGACATTGAGATTTTCATCAATCTCAATATCTGTCAGTTCAATCTTAGTCCTTCTATGGAGGTGCTCATATGATAGAGTGTGTGTTGGCATTTATATAGGAGAAAGTGTACAAACATGTATGAGCGATTGCGTTGAACTATTAGACAACTTGTGCTTGCCGCCGACGAGTGGCGAGTGAGTAGCACATACCATCATAGGCTGTTGTCAGGTTGCATTCGTAGGCAAAGAGTAGGGCGACGACGAAGAAGAGGAGATGGCGGGTCGGCGCCATTCTTACAAGATGCTTGTATTGATGTACATATATGGGGTGTATATGGGCTGGCCAGGCGCGCTCTCTAGACGCAGCAGCGTGACGTTTGGTCGTTGCCTGGATGTTGTTGGTCTGGGTCAAGCTCCGTGGATGCAAAAGCAGGCAAACGAGCTCGACTCCAAAGAAACAAAAATGAAATCTCTGTTTCTCCAGATCGAGCCAGGCTCACGAGATGCATCATATTAATGATGATGCCAGTATGTGATTAGCATAATTTGGAGCATGCATATTAACATAATTCAAAGTAAATTAAGGTTTAATATGATAAAAATCAATGATATAACAACTGATTCAAGCAAAATAAATGTGTCTTGATACGATTTTTATTTTAACTTGGCGCTCTGCTCATTAGTTGCATAATACTTGCATGGCATCATATAGAGCATGCAAAGTTTCGAAGTTTCATGACAGATACACATACGTTTCCTCGTAGGTTTGTTTTGAGTTTCGAATATGCGTCGACACACCTCAAATATATCCAACGTCATGCATGAGACGGCAACAGGGTGAGACTCAGCCGACGAGAAGGAAAGAAGAGGAGCTCTTGGCGGCGCGAGTCAGTTGCAGAAAGCAGAGGGCAGCGGAATTTTAGGATCCTAGATCGCCTGATACATACCATGTCCATGTAAGCGGTAGAGAGAGCAATGAGGACAACTCAGTTGTATTGAATTATTGATACGGTCAGATAACTGACATGAGCTAGCTTTAAGCTAAACTCAAGGAGGGCCAATTAAGAAACATGTACAGTTAGTCAGTTACCGTCTGCCATAGTGCCATCCATGCAGAATCTACTCCGATCCGTCCCCCGCAGTCGCAGATTCCCAAATCCATGCACAATCTCTCCTACATCTCCGTCCCAATCCCAGATCCTGAATCCATGCGCTGGCGGATATCAAGGCGCTCCACTCCACCGGTCCACCGGCGCACGCCTATATGATAAGCCACGCGAAGGCTCTCCTCGCATCAATCTTCTAATTTCCAGCCTTCCGATTCTTTCCCCCACGCCGGCAGCAGCACCAGACTCGTTTGCAAGGAGTGGCGCGGCCACATGTCCGACTCCAACCTAGCCTTCCTCCATCGCCACGGCACCCGCTGGGGTCTGTGACCTGCAGCTCCAGTTCCTCACATCGTTCATCGGCGAGGAAGCCAACCCGCTGGCGGCGAAGCCTCCACCTGGTGCACATCTACCGGCCTCGCTCCACGGACAAGAACAGCAGAGTTGTCGTCGTCCTGCACCTGTGCGTGTCCAACCTTCTCACCGGCGGACGTGACCTCCTGCCAGCGCTAGACGCCGAAGAGGCCTTCCACCTTAGATGCCGAGGGAGTCCGGGTACGCCCTCCTCACTACCACTCAAAGTTTTAAATCTCCGGCTATAGCCTTCGCTATTTTCGGCTATAGCTGTTTGAGAAGGATTTAGCTAAGTTTTTCCATGTATAAGTTAGCCCTTAGCTGCCGCTATAGCCGGCTATAGCCTGTTTTGAGACATAGAAAGCTAAATAGCTTAGCCCGCTATTTAAAACCTTGCTACCACTGAGCATACATGGTGCCGGCATGCCGCTGACCCGCACAGCTCCTGCCACACCGATGGGCCGCACCTCGTTCCAGGTGATTGGCTTAAAGTAATAAATGCAAATTCAGGTTTTTTTTCCTTTTAGCGTAAGTTAAAAGTACTTGTTTAGTTGTTTATATAGTTGTATGTTTTCTTTACATATATATATATATATATATATATATATATATATATATATATATATATATATATATATATATATATATATATATATATATATATATATGGCAATGCTATTTGGTCCCCGGTACCGAATAGTTATTTGGTACCCAGAAGCCCATCCACCATCACATCTGGAATCCACGGTAGGCACCAACTGGGCCGATTGAACAAAGCCCAAATGACGAGTGATGAGGACTTCTGTTCTCTCTTCGTGCGGTTGCTAATTGGTTCACGGTGTGCTCGATGCGTTCGTCGCCGAACTCGCCTTGCAGTCATTGAGAACAAGTGGCAGCCACGAACCGGCTCAAGGAGTAGTCCTCGGCGATACGCCGGCACAGCGTGGCGAGGCGCACGTAGGTGACGATGAGCTGGAACGGGTCGGGGGGATTCTGGCGGGCGGTGTAGTTGCACACAAGCGCGTCAAGCAAGTCTGGCAGGCGGTGGCGTTAGGCGTGTTCTCTTCCCCGGATTAGAAAATTCTGTAGAGGAAAGTGTTTTTGATTTGGGCGTCTGGAGAGGCAAATGCATATATATATTCACGACTCATACAAATACAGACTACTATAGCCATTCATGACTCATACAAATACGTCGTCTCGGATTCGGAGAGAAAAATGCAACTAGGGACTCAAATTTTTTATTTAAAATGCAAATTCATATTATGCACTTGCATTAAAAAAATGAAAGGCATCATCATCCTTCCACTTGTTCTCATTTATTTATGGAACAAAATAATAGGCTACATGATGAGACGCTTATTTCCAGTCCTCCTGCAATGTTCCTGCATCTCCCTCCGCATCTTCAATGGAGACGGACAATCTCTTTTATTGTGGTGTTGAAATCCACAAATGTGGCACCAGCCCCATGCATGTTCATCTCATACATCCTTTAGAGCCCGATTGTACCAATGTGTCTCATCATACAGGGCCTCATCGAACAGAAACCTTCCAACCATATCTTCTTTTTCTTTCTGGCTAAATGTCGAAGTTCCATATACTAGTGTTGCTTCCATCTTTTCAAGCCATGGTGGTCTAGATTTCATTTGTGATGGTAATGTCAAATCCTGCATGTGTTAAACAAATTTAAGATTACAACAACCAATTTAACATGATCCTCATCAAACATAAGATAAATGAGAGAAATTTACACCATACAGATCAAGTAAACATCACACCTTTCCATCTTGGTACGCATCCATCATATCCTGCCACCAATTGAAGCACCATTCTTCGTCTCATTTGTTAGAACTATATAACATATATAATTTTTCATTAAAGAAATTAAAAATAATAGGAATGAACAACCTAGTAGTTGATCTAATTTATCTAGGCAACTAAATTAAAAAGGAAAACAATGGCATGCTTACTTGCACTTGTCATCTGAGTTTCCTTGTATCTCCATATGCATGTTGAACGTTCCTTCAATATCCATCCGGATCGACACCCCCTTTCCTTTATTTCCTTTTGCTTAATGAGGCCATGTTTCGGATGTTCCAAATTGGATTGACACACTTGGATTTTCCAAATTGGCTGGACACTTAGTCTAATATTTATAATGATGGACATGTATTTACATGCATGACCAATTCTTCCATGAGAATTGGGTGGATCAGATGCTTGCATGCAAGTGAGCACTACATGCAACCATTCAAATGATATTTATGCATGCATAATACAGGATGAGACTCTAGGCATGATCGTGCACACTATTTGACTGAAGACCAAATCACACCTTACCCTTCTCCCTCTCCCAAATCGCATGATGTGGATGTGGGCTGCCATGAGCATCCTACCAGTCTCCTGTTCCAAATACAGTAGCCAGAAAAGGCCATATTTGCCTCTCTTGGCATGAATGCAATTGGCCAGGTTTGTTTTGTTAAGAAAAAACAAAGATAGATATCAATGCCCCTTAATTTCTTTTGGTGAAAAATGAAAGAAATATGAGCAGCAGAAGGAAGAGCTGCTAGACAAGAATGAAGTGGAAGGAGGCAAACAACACTGAAAAAAATTAGAACTAGTGATTTGTCCCATCAGATTTTTTGTGGTACCAGCAATTGGAGTGAAACTTAGAATAGCTAACTTTTTGCATCTTGGCTTTATCCATACAGTTTCATGCTGATTTTCTACTACCAACTTCATGTTCTTGTTCTCCTAGGATTTAGCTGCCCAACCAGGCTTCATGAAAGAAGATGCTTTGCCCTAATAAAACAGAGGATGGAACGAAGGATGGGAGCCTGGAAGACACAACTGAAGAAGTTCAGGGGGAGCATGAACTTTGTTGGCAGTATGGAAGGCTAAGTATTATAGCATTTCGGCCCTCATCTCCTTTGATTGATCCTACAAAGAAGAAAAGGTTAGATAGAGGAAAAATAATTAAGGGGTATAATATCAAGGAAAAGGATTTGTACCGGATCTATAGTAGTCTGCAAAGAACCATGGCCCTCACCATCATAGAACTCAATAAACTTCATGGCAAATATGCCAGAGTCGGATATATTCTTTTGAATTGGAACCAGAATTGGTACACGTCTCCAATTAGCAAATTGGGGAAATTTGTGGGGTGCAGCTAAGGAAAGTGTAGCACTAAGCCGTTCCATGAGTATTTGGCCCATTGGTGAGTGATGTGTATCCCATGTGGCCTCATTGTTAGAAATATAATCCATTGAGTCTAGAACATCGACACGGGATTGGCCAAGATTGATAAAATATACAGACCAGTGATGAAGATGTAAGACCAGAAGGAATATCTGCGAGGTGTGTATACGAGAGAAATGCAATTTTAACAATATGCTACTGGGATGAAAGCAAGGAAGTAAACAAATGTACATGTGATAGACATACCTTGCCTTTTGTAAGTCAGTCGTTGGGAGGCATCGCTTGATAGCTTCTGGTAGTGTGTTGCCGCAGCACTGAGGATGAGTTTTGTCAATGCTAAAGGACTCTGACTTGAGAATGTCTTGTATAATATGTTTGGTTTGTTATCAAGATTGTAAGAAGGATAGAAAATTAGAAATGATTAGTACGAAAAATGAGAGGGGCGAACCATGACAAGAGGTTGTAGGCATATTCTAAACCCATGGCATTCAGGGCGAACATTAATGTCATCTTCCGCTATGCATTTGACAAATGCATCCATGAACAATGAGTCTATGGAGTTCCCAACACCAAAGGAAAGTGCAATATGTTGGTTTGTCAATGAATCTATTCCAAAGTGCACCAAATGTCATGTAAAACAAAATGTCAATGTTCCAAAGGTCATTTTAGCGAAGTCAATGATCAGGGTACTATAAGAGTGAAACCAGTTATTTTTGAGTCCTACAATAGCAATTTTCTCTGATAGATCCTGCCCTACCACTAGCTTCTACACTTATGCTCATTAGCATCCACAGCCATCTCCCTGTAGTCCTCTACATGGAAGATGGCAACTTCAAGTGGCTATTCAAGAACAAACTCCACCTTGATGGCTCGCTGGAGCAATGCAATGATGATGGTCATTCATAGGTTCTCACAACAACCTAGCATCGCTAGATGTTCTCATTGGTGGTCAAACTAGCTATCCACCATTCACACGGTGCTTCATATCACAGCAACTCGACAATGGCCAATACACCAACTGGATGTCAAGAATGCATTCCTGCATGGAGACCTCAGTGAACGTGTCTATTGTCACCAGCCTGCTGGCTTCCTTGATTCATCATGCCTTGATTAAGTCTATTTGCTCATCAAGTCCCTTTACGGACTCAATCAGGAACCTCGAGCATAGTTTCAGCACCTCAGCAACCACCTTCGTGGCGAGGGATTCACTACAACTGGCTTCAAAATAGCTCCCTATTCATCTATAGCCATGGTGATCAGATGGCTTACCTCCTATTATACGTTGATAACATCGTCCTCATTGCATCAAGACCGTCCCTACTACGCAACATCGTCAACAAGGTACGCTAGGCCTTTTGCCATCAAAGACCTTGGTGCCCTGCACATTCCTCGATGTTCAAGTACGTTGTGATGTTGTGGGGTTCTTCCTCAATTAGGCAAAGTACACCAAAGAGATTCTCAAATGCATCGGGATTATCAATTGCAAGCTAGCATCAACTCTAGTGGAGTCCAAGCTGAAAGGACCTACTACTGATGGACAACATGTGGCTGATGGTTCCTTCTACCACAGCATCACCAGCGCCCTACAGTATCTCATGCTCATGTGGCCAGATATTGTCGATGCAGTGAATCAGGCGTGTCTATACATGCAAGCCTCGTGTGATGTCCATTGGAACCTTATCAAGCATATCATGTGATACCTCTATGGCTCCATCAACCATGTCATCGTGATCTCAGTGACACCATCGACTAGGCTTAAGGCACACCCAAACACAAACCGGGCTGGGAGCTCACATACTTGACAATTGACATCGGGATACTACATCTTCCTTGGCATGGTCATCCAAGCAACAAACAATAGTATCCCGCTCAAGCGTTGAGGCGGAGTACAAGGTGGTGGCCAATGCTGCTACTTTGTGTTGTTGGCTTTGGAATCTACTTCGAGAGCTCCATGTGATCATTGACAAGGCCACGATAATATATTGTGACAACATCTTGGCGGTATACCTATCTAAAAATCTGATGCATCATCGATTCACTTCATATGAGAGGTGGGTCTTGGTCAATTCAAAGTACTACATATTCCAACCCAATAGCAATTTGCAGATATCATGACAAAAGGGCTACTGATGTTGCTGTTGAAAGATTTCAGAGACATTTTGTGTGTTTGGCAAACCAAAGCTACAACTCAGGGGGTGTCAGCAACCTATTCTTTCCCATGCAATAGATAGATAAGGATAAGCTAAATTGATTAGTTGGAAAGAGTTGAGCATTCTCTCCAATTCTTCTTCTCTTATTACACTATTGACTAGAGTTGAGGAAACACACAAAAAAGCAGAGTTGTGCCACTTATTGAAATCTGACAGAGATGTTGTAATTTTTATTTCATCAAGTATACATGTGGCTTGTTCTTCTTTGAAAATGTAGTTTGAAGATCTGAGGTAGAACCACGATTTGGCTAGCCCGGTGGCTCTAACTTAGATTTTGAACATATGATTTTAAAGAAAACAAGCCAAAGATACTTATCAAATATAAATGGCACAACCTATCTCTCAAATCTCAAGAAGTCGCTTAACTCTAATTTGCATGTGCTTGAGGGTCAATGGGTTCATGGTTTTATTTATATCAATGACTTAGAACATAGACATTTGATTTGGATGAGAGAGCTAGGACTACTTTTTCCTAGACTGCCTAAAGTGTTCTGCTTGTTACATGTTTGGTTGGGGTCCTCAAATGCTGATTGGACAAGGCAAGGGCCACATGAGCTTGGCTTTGAATTCAATGGGTTGTCTGGCATGGTAATCAGAGTGTGTTCACACGGTGTGTAGTTTTTTTGTATATTTTGTACGGACTTTACTAACATCTGCACGTGCATGATTTACACCTTCTGCCTACACACCCCAATTAGGGAAAGGAATTAATCTGGTTGCTAGAAAAGGAAAAGCATGGTCTAGTGCCAGCTCCATGGCACGCCTTCCATGCATGTGTTTGCCTTCCATGTAGATGCGCACACTTGGCGAGCACATCCCATAGCCCTCTGTAAAAAGTAGGATGCACACCTTTGGGCCCAACCGCAAAAAACAGTGCCCAACGCCTTCTTGTACCACAAGCCTCACCAATAGATTAGATCTCAAAACCAACCACCAAGCAAATAGCAAAACCCCAATGCGATGAAGAAAATCACATTCGTCTAGGACTGAAGCAATTATTAAGGAGAAGTATCAACAATAGTAGGTAATTCAATTCAGATTAATACACATTCTATGTTTCTTGCCTTCAAATCTCCTCTAGATTAATGTGTTTACCTTATGACGCCTATTTTCTACACATTCAGAAAGTCACAGATTGCTAGTTTTCTACATATCTTTACATACTAACTTTACAGAAAGCCATAGATTGCTAGAAGTCACATGCTAGATAGTACAGACTGCTCGATATTCATAGATTACTGCAGGATATTCACATATTGCAACATGTCTTCATACCTATGTTTAGATCTTTTGGTGTCTTCTCATTTATGTCCAACCTATATGAAAAAAGAGCATAAGTGCATATTAGAGCTATGATCAAACTGAACTGGGCATGCGAATAATGCTTTATGTTGAGGTAGCCCCTAATGTAAATGAAGATGAACTTGTGGCAGCTATCAATGTTTCAAAGGCTGAAGTTGGTGATGTTGACTTGCAATTCCTAGCAGAGATTTCATCATCTGATGAGCCATATGTGGAAAAGATCTTTGATATAGTGGAAGATGCTAAGTTTTGCTACAATGAAAATGCAAGAAGGAAGGGCTTCTCTATAAGAATAGGAACATTTAGGAGGTCAACCATTACAAAACTAGTTGACAAGGTCTTGTCTATGTGTAACAAGGAAGGGAAATGTAAATAGAGCAAGGGTGTGGATGAAGAAATCATTCAAGTCGATGATTTTGAGCATGGTACTTTAGAAAGTAGTGGTTCTAATGTGGATGAACACAAAGAGCAAAAGGCAAAGTGCAATGGCGTCAAAAGGAAATGAGAGAAGATGAAGTACACAAACTACAAAGCAAGAATATTAAGCAATTTGTGGCTGATCATAACCATAGCTTATTGGAAAAACCATTGCTTTAAGTTTCTAAGATCACATGCTGAGATACCAAAAGATGAAGTTTCCTAACCCTTTTGCATGAGTGCTACTTGCAAAGTAGCCAGATGATACAGCTAATGTCTAAGCTGTATAGATCTACACATTTTGTACCTTATCATAATAAGCATTTGAGCAATTTAAGGGCAGGTATAAGGGCACATGCAACAAAGAGTGATATGTCTGAAACTTTGAATTATTTCTATGAGCTAAAAAAGGAGGACAACAATTTCTTCTTCAAAGTAAAGGTAGATGGTGATGACAAGGTTGAGAGTATCTTCTAGGTAGATGGTGCAGCATGAGAAACATGCAAGGCTTACAACGATCACATCTCTTTTGATAGCACATACCTCACTAATATGTACAAGATGCATTTTGCTCCATTCATAGCAATTAATAGGCATGCACAATCAATTCAAGTGGGTTGTGTATTCTTGAGAAATGAAACTGCATATTCCTATGTTTGGTTGTTTTAGGCTTTTCTAAAAGCAATGAATGGGTTGGAGCCTCTCAATTTGATAACAAACCAAGACTTGGCAATGGTAGCAACATAGGGTTGTTTCTATATCTACCTGGCATCGATGCTATCATTGGCACATCATTTCAAAGATTGAGATAAGGTTTGGAGTCTACTTTTCATCAAGACAGGGCATGGAGGAAGACTATAATGAAATCGTGAACTACAGCCTAAGTCCTGAGGAGATTGAGAGTTGGTGGCAAGCTATAATTGACAAACATGGAGCTGCTGAAAATGAAATCCTTTGTAACTTGTATCAGATTAGGCACCTCTAGGTTCTTGCCTATTTCATGCATAGGTTATATCCATTCTTGCAGTCCACCTAGCAAAGCAAGAACTTCAGTGGTGTGCTAAAGAAATATGTGAATCCACATAACTTCATACTAGATTTTGTCCACTAGTATAAGGAAATCCAAGACAAGACTACTTAGCTGAGGATAAGCAAGACTATAGGATGGACCAAAGGTTGCCTCCCCATGGTCAAGGTTTCCTTTGGAGAAGCATGAGGCTATTCAGGCTTACACAAGGAACATCTACTATAAGGTTTGTGCTGAATTTGAGAAGATATCGTAGCATGTTTATTAGCAAATGCATCTAAATGTGTACCTATTGAGCCCCTATTGAAGAATTTGTTGGAGGATATGGCTCTAGCCTGGTTATATCCATTCTTGCAGTCCACCCAACGAAGCAAGAGCTTCAATGGTGTGCTAAAGAAATATGTGGATCCACATAATTTCATACTAGATTTTGTAAACCGGTATAAGGAAATCCAAGACAAGACTACTTAGCTAAGGATAAGCAAGACTATAGGATGGACCAAGGGTTGCCTCCCCCATGGTCAAGGTTTCTTTGGAGAAGTGTGCTATTCAGGTTTACACAAGGAACATCTACTATAGGGTTTGTGTGGAATTTGAGAAGATATCATAGCATGTCTATCACCAAATGCATCTAAATGTGTACCTATTGAGCCCCTATTAAAGAATTGTTGGAGGATATGGCTATAGGCTGTATAAAGTCAGTTATAATGAAGAGCATGCTCTAATCAGTTGTCAGTTCTGCAAGTTTCAAAGAGATGGGATATTTTTCTACCATATTCTAAAAGTTTTGACTGACAATGGGGTTAAAAAATCCTAGACCACTACATCCTTCAAAGGTGGGCACGTAGGAGAATGCAAGTTCTATATCTGAGCTGCAAGTTAATGCTCAAATGGCTACAATGCTAGAGAAATATAAGAGGGCAGTCCATTAGGCTGAATTTTCTAGAAGTAGGAAAAAGAAGGAATAACAGCTAAACTAGTGCAGCAGCAAGGCTCTGGACCGGTGCAGTATCAAGGCTTTGAACAGGCTGAACAGTTGCAGCAGCAAGGCTCTACAATTCATGAGCAGCAAGAGATCACAACAATACCAACTCCTAGAGCTCCTACATCTTCTATCATCCCTTCACCCAAAGAACTTCAATGGCATCTTTCACAACAGAATGGTGAAGCTTCTGTTGTCTCAAAAACACCAGCAAGGCAAGGGCTTACCGTCATGGGTCCAGACATAACAAAGACTAAAGGCCATCTGAGGAGAAAAAAGAAGTCAGCACTAGAAGTGCATTCAAAGAGGAAACCAAACCAATGCAGCAAGTGTGGCTCTACAGAACACAATGTAGCAACATGTAGGAAAAAGAGGTGTGTTGAAGAGAAATGATTGTTAAGATTAATTTAGGATAAATTAATTAGTGATCAATTATTGTAATTAAGTCATTAGCAACTGCTAATGATAGTTGTTTCTGTAGGCTAGAAAGACGCCGTTTGGGGCATCAGGCCCCTTCGGCAACCAGGCCCTTTGGGCATTAGGCAACTGCCTAATTAACTTGTACATATACTGTACATCATCATCAAGAAACAGACATCCGTCACTTTCATGGTTCCACAATTTCTTTCAACACGTTATCAAGCACTGCTCTACGCTGTTGCTAGTAGACAAAGAAGGAAGGAGAGGAGTTCGCCGGAACTTCACCGGAGTTGCTGCACGACAGCCTAAGGTAGAAGATGGCCCAACCCTTACCTTCCATGAATGCGATGGTTGACACCATCACCTACGCGGTTGAAGCCGCCATCGTCCGTGGCACCGAGCACCCCGGAGGCGTTCGTCGCTTCATCCTCCAGGGAGCCGTTCGCCGTGCCCTCCGCGACATCCACGACCACCGCACTCCGCTTCGTCGCCGTGGACGTCTGTCGTTGTCGTGCCAAGCGCCTCGCCCATCGGGGCTCCAATTCGCCCCTGGTGTCTGCCCGCGACATGGCCCTGCCATGTTCGCCAGGCGCATGGAGGCGAGGCCGGGGACGCCGCCACTGCCATCATCGCTGCCGAGGCCGTCGACAACGCTGCTGCCGACCCCGATGCTGCTGAACCCGTCTGCGCAACCATGGAACGGAGGTGGTGGCTCCATGGCTGCCCGCCGTGGCACCCCTCTGCTCCCCAATCGCAGCGCCGGCGCGGAGAAGTGGCCACCCGGCTTCGCCTTTGACCTCGGCGTCGCGCTCCCTCCACCCCCACCGCCATCGGGGCTGCGCTCCTACGCCCGGCGTCGCGGCCGTTCGCCGCCCGACCCAGCGCCGCACCATCCTCCCGAACGCCGACGCCCTCGGGCCCAGTTCGCCTCTTCCTCGAACGAGGGGGAGGCTGTTCCCCGCCTCTGGCGGCCTCTAATGGGCGGTGGGGGCGGATCCGCCGTTCCTGGCATGCTGCAACGGCCTTCGTGGCCGGAGCTCGCTGGGAACGGGCGGGATGCGCCCCGCCAGTCGGCCTCCATGGCTAGAGAAAGGGTCTCGGTCCTGATCTGCCATGAGAGGTAAAGGGGGAGGAGGAATGGGTACAAGATTACGGATCTGCTCATTGGACAAATGCACAGGGCAGCAGCAAGCGGCGGCGGCGGCGGTTTCAGGCGATGGTGGAGTCGAGTTGGGGAGCAATAGCTGCTCTTCTCACGGCTTGTGGAAGGGTGCCTGCTGGGCCTGTGCACTCCACCCTCGGCTGCTTGTGCCCGTGGCTGGGCCACGCTGCTTCCCTGGGCTGCTAGTTTGTTGTCTAGGAAAATTATTTTCTTTGTTATTTTTTTTCAGCAGTAGTTCAGTTAATTAGCATTTGCTTAGCTAGTTTCATATCTGCAAGAACATCACTTTATTTGTTTGATCGTTATTGCTCTGTACCCTGCTGTAAAACTCGTCATTGTATATGTATATATGGTTCGTTTGGTATATATTGCAATGCCATTTATATTTCTATTATATTTTGGAGTATGCTGGTGCACGTAAACCCCTTTGCACCACATATAGTTTATACTTGTGATTTTATTTGTTCTAAGCATGCTGGTACAACATTTAAATCCCCCTGTTTGTACCATACGCAAATCACAATTGTTTTATAATAGAAATTAGTATGTTGGTGCCCCCAAACCCCATTTTTGCACCACATACAGGTTAAATTAGCTAGTAGATTTAGTTGCAATTTAGCTATGCCATCTATAGAATTAGCAACCATTAATTACTATAGAATTTAAATTGCAATATAAATATCTTGTTTATTTTTGATAAATAACACAAGGTGATGGAGTCTATGGCATTGGCTGCATTTAATTCTTTGTGAATTATCCTGCCTAGAGACCATGCCATAGCAGTGATTTAATCACCCATTGCTGAGAGGTCTACATCATGTTTCACTGAGACTTGATGATTACCTACACCGTGTTTTTACCCAAAATAATGGTTTTGGATTGCTTATCAATGGTCTACATCCACGGGATGATTACCATTTTTCATCATATTATTTTACTATTACACAAGATGGTAGAGACCTAAGCAAAGGCTGCGTCGAATTCACTTGTGAATTATTCTACCTAGAGACCGTGCTTAGGCAGCAATATATTTGCCTACCATAAAGATCTACTCTTTGTCTATGACTTAGAGACTATCTTGCCTTATGTCTATTAAAATTTATGATGATTCATTGTACGGTCTACACAAATTTATGACTACCTCCAACACTCCAAAACTATGATAAGATATCAACTTTAAAATATTGCATTTAGTATTACAACATTACCATGTTGATTTTAATTTACCCTATGGTAAATTAATTAGCCCATGGTTTGTCCATGTAGGATCATGGCTACTAAGGAGTTTGATGAACTCGCGTTAGATGGTAGCAATTACCCTACCTGGGCTTCTTTGCATCTCATAGTCTTTTGGCTACAATTCAGGAACCCCAAGCTGGGGTTGCCCTGCAAGATAAGCAAACCTACACTGCTTTGGCTTTGCTACGGTATTATATTCATAAGGACCTTAAATCTGAATACCTTATGATTAAAAACCCTCGAGAATTATGGCTCGCTCTTAAAGAGAGATATGATCAGCAAAAAGAACTCATTTGGCCCGAGGCCAATCATGAATGGAATAATCTATGTCTCCAAGATTTTAAATCTGTGGCAGACCATAACCATGTTGTTCATAGGATTTGCTCTAAGTTAAAGTTTTGCGAGAAAGAGCCAACGGATACAAATAAGATAGAGAAAACTCTCTCTACCATGCTTCCATCTGATAGAGTATTGCAACAGCAATACAGGGCTCACAATTACTAAGCTTATTCCCAGCTTATTCATATGTTGACTCAAGTAGAAAAAATGATGAACTTCTTATGAAGAATCATCATAAGCGCCCTGTTGGTACGGCACCTCTGCCTGAAGTTCACAACGTACAGAAAGATAATAGGAATAAAAAGAAGTTCAATGGACCTGATCCAAAGAACAAATTTGGTAAGCGCAAACACAATAGGAGACAAAGACCTAATTCCAACAAGAGGAACAAGGACAATGCGAAACCCAAAAATGACAAGAAGTGTCATACATGTGGAGATTTTTCGTATTTTGCCAAGAATTGCCGTGCACCTAAGCATTTGGTTGCTTTATACCAAAAGTCTTTAAAAGAGCAAAGGCGGCGGGGAGATACAAGATATGAGGCACACTTCAATCTTGCATCTGAGGCTGCAAAGGAAGAAAGTTGTTCACATCAGGCCCCAAAGAAACTAGTGAACAACAAGGCTCTTAATATTGAAGAGAAACTTCCATCAACGGACAACATACTCCTAGACTTTAGTTACGGAGATATGTTTGGAGATTTCGAGTAATCTCGGTCAAATTTGATATCACACTTGATTGTTGTTGTACATAGTCTAAGTCATACATAGTTTAAATAATTATTTAGTGTGCTTATGAGTTGTACAAAGTTGTTTATATTGTTGTTAAATTGTATAACTCATAAATATTATGATACCATACTCTTGTATTAAATATTTAATATATCTTGTATGTATAGCTCTATATGTTGTATTTCAGTTTTCATTTACATTTGTTTTACATATAGATGTCTGTTGCACTCAATCCACCGGAGGAAGAATTATGCCTTGTGGACTCATGTACCACAAACTCTATACTTAGAGAGATGAAGTATTTTCAGACTCTTAAGAAAAGATAAGGAAATATTATGACCATCGCTGGACACGATGCATTGATAGTTGGTTCAGGTAGAGCCACTATTACTCTCCCTATGGGTACGCAGATTACGTTAGAGGATGTCTTGTTGTATCCTGACTCTACTCGTACCCTACTAAGTTTTAGAGATATCCGTAAGAATGGTCTACATGTTGAAACACATATAGACCATAAAGAGGAATTTCTTCTGATTACTAAACTTACTGGATATGGCAAGCAGATCTGTGAAAAGATTTCTTCACTCCAAACTAGATTGTACTTTACATACATAAAACCCATAGAACATGTTGACTATAAGATAATTTTCCAAGATGTCAATACATTCTGCAATTGGCATGATCGACTTAGGCATCCTGGAATAGGGATGATGCGGAAAATTATTAGCAATTCCATTGGTCATGATATAGCAAATGCCAAATTTCTCCAAAATAAAGATTTTTGTTGCACTGCTTGTGCCATGCGGAAATTAATTTTAAGACCATCACCTCTTAAAATTAGAACTGAACCACTCAAATTCCTTGAAAGAATTTAAAAAGATATTTGTGGTCCGATCCAACCATTGTTGGGGTCGTTCAGGTACTTTATGGTATTGATAGACGCATCTACTAGATGGTCTCATGTGTGTCTCCTATCGACACGCAACCATGCCTTTGCCAAAATAATGGCCCAACTTATTAAGTTGAAGGCACATTATCCTGAACACCGGATTCAATCCATCCGAATGGACAATGCTACTGAATTCTCATCCCACGCTTTTAATGATTATCGCATGGCATTGGGAATTCAGGTTCAGCATTCAGTTCCATATGTACATACACAAAATGGTTTGGCTGAATCATTGATTAAAAGAATCAAGCTCATTGCAAGACCTTTGTTGATGAATTACAAATTGCCTACGTCGTGTTGGGGTCACGCAGTTCTACACGCTGCTGATTTGATCCAACTACGACCAACTGCATATCACGAAACCTCCCCATTGCAGTTAATACGTGGGAATCCTCTGAGTATTTCCCATTTGCGTAAATTTGGGTTATTTGTATACGTACCCATCTCACCACCTCCTCTCATAACATCGATGGGCCCTCACGAGAAATTGGGGATCTATGTGGGATATTCATCTCTGTTGATCATTAAGTATTTAGAACCTCGGCGGGGATCTATTTACAGCCCAATTCAACGATTGTATATTTAATGAGGATCATTTTTCGGCATTAGGGGAGAATTGTACCAAAAAAAATGCCGAGAAAATTGATTGGAATGTTGAAGGCATTTCATTTTCTCGATCCACGTACTATAGAAACTAAACTACAAGTTCAAAGAATTATTGATTTGCAAAATATTGCAAACAATCTGCTAGATGCTTTCTCTAATTATAAAGGTGTCACAAAGTCTCTCCATCCTACAAGGAATGTGCCAGAATGAGTGGAGGTACCTAATAAAACCACTCAACCCCCTATTAGCAAAAAGAGGGGGAGAAGCACTTGCAAGAAGCAAGATGTGATTGCTGGTAACCATAAGAAGACTGGAAATGCAACTCAATCTTTGATTGAAAGACACCTAGAGGACATACATTGTCCTGTGGATAGAAGTGATCCACAATCTAGCTCAGTTATGCGCATACACACTGAGGCTAAAATATCGGAAGACCCTGGATCCATCATTTCGGGAAGTCATGATGAATCTTTAAGGGTAGACGAAATTGCCATAAATTTTGTAGAGACTGGAGAGCCTTATAATCATAAGTCCACAATAGTCGACTGTTACTTCTCTGAAGAAATTGCAAATATCCTTCTGACTGATTCAGATCCTAAGTCTATGGCTGAGTGCAAGAAGCGCTCGGACTGGGATAAGTGGAAGGTAGCAATTGAAATAGAGATTGCCTCACTTAATAAAAGGAAGGTGTTTTCGGCTGTAATGCTAACACCTCCTAGTATCTTCCCTGTAGGATACAAATGGGTTTTCGTTCATAAAAGGAATGAAAACAACGAAGTGGTGAGATATAAAGCAAGGCTAGTGGCACAAGGTTTTACGCAAAGACCTAGCGTTGATTTCAACGAAACCTACTCTCCGGTAATGAGCGGAATAACATTCCCATACTTAATATCCCTGGCAGTACAAAATTGTATACTTGTATGGGTCATTGGACTCTGAGATATAAATGAAAGTTCCCGATGGAATCAATTTACCAGACCCTAAGGCAAATCGCAACATGTATTGCGTCAAGTTGCAGAAGTCATTATATGGCTTAAAGCAGTCAGGCCGAATGTGGTACAATCGGTTAAGTGAATTCCTTAAGTTGAAGGGATACACAAATAATGATGACTGCCCATGTGTCTTCATTAAGAAATCATCAACAGGATTTTGTATTGTATCGGTATATGTTGATGACCTCAATATCATTGGCAACGAATCCGATATTAATGAAGCACGTCATCATTTAAAGACGGAGTTTGAAATGAAGGATTTGGGTCAAACCAAATTTTGCTTGGGTTTACAACTTGAGCATTTTGATTCTAGTATATTTATATACCAAGCTGCCTATGTCCAAAAGATATTGGAGAAATTCAATATGGACAAGTCATATCCAACAAAAACCCCGATGGTAGTGAGATCCTTAGATGTAGATAAGGATCCTTTTAGACCACGGGAGAAAGGAAGATTTTGGGACCACATTTCCCATACCTTAGTGCCGTTGGAGCACTTATGTATCTTGCAAATAACACCCCGCCGGATATTGCATTCACAGTTAATTTGCTAGCAAGACATAGTGCTTCTCCTACCAAACGTCATTGGGTAGGAGTTAAGACAGTTATGAGGTATCTCAACGGTACTAGAGATCTTGGATTATTCTATAGTAGAAATCAAGATCCAATTTTGTTAGGATATACAGATGCTGGTTATTTATCAGATCCCCATAATGGCAGATCACAAACTAGCTTTGTATTCTTGCAAGGTGGAACAGCAATATCTTGGAATTCTGCAAAGCAGACATTAGTATCTACTTCCACCAATCACTCTGAAATAATTGCTTTATATGAAGCATCACGTGAATGTGTATGGCTTCGCAGAGTGGTAAACCACATAACTCAGTCATGTGGTATTGGTGCACTTGAGACACTGACTATTATCTTTGAGGATAATTCGACATGTGTTACTCAAATGGAATCTGGTTATATTAAGAGTAATATGACTAAACATATTATTCCAAAATTATTTTACCCCCATGAGCTCCAAAAGAATGGAGAAATTGAAATCTTGCAGTCTAAATCTTGTGATAACCTTGTGGATTTATTCACAAAGTCTCTACCATACTCCGCATTTCATAAATGTGTCAAAGGCATTGGTATGAGAAGGCTTAAAGATTTGCAAGAATTAGGGAGAATCTCTCTAAATAGAACTTGCTCTAACTACACATTATACTCTTTCCTTTATATGAGTTTTACTGTTCTAGAGTTTTCTCACATAAAGTTTTTAACGAGGTAATGGTAACACATAGTAAGTGTCATAATTATCTATTTTTCCTCATAGAGGTTTTTGGAAGATAATTATGGCATATTTGATCTTTGATCAAAGTTGTTTTAGACTATGTCTTTAGGGAAACCTAAAGGGTCTATTAACATCGGGAGATATATATATCATGGTCTTCCTCCTTATTTTTCCCACTAGGTTTTTAAGGAGTTTTGCCTGGTATATCGATATACTTTGGTTTTTCCCACAGGGTTTTCCAAAGCTTCAAGACGATGACTGATGGACAAATAACAAATGCCTACACAAGATCAATTGATCAAGGGGGGTGTTAAGATTAATTTAGGATAAATTAATTAGTGATCAATTATTGTAATTATGTCATTAGCAACTGCTAATGACAGTTGTTTCTGTAGGCTAGAAAGACACCGTTTGGGGCATCAGGCCCCTTCGGCAACTAGGCCCTTTGGGCATTAGGCAAATGCCTAATTAACTTGTATATATACTGTACATCGTCATCAAGAAACAGACATCCGTCACTTTCACGGTTCCACAATTTCTTTCAACAATGATGAAGGGGAGGAACACATAATCAAAAAAGAATTTCAAGACTTAGTTTTTAAGGATTTGTTTTCCATTTTTTACTTGCAGAAATGACACTTAAGTTAAATGTAATTTTTTTCAAGACTAAGCAGCAAGTGTCACTGTTTTCTACTTTTCCCCCTTATATAATTTAACACTCTGCATTGCCTAGTTAATGTAATGTGTTCTATCATATTAAGTTACTAAAAATGGTTGCTGAAATTTTTTTAAAAAAAAATATAGATTAATCTATCTATTCACTATTGGATTGCCTTTTAGATTTTATTTCATAAGTATGGCCTGGTCTGTTTTCTAGAAATGGTTCTAAGGATATGTCTTATATATATTCAGCACATCATAATTGCTTTTGTTTTCATGCATAAATGCCTTGTGTATCATACTAAATTGCTAGTTTTATTCCCACATACCTAGCCCAGCAGTAACTTGTCCCTCCATTTTGTAATATTATTATGGTGTGTCAACCACTTGTATGTCAGTAGCTTTCGTATCTTAGGAATATATTTCTCCTTGTAGTTGTATATTGATCGACCATTACAGTGCTCAGCATGCATGAGCATATGAAATCCACAATCATGGCTGCAATAACACAATGTGCGGCACTTATTAGATTTAACCAATGTATACAATCTACACCACAAGAAGCGGTTTCATTTTCAGATTACTTATTTGATTGTTTTGGCACACCAATGTCCACAACCTTGTAGTTCTCTATGTTATATCTTGAGTTTGGATAGTGCTTCCTCCATAGAGTTTCAGTGCCTTCTATGATGGTGTTATAGCTTTTTCTTAGCTTTCGTCTCCCAAACTCCTCATCGAGTCCATTACCTTGAATATGTTTTGCCCCTTAGGTTTAGAACTAGCAAATAGTAGTGTCCTGGTCTATCTGACCCTTTGTCTCCTATGGCCCCAAGCACATGGAACATTACATGTGTTGTTTTTGTTTACATCTTTTTAGTTATATGCCTACAAAACATAACAAATCTGGATATTCTGAATTTTAGGGAAAAATTCATATGTGAACACACCATCTGACAGTGGTCAAGGTGGTTATCAGCATGATAGAATAAGTGTGACACTGCTGATCTATCAACCTGGCCAGATGGTGTGTTCACCTATGAACCTAGCCAGAGCGTTAATCCACAGATACTCAAAATATTGGAATTTGCTTGACATGCTTGCTATCTGTTCATCGTGCCTTTTGTTCTAGCAGTCTCTGATGCTATCAGTTTAGTTTAGTCATACTATTTCGACAAGCAACATATTAGCATTTGCAGTAAGTGCAATTTGAGAACTAAATAGATTGAGCACCTAATTGTTGATGTACATTGAGCATTAAACCTACAATGTGAATAGAACGAGGACCTACTTGAAAACTAAAATGCAAACACTAGCCAGTGAATCTGAAATCTAAATAGAATGAGGGCTACTGATGTGCAGTCACCACAATACCTATCACGCAAATAGAACAACAGGTACATGGAATCAAGCCTTGTTTAATTGTTTAAGCTGCTCGCCATTGTGGATCCGATCTACACATGCAGTGAGCCAAGCCAATGGATTTCGGTACACGCAAAACCATGTCGACCTGAAACCAGACAATAGAGCAAAGATTGGGATTACACCCAAAATGCTAGAGGACTAGCAGGCGGAATGGAAGTACCTCAACAGCGTCCACACTAGAATGTTGATGCCTAGGCGACCTCCTGTTGGTGACCTCCCATTCGCGCCGCAGCGTCTCGATTCATCCGCAAAATCCGCAAATCTGGCGATTGGTTTGATTCACAAAATCCGCAAACCAGGATCTTCTCTTCTCCTTTGCACGGATGAGTGCTACCTCCGGTGAAGCACCTCGGACATTGTCCCTGGAACGCACGTGGTCACCGGGGATAGGGGAAGAGCAGCTATGCCCATCAGTGAGGTTCACAGTGCCAGCAGGGAAAGCCTGCACGACAGCAAGGACGGTGAAGGTTTGTGCAGTCGTCGGCGATGGGTTGTGTAGGCCGCCAGGTGAGCACTGCCGTGGTAGCCGGGGGAGGGCAAGGGGCTCCGCAGCCATGAAGTGCTGCATCACCGAGGAAATCACTGGTGGGGTGGAGATGGAACGGGGAAATGAGGAAAGCGAAGAGAGGAGAGGAAGGGAGCCGGAAAGACGGGTGCGAGTCCCAATATTTGAACAGTGCGATAGGTGGGTACCCCATCGAGCAATTTTTGATCCCACGACCCACGGACGGGTGTGCGCACTGAGCGATGCCAGCGCGCGCTTGTAATGTGGCATTTAGGATCTTGTATTTTCTATTGTCTCTCCCTTTTGTTGACCATGTTCACGACAAATTAGTGTGTACAGTCGATTATATTTCTTTCTCATATGTTCTTTCCTTGTGTTGAATTTTAAAAAGCTAGGAAATCTATTAAATTTATTTGTAATTTCAATTGTTAGAATAAATTGATATTTCATTTGATACATTATGACCGCTAACAGTGGTATCAGGCTATCTATCTCCTTGTAATTGGATCTCTAACCTTTTAGAATGTTCCAAATTCCACTTTCCAGCATCCAAGTCGGGATCAATACCAGCAAAAACATTTGGAATACCCCACAAAAAAATTCAAAACAAGGTTAGAGCACTGCCAAATTTGTTTGAGAAAGAAGAGCAAAGTAATGATAGCATGACCAAAAGTGAACCAACCCCTTGGACAGCTGTGAAAAACACCGTCTCATTTGAATGTAGCTCTATCTTATTCAAAAATACCCCTAATTGAGCATGCCTCCTATATTTTTTTTCAGTGGTAGGATCAGCATAACGTACTCTAGTAACTTCACTACCATATAACTCCACCGTTATGCCTACTTGTTTAACACTGTATTTGGATTCTACTCTTTTAAATGTAACGTCCTTATTAATTGAGAAAATATGTGGATTGTTTTATTTATTTATTGTTCATACATTATAGCAGCAACCGTGTATATTTTAAAATGATATCATATCTTTGCAATCAAATGAATCATCTTCCATCTAACCTAGCCAGACAGATCCATTAAATTTCAAGGCAATTTTCAGGAAGCACTTTTCCTGGACAAGCACTCCAATTTTTTTTAAACAATGCCAAACACACATACAAGCAAGAACGAATTTGTTTCAGTAAAAAAAAAGAAGAAAAAAATTTCCACATACAGCATAAGAACAGAGTTGGTCATACCGGGGTGGCAACGGAAGATCAGGATTGGTGGCTGTATGTGTATAGAAGACGATGGAGGTGGATCCTTATGCTACTTCTGCACTTCGTGGACAGCGGCGGCGCTAGGGTTTGCCGCGACAGAGTCAAGGGGCAGCGGCGACGAGTCTGTTGGCTGAGGGCATGGCGGCCGCCGGCCGGTGGCGGCACTGGTGGTGGCATAGGCTCGAGGCAGGGAGAGGCAGACGACTATAAGTTTACACTACTATATAAGTTTATTGAATTTTTTTTAAAAAAAAACTATAATAGTTTGTACCAAATAAATATTAGTAGATCCATCATCAACTATACCTTTCGTAGTATATATATTCGAAGAAACAACCATCCTAATCACTAAACCTAAAATCAAGAATAAGTAACAATAAACAAGCCGATGCAATACAGTCCCTTAAATATATTTGCTCAGTGCATAGTTAGTACAGGTCACTCCAGTCTCCATGATGCACGGCCGCATGCAATGCTTATTTTGATATTAACTATTTTCTCCATCCTAAATTATAAGACATTTGACTTTTTTCTTTTAAGTTTGACCACTCGTCCTATTCAAAAAAATACAAAAATAGAAAAATTTAAGTTATTCTTAAAGAACTTAAGCAAGTCATAGCAAAAAAAATGATATTTTGTAAAATTTTTTGAGTAAGACAAGTGGTTAAACTTGATGTTAAAAAAGTCAAACGTCTTGTAAATTAAAATGGAGGAAGTACAACACAACCATGAATTGATGAGCAATTAGTTGGTTGGGTTTCTTATATGGCAACCTCCTTGCTCGGGTTTAAATTTGTGACTTGACACAAATTTATTTTAAAAAAAATTAATAGTGTTGTTCTTTTAGTGATATCTGATATTCTTGTCAACAGCGACAAGATCGTCAATCTTGAGATCTGTCATTTCAATCTAAGTCCTTCTTCGGAGGCGTTCAAAGGCGCCACCGGTGAGTAGAGAGTGAGCCCCATACTGCTATGTTGTCAGGTTGCACTCACAAATGATGAGTAGGGCAGCGGCGGACAGGAGATGGCCGGATGGCACCATTCTTGCTAGATGCATGAATTGATGCTCTTAAAGTGTACATATATATAAAGAGAGAGGTGAAAAACGGGAACCCTCAATTCAAAAGGGTACCCCTCCGCGTCACTCCTGGCGAGCAACAGGAGGGGTGAACTGTCTTCCCTCTCCGGTCACTGTTGACCGGTGCGCGACGGCGGCGGCGCCCAGCAGCGAAGCCGAAACAATGTTCGTTCGCTCGTGCCCGCCTCGACCCTTGCTTTCCTTTATTTCCGTCCTCCCTCCCTCCATTTCCGTAAACCAATTGTTGCCCTTACGAGCTTTGCTCATTATAGGTGCAGTGCCTAGGGTGGATCTAGGGTCTCCATGGCCGAATCCGGTCATCTCTGCTTGTCCCAGGTGCTGGTCCCATCATTCCTATTTACCTCCTCCTCTCTAGCTAGGCGCCCCTTGCCTCGCCGTGGCCAGCAGCGGTTGCTTGTGTCTTGGCAACCACCAGGCATATTGCTCTCCTATGGCGTCCGCACCCTGAGGTGAGCCCTCGTCAATGCTTTGCTTGGTGGGGATGACGCGCTGACTGAGGCGGGTCCTCGTCAATGTCTCTGTTGGTCTTTGCCACTGATGTTTTGTGGATGTCTCAGGCTCAGTTTGCTGGTTTGATGGTTGAGGATCTCCACCCCTACTTTTTCTTGTTCTATATGTCTAGTGGTAATCGATCCTTGAATTACCGTTTAGCTCAATTTGTATTAAAAACTTGTAGTTCTTAATGAAATATGTGTCCAACGACCCGCTCATGAAGGGTGGAAAGGCAAGCTAAGCTGGCAAGTGATGTATAGTCTTATGAAGAATCGATCAGGACAAAAAAAAAATTTGTGATGAATTGGATCTTTGTTGTAAAGCTATAACGGAATTTGAGTTATTCTTTGTCTTTGCAATTAGTTGGCATCATGGAAAACTTCTCAGCCGCGCGTTGGAGTTAGTTAAACTTCGTAATCGTCATTTGTCAGATGATGTGTACGTATATGCGGCATGCGTCCAGTAGCTGCATCCGTGGCTAATGTACACTTGTCTTTCTTATTCGCTTTTGTTGTGCCACATAAATAAAGCGTTCCGGGGCATAATTTGGGGGCCTTGCATTATGCAACTTCTGTCATGCTTGGCTGCACTGAAAATGCAATAAATAGTCACTTCGACTTTATTAACGTTCTAATTATCTACTCCCTCCCCGTACCAAATTAAATCGACTTTTAAAGTTGTTCCAACTTCTAAGTCAAATTATTAAACTAAATTTAAATTAACTTATAACCGTAGTGCATCTCCAAACCATATCTAAGACTTCAGGATTTATGCTGGCAATTTTCACCAACCTCCCCGACTCACGAGTATTAAGTTTGAATTTGAATGCAAACTGGGAGCACGTGCATTCTCTCCCTGGACTTTATTTAGGTAGCCCAGAGCAGTTTCAAATAGATACGTACAAAACAACAAAAAACTGGGCCCACACAACGACAGAAGCAGCATCTTATTTTTTTTTTTTTTTTTTGAGCGGGTTTGGGCTGTTTTAGGATCCAAGGGTAATGCTTGTAGAGGTTTGTGCACGTGGAGGGCTGGGCTGAGCCTGCCACCGGCAGCTTTCATCGTCCCGATTGACAGGGCTTGATGAAACTAGATGGCCCCACTCATCTCTTACGCGGTGCCGTGATTCTCGGAGCCAGACGGTCATTTTGCCCCTCGAAGTTTTCCCCACCGTCCCGGCCCGAAAAAGTCCTCCAGTTTTTTGCAAATCAACGCCGTGGCCTCCCCCATGGGTGGGCCTTTCCATGGGCCGCGGGCTGCTGCCGAGCCAGCGCCACCGTCAGGGCCCAAATAAAAATCAGAAAAATGTCAAACCAAGCCGAGGACAGTTTCAATCTAAACGCTTTGCATGCTATTCTACAAATGATGGGCTTTTTTTTTTTTTAACAGATACAAATGCTAAACGCTGAGACAGACCATCGCAACATGTTTTAAAAGCGTGGTATTTTTTCGTACGGCAATATGCAAATTTTCATCTCGGGCTTGTTTCCTGTTGAGGAACCGATTAAACAGGGCTTGAATGATATATAAAATGGCAATAATAAAAAAAAAAAATGGCAAGTCGACGCTCATAAGAATGACGATGAATGAAACACAAAATGCCTAGAGAGGAATCCTGTGGCATCATTCATTACAGCAATACATTGAGAAGGATCAACTGTTACGAAATTCCGAGTACAAAATATTGAAAATGTCAGCATATAAGCTGTATCAAACGGCAAGTCGCCTCCCAGTTGTTCAGATCCTGATGACGAAATTAACTGCCACACAATAGAGCTCCAAAAGTTTACAGCTCTGACTCTAAACTAGTTCTTCACGCCTCAAAACTGTGGACTGGACTCTGCTAACCTCAACGAGTTGCCTGCTGAGCTGCTTGAGCTGGCTCCACGATGTTCTTTGCGAGCATGTAGGTTCGCATGTTAAGGCCCTTCAAGCTCTCGATAATCTGCTCATGGCTGCATAAAGATTGTATTCCCCCATAAATACGTGGTACAAATAAGAATATAAAGAATAATTATAATCCCCCTACAGCAAATAATTACGTATTCCTCAACTATAGTAACACAAATGTAAAGAAAAAAAAACGTTATGAATCGACTGACATGGTGCATGCATGGACAAAGGAACTTACACATTGACTTGATTGGTCGTCATTATAAGAGTTCCTGACACTGAATCGATCCTGGCATCCAGTTTCGAGCTCCTAACCAAGTTCATTATCCACAACTCCGCCTCATCATAGCTCATGTTCAGCTTCTGAGAAAGCATGCTGTCCATTGCAACAAAGGAGATAAGTTCACAACCAAGTTCCTATATGGTCCACGAAATATTGGGTACAAACCAACATGGACTAACCCTGACAATGCTACATTTGTTCAAAATTAACAGGTTTAGTAAACAAAATGAATTTTGCTTCCCAAATTGTGCAGTCAAAACACAATGTTAATTAATACACCCCATAGGGCATTACATTGTTGTGATTAAGAACAAGATCTGAAATCATCTAGCTATATAATACAGGAAATAGCGCCAGAATAGGTAAGAGTGACAAATACTTAGTAACTGGTAAGCAAATTAGAAAAAACATATTGATGCTCATCAATCATCATCATCCCACCAAATAACTGAATGAGAAATTTTGCCAACCATTGCAAAGTAGAGTCATAAACACCCACCTGATATCAATGCACCGATGGATACGGCAGTATGTCTCAAAAATAAACAGACGTGCATTTTCAAGGAACTCATCTCTCAAAGGAACAGTGACAAAATTTCCCTCTTCAATGCGCTTGCCCAGGAAAGGATCATTCAGTATAACCTAGAAAAGTAGACATTAGAAGATGTAAATTAGCAAGTTTTATAGTATATAACAATAATTACTGCTGATTATTGGGACTGTAATGCTATTGTCAGAGCAAAGCAGAATGTGGAATTACATTCAAGCATGTTGCAAGCCCTAAAACCCCTATCTCATTTAAATACCCCACCAAATAGACCAAATTATTATACAGATTACACAAGATGACATCCCTGATGCATACATTCAAGAAATAGGTAATGTATAGATCAAGAATAAACCATTTTACTGGGTCAAACATTTAAAAGAATTGACAAGTGAGGGTTATTTTACAAAAGGATGTTTGCCCAAAAAAAGATCCATTCTCTTTCAAGCTTTCAATATTTCAAGAAGCACACACATGAAGTTTAACAAAATTTCAGGCCTTGATTGAAGATTGCAGAAAACAGCCTCGAAATTACCTGCTCACACTCCATGAGTTTCTGTTGAGCACCATCAAAATCATAGTTGACATATAAGCATTCCAGAAATTCAGTTATGGGATCCTTGTAGCTATGCTGCTCCTGCTGAATGACCTTAATCAACTCTTTAAGCATATTCCTTCTCCTTTTGTTCACAACAACTGCAGTAGCTAGGTATCTCAGAAGATGGTGTGCATTTGTCTGTATAGCATTCAAGTATCTGCAACGGAAACAAGTGAGCACGCAAATTTAGTGGTATATTCAGAGCATAAAACCTTATAACACCAAATCAAAGACAAAAAATAGTAGTGATATCAAACTGGATTTGAATCAAGTTCAAATTTCTCAAAAAAAAACAATTAGACAAAACCTACTAGTGGAAACGTGTTCTAAACTTGCATGTATATCACCTGATACATTTAAGAGTGAGAACTGTTAACTGAAAATGAAGCATTCACTAATTATTGAATTCTAAAATATCTACATGCATCTAAAAAGAAATATAGAAATGTGGAAGAATGTTTTACTAACTTCAAAACTATTGATAATAAGTTGCTGCATCCTAAACTACTATTGCCAGATTTTTACACACGAACCTGTCCTGGAAGAACAGATCAATGATCCCATTTCTACCATTTTCATGGTTAAAGAAGATGAACAGAGCCCAATGCATCAGCCATATCCTGTTCTGGAGCTGATTCAGAGGTGATGAGAAGTTCTGCCAAAAGATAAGGATGGAACAAGGTTAGTAATATAACGTACACAAAGAACAAAGAACACAGTAAGAAACATTGAGGGTAAAACCTTTGAATCAATTATTTCCTTCAAGCGGTTGAGTTCCTCCAAAGCCACATCCCAGTTCTGCATTAGGATTTCTGCTGCCAGCTTTCCCCAGAGGGCACTCACACTCCGCTCACTGTTTGTGCACAAAGCACGATACTGGTACAGGTAATCAGCAGCCCCTGAGTAGTTACCACACTCAAACTGAAATTTGGCATACTGATATAGAGCTTCAATCTGGTCAGGACCAATCTGCATTATTAAATAAGGACTGATCAGTTAATTAGCAATTAGCACAGCAGCATATAACAATAAAAGGCCACAGCTTCAATGTTTCATCTGAATTTTGATCTTAGTTTTTATGCATTTTGCTTTCTGTACAGTGCTCTGAAGAGATAACTTGACTCTGGATTGTCCCCTACTACAGTTGACAGAACATAAACCTGTATTCACCCCAATTTGCAAGAACTTTTTTGGACTAAATAAAAGAAGATACAAGGGAACCAACTACGAAGAACTACATATGTCATGATTTTAGGACACCTACACTAGAATACCTATAACAGAATTATGCATACTGCCAGGGGAAAAAAACACATCTCGCAGTCTACTTATCTGATGCAAAATGTGGGAGCAAAAGTCAGTATTCTACTAATTCAAGATTCCTCACAACATGGCGCAGAACTAGAACCAAATCGTTGTATGCCAATTATACATAACCACATGCAACACCTAGCCCCTAAGATGCCTTCGAGGTATGAGCAAATCAGTTTAAGGCTTTTAATGGTACACAACCTCCTAACTTTACAATGGCAACTGGCGACTCTCCAAAACACGGAATTAAAGTATATCTTAAAAACGGGACTGAAGCAGAGGGGGTGAGGGGGGAAACCCGGACCTGGTATCGCTCCTGGAGCATGTGGATGTTGTACTGTTTGTCAGGCCTGAGCTCCTGCACGAGCTGCGGGTTCTGGAGGAAGGCGACGAGCGGGGCGGCGGCCTCCTCGAGCGACCTGAGCCTGGACACGACCTCGGCGCGGCGCTTGACCATGTCCTCGGGGACGTCGTCGGTGCCGTGGAGCGACTTGTGGATGTCCATGGCGTAGTCGACCATGTTGGTGCCGCTGAGGAGGCGGATCTTGGCCTCCAGGATCTCGGGCTCCGAGTAGAGCTGCCGCTCCTGGAGGAACTCCAGCAGCGGGAACACCAGGTGGCGGTCCAGCTGCGCCGCCATCAGCGCCGTCAGGTCGTGCTCCGCCATGGCTGCCGGTGCTGCGAGCCTCCTAGCTGCCTCTACCGGAGGCGGCTAGGGTTAGGGTTCCTTTCGGGTTCGAGGGGGGGGTGGCGGCGGCGCGGGGAGGAAGAAAGCGAGGAGGGAAGTCGAGAAGGGTTGCGGGTTGGGTTTCTGTGGTTTTGTGACTCGGCTGCCGATCGATGTCGTCCCACGTATAAACGGACGGCCAGATGAGAACTCTTCTTTTGGACCATTGTTTTTTGTGAAAATAATGCTAATTTGGGCCAGATTTTGAGCTAACTCCCATCATTCCAAATGATAAGATGATTGATTTTTTCTGATCTCAAGTTTGAGCACTCATTTTATTTAAAAAATATACAAACATAGTAAAATGTAAGCTTATTTTTTAAGAATTTTTATTAATAAAGTTAGAGAAAATAATATTTTATTATATTAAGGACAAAAATGCCAAACATCTTATAATATAGGATGGAGAGAGTAGTTCTTTAGGGAGTTCCATTTGATATAGTTTTTTGAGTCCTTTATATAAAAAGTAACAATAACTAGGAAAGAGCTCAAATTTGTATTTGGTGAGATTGCAATTTCAAACCATAATAAAATCAAAAAAGACTTGAAAATCAAATTAGTTGTTATCTTTGACAACACATATTTTTGCTTTTGCATGGGCTCATCTCTACATCTTCATGCACTTTTTTCTGTCCATGTAAAAAGCGCAAGGTAGTTTGTGTTGAGGGAGGTACTAGCATAAATATCTTTTAGTTTATTAAGTGGTGGAATATAAAAGATCTTTTAGTTTATTTTTAAACATCAAAGCTAAAAGAATAAATTGGAAAAGAAATACCTAAATTCTTATTAGATCTGTATCAATGTCAAACATGTTAAAGTCACCTCTGAATACAGTGGCATAATTTATTTAAACTATAGTTTAGCTAACTTACAAAAGGGACTTATTGGATAGAGACAAAAGCTTCTTATATATCAAGGGCCATATCCTCCAAGTTTTGATTATGTTGCTATTCCACTAGGTTGCACGTTCACTAATTTTGTGAAAATTAGGAATGGTGATAGAACAACAGAACATGTTAGTCAATTTTTTCAATTATTAAATTTTTTATTTTCATTATCATTAATTAAATAACCTTTTCACAGTTTGCTCCGTTGCCTCAAATTTTGTTCATTTTTTGGAACAATTAGAGAAGAAATTTTCATGATCATTTTTATTATGGGAATTTGAGTTGAATTTGAGCCATTTAACATCCGAATTTGATTACATTAAAAGGTTTAAGATACCAAAATGTTATGAATATTTCTGAAAGAGATCTTGCCAAATTAGCTCTCAATGGTTTGAGGTCTACAAAAGAAAGATTTTAAGGCTATGAATCCATAAATATTAATCAAATTTAGCAAAGTGCTTTGGCTCAAGAAAGTTACAAAACTAAAATCCGATCATCATGGTATACATATGATTAATTACTTGTGGCCCATAATTTGGACGTTGAGGGGAAAGATGTTTATGTCATTGAACTCCCTAAACACTCCTAAACATAGATTCTTGCAATTCCTTAAAGTCGATTCATAAAAGTCCACAAAATGAGGTAAATTTACCTTTGATATTTCCACATGTGACAAGATTTATGATGAGCTAAGTAATGGGCAGATCAATATTTTAATATGTTAAGATGAGTTAAAGTTGCGGGCCTACTGTACATGATATAAAACATTCTCATGCAAGCAATGATTGCAATGTTTTTTCATAGATACTCCATTTGTCCTCACAATAGTTCATTTTAGACTTTCACAACATCGGACCATTCATCTTGTTCAAAATTTTGTATAAACAACATCTATCTTGTTATACCTTATTTTATCATTAGAGATAATAATTTATTTATTTTATAATATCTACAAAAATTTTAAATAAAGGATTAAATGTAATGTTTGAAAACTAAAAAACAACACTTTTTAGGGAGAAAGGAAAATCCTAGTATTTCTGGGGTTTATTTACTAATTAAAAAGCTTACTAGGATTTGGTTATGAATCTTGGTTGCTAATTCGTTCCCCTTCATTGTCCAAATAGAACATAAAACCTTCATCCACTTAATAAGGAATACATAAAGAACAATAATTCTTTGTCTAGAGAAGTTACCCTTGTACTTATGTTGTAGTGTTTAGTCTTTACTCCTTTCGTTCTAAATTGTAAGATGTTTTAATTTTATAGATACATAGTTTTTAAGATGCACTAAGGGCTTGTTTTGATCCATTAACACTAAAAACTATCAGCTAAAATTGATCCTAATGGATCTAAGTAGACCTACTAATAAACCTACTAATTATTAATTGAAGGTTCTAATTATTAGTTCCATTAGCAAGTTTTAGAGTTGCTAATTGGTTTTTTTTTGGGATTTAGAGTTGCTAATTGATGCTAATAGTTCATATATGCACTTTCAACTTACAATGCAACTACCTATTAGTAGTGGATCCAAACAATCTCTGCTAAAAATTTTAGTACTAAAAGATATAAATTGGTCGTTAGATGTTCATTATGTGTAGATATACTAGAAAAAGCCAAATTGTTTAACTATAATTTAGAACAGAGCAAGTATATAGTAGGTGTTTTAAAGCATACAAATAATTACTCTACTAAGGGAAAAACAAAATTTCCTTTTTTTTACATATGCAAGCCCCCCAGATTCACGACCGTAAACACTTTTAATCCTACCTTTCCGTTTTTACTGACAACATATTTTTCTATCTGTTTTTACTGGTGGCGGGTGTCGTTGTGTTGACAACCCAAACCCACCACCAATCAAATATTCAAATTTGACCTGCCTACACTCTCCACTCACAAAACCCCCTCCTTTCCCACCAACTCCTGCTTTCCTCCCTCCTCCGATTCCATCCCCGCGCCGCCGCCTTCGCTCTTGCACGCAGCTCAACATCAGCCATGGCGGAGCACGACCTGACGCCGCGCCTGGCCCCTCACCTCGACCGCCACCTGGTGCTCCCGCTGCTGGAGTTCCTGCAGGAGCGGGGCCTGTACCCGGAGGAGGAGGTGCTGGCCGCCAAGCTCCGCCTCCTCGCCGGCACCAACATGGTCGACTACGCCATGTCCATCCACAAGTCGCTCCACGGCACCGACGACGTCCCCGGGGACATGGTCGCGCGCCGCGCCGAGGTCATCGCCAGGTACGTCGCGCTCGAGGAGCACCCCTCGCCGCTCGTCGCGTTCCTGCGGGATCCGCAGCTCGTGCAGCTGCTCAGGCCGGACAAGCAGTACAACGCCCGCATGCTGCAGGAGCGCTTCCAGGTGTTGACTTTGTGTGTGAATTATTGTTCTTTCTGTTCTTAATTAACACTGCTTCGCAAAGATAACCTGAAATTCTGATCTCTGAAGTCTGAATTGAGGGACCACTAGAAACTTTCCCCTTTGTTTTGGGTGTTAATTAAAGTCAAAGTTGTCAACCTTTAACGAACATTCCTGGCATATTACCATGATGGAGTGTATTATCGGTTGGATTTTTTAGCATCGCCATCCAGTCTTTTGTTTTTTAAGATAATTCCCAAAAATATTAGTGAAAAAAAGAAAAAGATTAGTGGAAATAAAGTTGGGCATGTTATGTGCTATTGCTACCAGTCTAATTATAAATTAAGAACTCTTTTTTTGTTCACAATGCAGATTGGCCCAGATCAGATTGAAGCTTTGTATGATAATGCCAAATTTCAGTTTGAGTGTGGGTGTTACTCAGATGCTGTGGCCTACCTGAACCAATATCGGGTTCTGTCCACAAACAGTGAGAGGACTGCAAAAGCTTTATGGGGGATGCTGGCATCAGAGATTTTAAACCGAAACTGGGATGCTGCCCTGGAAGAGCTTAATCGCTTAAAAGAGATTATTGATTCAAAGGTTTTCGTCTCTCATCTTTTGATAGTGTGTTCGTTGTTAGGCTACATTGTATGGTTCTGTCTTGTTTCTTATCTCAGTTTTTATGGCAGAACTTTTCATCACCTCTAAATCAGCTCCAGGATAGGATATGGCTGATGCATTGGAGTCTCTTTATCTTCTTTCACCATGAAAATGGAAGAAACGGGATCATTGATCTGTTCTTCCAAGACAGGTTCGTTTATTAAGAGCAAAGATGAAAATGGGTTAGCTTTTCTTGTATTGTGCTGTTAAAACCATTTTTTTTTTAAGAAAAGTGGCAGGAGCTCTGCATTGTATTAGAGAAAGGAGAAACAAAACATACAATACAACAGAAAGTTCAGCCATTGTGATCACACAAGCTGTTAAAAACCATATCATTGTAGCTCAATGTCTGAATAAGCAAGATCACTATAGACACTACCTGTAGAAGTGTTCTGATATCAATAGTGAGCAAGACATGGATAAATTTTTTTTTCATGGTTTAAAGTTTCTGATGGAGGCAAACAAACAATTCCAGGTACTTCAATGCTATTCAGACAAATGCACACCATCTTCTGAGATATCTAGCAATTGCAGTTGTTGTGAACAAAAGGCGAAGGAATATGCTTAAAGAGTTGATTAAAGTCATTCAGCAGGAGCAATATTGCTACAAGGATCCCATAACTGAATTCCTGGAATGCTTGTATGTGAACTATGATTTTGATGGCGCACAACAGAAATTGATGGCGTCTGAGCAGGTTAGTTTGATGCTGCTTGTATGAATTCATGCCATTCTGTTTATTGAACTTCCCATGCATTACAACATTTATTGTCGGCAAAACAGCCCTTTATTATGATGTGAGTCATCATCTGCTAATGCTTTTTACTTTTGTAATTTATTTGATTTCTGGATAGTTTTTTCCTTTTTTTTGAAGGAAAATGGCTGGACCTCTGCCTTGCATTTAAGTAGGAATAGAAGTAGAAAAATGTAGTCTGATCACAAAGGCAGACAGAAAGGCAGAGATGTTGTGTACAGAACTACCTTAACCCAGGATAAGCAAAACAGATTCAAAACTCAACACTAGAAATTGTTTTTTTTCTATGCAACACAAATTTTACTTATTCCTTCTAGATCCATTGTAGGGAAATATATATGATGGCACTTTTTATGCTAAAAAAAATTATGATGGCACTGATGCCTCAGTGTTGAATGACAAATTATATTCTCTTATATTTGTTGAACTTGCTACATTACCACTCTTGTGTTCTAATGGTTCCCTTTTCTGGTTAGTGATGAATGATCCATTTTATTCTCTTGAACAAGGAAATTCCATCACTGTTCCTTTGAGAGATGAGTTCTTTGAAAATGCCCGTCTGTTTATTTTTGAGACTTGTTGAACTTGCTGCATTGATATTTGGTTGGTGCTGGATCCCTTTTCTAGGTTATATTGAATGATCCATTTCTAGGACAATGATTAAACAAGAAAATTCCAATCATGTTCCTTTGAAAAACCACTTCTTTAAAATGCCCGTCTGGGCATTTTTTGAGACTTCTGCCGCACTACTTGTTTTGTGTCTAGGTTGGTGTTCATCACTGTCTAAAAAAAAACACTTATAATCACTGGTGACATTAACAATCATAGCATAGAAAACCACGGAATTCAGACTGCTTGGGCTCATTTTGGGCCATCTGTGGTATGTTTGTTTTGTGAATTTATAATTTGATTCATCAGGGGCTTGTTTCAGTCTAAGAACATATTGTTCATAGGTTTTTGTTTCATATCTTGCATTAATATTTACTATTAATAAATCTGAGACTAACTATCCCACAATGTTTATATGTGATAAACAGCATTCTTGCAGAAAAAATTGAATATGACGTACAATGAGGCAGAATTAATTGTGGGTAATGAACAAGATTAAGAATTCAAAACTAGATGCCAGTATTGATTCAGTGTCAGGGACTCTTAACATGACAGTTAATCATATTAATGTGTAAGTTGCTTCTGTCATCCATATTCACTAATTTTACACCATTTACTAAAATCCACAGTCTTTATTTTTCTTACCACTTTCATGATATAATTTTCTTGAATGTTTCATGTTATGATTTTCTAATAACATTTCATTGATTTCTTTTTTTTTAGTCCAAAATAATAGTTATGTTTGTTATTGCCAGAACAGTAATTTGCTTTGCAGTATTGCCTATTTACTGGGAAAATTGTCTTTTGCAGACATGATCAAATCATTGAAAACATGAAAAATCTTAACATGCGAACCTACATGCTAGCACAAAACATTGTGGAGCCAGCTCAGGCAGCACTACAAGTGGCTCGGGGAGATTAACACTGCCTCCATCCATTGTTTTGACATTTGAGGAAATAGGAATTATACTTTGGAGCTGTACTACTGTACTGTGGAGACAGAGTTTGTTAAGTTTGAAGTTGTAGGGTCCATAAGAAGAAAAAAAAAAAAATAAAGAAACCAGAAAGGGACATATATACACGCAGATCATATGATTGCGAATGTAGGAAGTTTCAGAATACACAAGAATATTGTATATATGCTTATTTTAACAAAATAGAATCGAGTTCTAGCCTTCTAGGAAGTTTTTTTTGTGTGAAATTAATTGCTCGGAACATAAAGGATAAAGGGTTGTAACATATAAAATAAATTCTTGAACCGAGTATATAATCCCCTTTAGGCCCTGTTTGGTTGACACCAAACCATGACATGGAATTATTCCTGCAAGAATATCGATCGGTTTACCTAATTTTTGATTAGCTGGAATTATTCTGGTTGGAATTTTCCAAAGAAACAACTGTTCTTTTATCGAGACATATTTTAAGTTGAATTAAATTAAACTAATTTGACATTGGTACTATTAGGATCGCAAGTATAAACTTGAAGAAACAACTTGAATAGTTTTATCTTAAATTTTTAAGTTGAATTAAATTTTTTAAACGAACTATATAGATTTTTGATAGGACGAAGTAGTAACTGTCATTTTCTAAAAAAAGAAGAACATAAACTATAGGTAATTTTCATTGCTCATCTTTCTTCAAAACCAGTCAGGCCCGGTTTTGTTTTACGCCGCGTAAAGCTGCGGATATTTGCAACTTTTTTTTTTGATCGCCTCAATTAGAAAAAAACATCTGCAGTCACGCTCATCTCGTTGCTATTATCGCTGACGCTGAGCGAGCAGCAGCATCATCTGCAGTCACTCTTATCTGAAGCTCTGTTTGCCGCCGATAATGCGCGTTGCCGCCACCCAGATTCCCCTCCCACCGCCACCACCTCGCCAGCCCGCCGGCGACGGGGCGCCCCGGCGCCGCCCACCGTCGTCGCGCCGCGGCCACCCCCCGAGGGCGCTCGCCGCCATTCTGCGCTCGCGCGTCATCGCGTGCCTCCGCGCGCAAGAGTAAGGACCCCGCCGCTCCCCGAGCCCCCTCTAGACCGCCACGTGTTCGGCGGTAGTCCTCGCCGAAGCGGAAACCAGAACTGATTCGCTGCCATCTTATATATGTTCCTTCTTGATTTGGGGTCCCTTGCAGCGGCGAGACGGCATTGCAGGCGGCTCACGCGGCAGTCCGTGGTGGCGTCACCGTGGTGAGTCCGTTGGTCCCTCCCGTGTGTAACTTGGTGCGTCATTTTCGCGTTAGTGTCAGATTATTCATTTCTGCTCAGTTTTGTACCACTGAATAATCCTTGGAACGTTGGCTGGCTGTGCGTTTGTTAACACTGCATCCATGGTTTGTGTTTCGTAAATTATACTTAGCTACCTTCTGATTATTAGCGATTTGATCGATGTTCATTAAAATTTTTATTAGTATGTTAGTGCTGTTTTAATCAGCATTTATGATTCGTGCTGCTAACAAATATTCAATGTGTTGTCCAGTTGGAGGTTGTCATGACGACACCTGGAGTACTCGAGGTGATGCATTTTTTGCCATTCTTCTCTGAAATTTTGGCACTGGCCATTTTTATGCTGCTAGCTAGTTGTTCCTGTACTGATTAATATATAAGTCTTTCTTTTGTAGGTTATTGAAGATCTTTGCACGAGTTATCCTTCTTTAACATTCGCTATCTGTTGTTTCCTGTTCAGAGCCATGGTAGATTATGATAAGGGGAGAAAAGGATTTTTTTTTTCCCATACAAATATTTTTGGTGACTTGGTCAGGATGATCAAGATAATTTGTCACGGACCTAGTCCCCAGGGAAGGAGGGCCTTCTTTTGAACATTCGGGGGTGGCGTCAGGGTTCTTCCCTGGTCAAGTCCATCTTAAGAACCTCAGGGAAGATTAGATAGATAACTTTTTTACTTTTCAAATGGATTACAGGTCCATCAGTTAATGCCTGGCCTTAATTCAGGGATAAATTTATAGTTGAACCTGTGATGGATTTTTTTTTGGACAATGGAAAAGGTCTCTGATCTTGTGATCATGTGGCTGCACAACAGACTATAGTATAAGTGAATTCGTTCATTGTTATTACAAACCTCAAAGATGTGATACACTTTTTCCCACCCCAAATACCAGGTACATCAGTTAGGCTGACACAGGAAGCTGTATAATGTGTTCTAATGGAAAAGGTTTCCCTCTGTGAACTTGCAGAACCACAAACGTGATTGAAAAAAATGGATCTGTTGATATTTGAGAATCACAGTAATTTCAACTGTTGAGATCAAGTAGCTTGCAGTACATACCTTTTTTTCACCTTGATTGTGCTTCTATTCAGGTTGGTACTGTCTTAAATGCTGCTGATGCAAGGAAAGCTATAAGGGCTGGTGCACAATTTCTTATGAGTCCTGGGACAGTCCTGGTAAGCAGCAATCTTATTACACATTTCTTCCTTTAACATCATCTGTTGTAATTAGATGCTGATTGAATTATGAAGATTCTGTTTGTTTCAGGACATACTTCATGATCTTAAAGAAAGTAATGTTCTTTATATTCCAGGAGTGATGACACCAACTGAAGTATGTATTACATGACATGTGTAAACTTCCATCATATTCAGTTAAAGTAGTTCTGAATTATGTGATCTTTGTTTTCTTTGACACATTTTTTTTTCTGGCATTCTCAGGTTTTATCTGCTTGCAGTGCCAGTGCAAAAGTTGTCAAGGTTTCATAACTACACATTGTTTTCATAGGCATGTTTACTTCATAGACTGGTGAAAAATAAATTAACATACCACCACTTCAGATGATCTTTTTTTTTAGATGGTGTTGAACAAAGAAATTTATTGTGCATTTTTTATTGCCTAATCAGTAATCAAATGTAGTTTGTGTTTCTAGGTCACTTGACATTAATTGGCTTGTGTGATCTAATTTAACCAGGTGTACCCAGTTTCAGTGATGGGTGGAGAGATGTACATGTCAGCTCTGAAGAAACCATTTCCACTCATACCAATGGTTGCTTCTCAAGGAATTAAAATTGGTAAGCAGCTTTGTTTAGTGTTTGTATGTCAATGATGCCTGGATAACTTCCTGTTATTCTGTTCAGTATAAAATATCTTGAAGTCTCAACTGATAAAAGGACATTGAAAACAATATCTAAGGCTTTGATTCAGTTAACACAATGGAATTATTTCCAGCTTTTTCAGAACTGCCAAAGCTGTTCTTGGATGAAACTGATGTATGAACCATTCCAATCTGGTGGTATTGTGCATGTCAGGTTCAATCAAGGGGTATATGGAAGCAGGGGCATCTGCAGTGGTCTTATCTGATACTATTTTTGACAATCAATTGATGAGGGATGGGAAATTCAATGAAATTTCAGAACTTGCAAATCTAGCAACTTTAGAGGCATTGCAGTTCACGAAATTAGACAAATCTGACAATTCTATAAGCATCACAGATTCACAGTCCAGAATATAAAAGCTCTGGTGCTATGCACCTGCAAGAAGCCGAGAATGCACCAAATTTGTGTGCTCCAAACAAGGATCTGATCAGAGGATGTTGTGATGCCAAGAAGCGGGCAGAATCACCACAGCTCGCAAGAGAACAGAGGCGAATGACAGGGAGATTGCTGTTTTGCTTGTGCTTTGACTGACCTGGTAGATGTAACGCAGATTCATAGAAGCGTAGTAGTAGTAGTAGTAGTAGTAGTAGTACAGACGTTATACTTTTAGGCATGTCCATGGATTTGTGTGGATCAATGTGCTTGAACATGTGTTACCCTGGAATTATGCATGAAATGAGTTGGTGCTATGTACTCTCTTTGAGTCTTCATCCAAAAAAAGAATGCAATTCCCCTTTTTTGTCGAAGAATCAAATGTTTTCAAATTTGAGTAAAGTTTTACAAAAAAAACATTAACAATTATGATGCAAAATAAGTATTATTAGGTTAATTATAAATATATTTTCACATAAAATGATTTAGAGATAGAAACGGAAATAATATTCATTATGAATTTGGTTAAAATTAAACTACTTTAATTGGCATGGATATACTGTATTATAGTTAGCTAGTTGCATTCTTTGTGGATGAAGGTAGTATCAATGGACTTATAATGTATTTGTTTTGGAACTTAGGGCCCGTTTAGCTCCCTTGAATTAATACCTTTCTGGAATCTTCGACATGCATACAAAGTCCAAAAGGGCTCCTTTGGATGCTAAGCATAGGAAAAGGAAAGAAATAGTGAAAATATGAAATGACATATTTCTCGTTTTTCTATGGAAAACAAAAGATAAAGGAATTGAGATAAGATAGTCTTTGGTATGAGCTCGGGTGAAACAAAGGTGAAATAAAGGAACCGCCATTGCTTCCATTTTTAAATCTAAACAGCTACATGTTTGAGCACTAAAAGCAATGAACAAAGGACTTTCAAATAGCTAACATGATCCTCGGAAGAAACACCAAAGCCCGAAAGCGTGTGCAAGATTTGTTTTAGTACAAAATTTTTGCTTAGAGCTCTTTTTTTTTATGGATTTATATTACAATCCTATGGAACACAAATATTTTCCTCAGTAAATAAACCAAAAATAGGTAAAAAATTCCATAGAACTATTCAATCCTATGTTTTTCCTACCTTTCACCTGATCCCCAAAAACCCCTATAACCGTGATCGTCTAGTTACAAACCCGTGGCCGCTTTGGAGGACAGGATGGGCAACAAGAGCGAATAAATAGTAGAAATGGAATCACTTTCTATTTTTCAGCCTTTACGTAGATGTTGCGGGCTTCACAGAAATGAAATGGAATCACCGTTTCTACCAAAATAGACCAGCCAACAATACGATCCTGATTAATCAAATTCTATAGATCCAAACAGGTCCAGAATTTGACTTTGCACTAGGCTGTGGTGACACCCATTGGGCTTTTAAAATCTTCGCTATTCTCAAGTACTGCTATACCAGAAAAAACCACTCTTACATTAACTCCAAACGGGGGAGAGTCCAAGCGATATATGCTCAGGATTTTTTATTTTATATATTTGTTCAAGAGATTTAGTAAAAATGTTGTGAGGAATCTAGGCACGCAAATAATTTCAAATTTTGGGTAAAAACATGTTACTCGAGTAAAACCACTAATAAATGTTTTCAGATCTAGTGCAAACTAATTTCCCATAAAAACTTGGGGTCAAATAGTCTACATCTAAATTTACTAAAAAATAACACATATAGATAATATGATGATACACAATATTGTAAAATATCTTATCCAAACTCAATTTCGTTTGTGAGATATAAAAATAATAAATTTCTAACAAATCATCTGGACATTGTTAGAAATTTATTATTTTTACTATTCAAAACAAAGTAAGTTTAAAAAGATATTTTACAAATCTAGGCATATCATCAAATAATTTTTTATTTTAGATAATTTTTTATAGTGTTTCCAGGGATGCTAATGATAGGTTGTATGATTTTTCCTTCAACAATGTTTTGGTTCTGGGGCTCAGCATGCTCCCGATATCATTTGATAACATTTTGCTCATCTTCTTTTCGCCAAACTTCCATTCCAATGCTACGCCAGAATTTAGATATGCCTAATTGCCACTGCTGGATTTTAATTTTTACTTTGTATATACGTGCACTTGGCCTAATTTTGGTATTTATTATTGGAATTATTAAATCCAAAAACAAAAGAAACACTCATCCTGTCATTTGGGGGTCCAGAACCAGAACGCTAAAACCCTACTAGTAGGGGTAAACCTGGAAAGGCTGCATCACCCCCTTTCCCCCTTCCTGTTCCACTCCGCCTTCCGCCGGCAACTAGAGAACCCTACAAGCCCCAGTATCGTCGCATCGTCGTCCTGCGGCGTCGCCCTCCTCCTCCTCTTCCCTACTCCCGCTGGTACGTATTCGCGCGGAGTGGCGGCGGTCCTCCCGGACCGGATCGATTTCGTAAATTTAGCTTGCTCCGGTGGATTGCTGTGCCAAATCTGTTTCTGAGCATTTAGTTAGCTGGGGATTTTTTTTTTCTTGCCCAGTACCCAGTTACTTGTAATATGTATATGATTTCAATCTTCAATCCGTGCTTCGACTAGGTGCCTCTTCTTGACCTCTCAAGATCATTCTGCCCAAGGTGCCCGATCCCCCGACCAGCGATAGGGAATGTATGTATGATGACTGTATATCAGTGACATTTCTTTTTGTTGTGATTTTTGTTTAGCACCCGGGTCTCGAAGTTCCAACATTTGGCTCCTTTTTCAGGTTGAAGACTGCTTCTGCGAGATTGTTGCGAAATGGCAGTTTCCGGCCGTCCCAAGTACTGCTGTCTGGGTATTCAGAAACTGTTGCCCCTTTGGTTCGGAGGTTTTGCTCGACGCCCATTGGCGAGGGACCAGCTCTGATTATGCTGGTGATCCCAGTCATGCGAGCAGGCCAGTGACGAAGCGGTTCAAGAATTATGGCCCCATGAAGCGACATGGACCTTCTCCGAAGGGTTACCGTCATGAAACTAGACTGGCAGCAGGCAATGGCAGGGATGGATCTTCTCAGAAGGGCAGCCACCGTGAAAAGAAATTGCCAGGCAGGGGTGGACCTTTTCAGAAGGGAAGCCATCATGAAAAGAAATTGCCAGACACAGGCTTCAAACCTTTTCTTTTCCAGATCGTATTGGATGCTTCTACGAGTGCTCTTGGGCGTGTACTTGACACATGGGTGAAAGCTGGTAACCATCTGGAAAGAGATGAAGTCAATAGGGTTTTGTTCCATCTGAGGAAGCAGAGAATGTATAACAAGGCCCTCAAGGTATCTGTTTCGTTAACTATGTAACTATGATGGCTGCTGCGTTGGAACCATTTGGCATTTGTTTTAATGAAATGCTTTTAAGTTTACAAGTAGCGGTAGTCCAGTGGTCTTCAGCATTTAGTCTGAGTTTTACACTTTCTGTTACTGCCCCGTGTTTAATATCTTTAACTTATTATTCTTGGCATAATTTATCAGTTTTCCACTGCCCCTAGTGTTTAATATCTTTCACTTAATAGTCTTGGCATAACATTCCTGCTTGGATGTTTGTCCAGTGGAATGTAAAATTGCACTTTCTGTCTCGTTGCTAAGAATCATAGGAAGCCAAAATTTCTCAAGTTGTTGTCTGTGCTGCACTTGTTTCTAATCTTTTTATCCTAGCAAAAATATTAAGGCACTCAATAAAAACTAAACAAAGATGACATTTTGCTCAAGAATTTTATTTCTTGATTAGCTCATGACAATGAATTATCATTATCATTGGTAACAAGTTCCAGTTTAAGTCCTTATTAAACATTTTGTCTTGATTTGCGGAGATTCCATTTTCAAATGATTGTGTACTTTGATTGCTTCATGGGAAATGGGCATGTACATGAGGCTTCTCAAGGATGTCATGTCCTTCTCATGTTGGAGATGCCATCCATCACGACATTGTTATGGATCCATTAGAGTAGCTAAGTTTGCTAGAGGCAACTAGCATAATTTTTATATTTTAATTTTTTTTCGTGTTAACATGTTTTTCATATAGCATGCACCTCCGGAAATTTGATTTGACATGATGCATTTTTACTTTTTTTTTTGTGTGGAATGATTTTCATATAGCATGACATCATGCATTCACGACTTTACATGGAATGATCCGTTTGTGCTTGCTAAACATCCAAGTTGTTGGACAAGCACTGGCATAAGTTTTATGTAGAATTAGCATTAGTTCCTCACTTTTTGGTGCTTATATATTATTCAAAAGCAGTTGATCATTAAATCAAGCATATCTGATTTGTATGTATATTATTTTATCTTTTGCTTGTGATGATAAAAAGAAGAGAAAATACATGAAGGGCAAGGGGTTAGACTATTGAGAAAATTCTTCTATGCCATGAAACCTGTAGCGATCCCTTCTATGCCATCAGAAATTGCATGTTCCCTTTGTTGCCATCCGTTTACATTTTTCCTTCCCCAAAGTGCCATTTAGATGTATGTAGTATGTCGTTATTCTCAATGTTAGGAGTGTGTTAGGGTAGTAGTGTGCAGACAGGCAACGAGTGGACAGCAAGCTGAGGGGCATGAAATTGACAATTAATAGTTAATAGTTTGGGAAATATATGATATCCCCAAACAAGTTTAAGGACCACAAGTGTATTTTATCGCTAGACATTCATTTGGCACATTCCACCTTTGTATGCTATGATATTTTAAATCTATAGGACTGGGTAGCACAAAGCACTTACTTTTTTGGTAATTATTTCTGAATATCTGCAGTTCATGGAGTGGATTGAAAGAAGAAAAGTATTAAATTTTGAAGAACGTGATTATGCTAACCATCTTGATTTGATAGCACGGAACCATGGTATTGAAGCTGCTCAAAAGTACATTGAGAGGGTCCCAGAAAACTTTAGGAGTGAGGTGCTTTATGAAACTCTGCTTGTTAACTGTGTGTGCCGTGATGATGCCCAGAAGGCACAGCAAGTCTTCAATGAAATAAGGGAACTCTCTTTGCCTTTAACTGTCTCTGCTTGCAACCAAATGTTATTGCTGTACAAGAGGGTTTCTCGCAATAAGGTGGTTGACATTCTCACGTTGATGGAAAAGGAAAATATAAAGCCTTCTCTATTCACTTACAAGCTCATGATTGACATGAAAGGGCGATCAAATGACATATTAGGCATGGAATCAGTCCTAAAATTGATGAAAGAAAATGGTCTTGAGACAGATTTTACCATCCAGAACATGGTTGCTAAATTCTACATAAATGGGGGCCTTGCAGAGAAAGCAGAAGAGGTTATCAATGATATGGAGGTATATGTAGAGGTTAATCGTCATGCCATCAGGTCTCTTCTTGACCTCTATGCTTTGCTTGGAAGGCCAGATGATGTAGAGAGAATATGGAACTTGTGTGCTGAACCGAAGTTGGAGGACTTCTTAGCTGCAATTAAGGCATGGGGTGAACTTGGACATATCGAAAGAGCAGAAGAGACCTTTGATGCGTTGATGAAGACATCACCAAAGCTCACTTCCAAGTACTTTAATGCTATGTTGAACGTGTATGCGGAAAATGAACTTCTGGACAAAGGCAAAAAATTTATAGAAAGGATGTGTTTGGATGGGTGTCCAAGCAGCCCAATTACCTGGGATGCAGTTGTCAAGCTTTATGTGAATTCAGGTAAGTTGGCAAAGGCCGACTCGTTTCTGGTGAATGTCACAGAAGAAAATCCTGACAGATATCCCCTTTTCCGCACATACATAATCTTACTGAAGGCATTCGCAGAAAAGGGCGATATCCATAACGCAGAAAAGATATTTGATAGGCTAAAACAGACCAGCTACCCTGCAAGAACTCTGCCTTATAATTTGTTACTTGCAGCTTATGTCAATGCCCAGGTTACACCCTATGGGTTCAGAGAGAGGATGAAAGCTGACAATTACAGCCCGACGAAGAATCATATTGAACGATTGAAGCATCTCGAAAGCTTGTAGAAAGCAGGCAGATCCAGAGTGATTTTCTTCTTTTCACCCCTTTGCCGTTTCACCCCATTGGAACATTTGTTCCATGCAAAGCAGTTAGACTGGAATAGAAGAATCTACCAGGCTGCCTTTGTTCTCCCAGCATGAATTTTGTGCACCTGGTATGCATGTTTTTCAGGATGATCAAATTTTTAGGGATTGCTAGCCAAAAGTGGAAGCTTCTGATGATATATCTGATTAGCTTCATACACCTAGCTAGTAGTAATAATTTAGGGGAAATGGAAACAAATATCTTTTTTAGGATGATTTTTTCACTTTGGGATGTGGTCCCTGCTGATGAAATACAGTTTCTGTCACTAGGGTGTTACATTGGTTTGTAGTCCCTGCTGATGAAATGGAAACAAGTTTTTTTTTAAGGTACTATTTCTCTAGCTTGTTTAGAGTAGTTGGGACTCCGCAGCGATTGATTGGAATACCTGGTCATAACATGATATTTGGCTTTACCATGCCCATAATTAAGTACAAAATATATGTGGTCATATTGGTGAAGCAAACTTTTTATTTATTTGATTGATTCTTTCTTGGATTGTCTCATGCACACACCAACTGCTCAAGAGAGAACATAATAAGCCAGAGCCAGGGAAAAGAAATAGAGAAAAAGGTGTTCGAGAGAGACATTAAATTATGTGTGAACTGTTGTCTTGCTGAAGTGAATTGAAGGATCTGCTTCTTTGCGCTAGTTCGGGTGTATGGAGAAAGCAGAAATTTTGGGCTAGTTCAGGTGTATGGAGAAAACAGAAGTATAGAGAACAAAAAAAAAGTTTGAATTGGCCATGAAAATGGAGGAAATATACAAAGAAAAGGATGGCAATAAGGGCCAAAATGGGTTAAGCCTGAACTCAAAGGTGAGCCAATAAAAAAAAAAGAATTGTTTTGAATTTTTAAATGAGATTTTGAAAAAAAAAAAATGAAACCTAACTTTTGATGAAAAAAAAAGTACGTAATTTTTTTAGCAGACTTTTAATCCATTTTTCACATAATAAAAAAAAAATAATGCATACAACATTCCTAGAGAAACTATTTTAGAAAAAAATATAAAGCCATTTTTATTAAATAAATTGAAAACAAACAATCTAAAACTTGGCAAGTTTTAGGAAAATAATTATTTTTTAATTTAGTGTCGACAACCCATAACTGAAATTGTAGGGCGTGCCAATTTCTTAGCATCCTTTTGCTTGAGTTTTGCTTATTTGACATTTTAAGCTTCCACTTGATCTTCATTCAAGGTGTTGGTTCCTTTTATCTTTACCATAGCCTATCTCAAGTTCATCCCTTGCATCTATAAAACCAAATGCCTTGTATGCTAGTAAACATTGTTAATCATAATGATTAAATGTTAGTTTTCTATCCAACTATGGGGGTGGACTACTATAACCTCTAACTCGGTGACAAAACAAAACCGTCTATTTTACCCCCCAGGCGGTTTTTCAACGGCGGTGTGAACCGGGGTTTTGCTAAAAATATTGTTTGTCTTTTCAAATTCGTCTGAATTTTTAAAAAATCATAATAAAAACAGAAAAATCATAAAATAGAAAATCTAATTTTGTTGAACTCCACATGAGTATTAATTGAACATATCATTCAACTTTAGTATAAAATTTTTTGCTAGTATACCATATTATATGTTCAGGGCCTAGAAAAGTTAAAAAAACTACCAAAAATTTTGTACTTCACTACATATTATATGTTCAATTTTTCTACTCATGTAGAGCCCAATAAAATTGAATTTTCTATTTTATGATTTTTTACCATATTTATTATGATTTTTAAAAATTCAGTTAGTGAAAAAATAAAAGAATTAAAAGACAAACCGCTTGGCACTGTAAATCATTGTAGCAAAACCCGGTTACTGTAATCCTAGTTGAAACCCGCGATTGGAAAATAATATTTAAAGTTCCAAATACAAACGAAATGCATAGTTGCGGGGTTACGTAACCCCCCATTTTCCAGTAGACTTTTTCCTTTTGTTATCATTCAACTATCAAAATCGCTAAACCCTTGTTAGGGTCCATATCACCATACATCTATGATTCCTTCCCTCCAAAAGTAATTGATAGTTTTGCAATATCCTCTTGATGTGCTCAAGTGTGTGAACCAAAAGCATTGGAGGCGCACGCACATTTGGTTCCGAGAACCATATTTCACACTACAAATTGCAATCATTCATTGCAAATTATAAGAACTTCAATTTCTCTACCTTTGATCCATTTCTTTAGGAAAAAAAAATAAATTAACACCTACAAGTTCAAATAAATGCATTGCAAAACATTGTTTTTATAAAAAAACATCATAAATGTAATTTGACGTTGTAAGTAGTGTTTGATTTTTCTATAATATTTAAAAAAAACTAAAAAGCTAGTGAACTACTGTTAAAAGTGGTTAGCAGCAACCTGAAGGCCAAATCACACCGGTGAAGTGCAGACTGTAGACTTCGCTCCTCTCCCTCCCGATTCCGGCCAGTCAAATCCGAGCCCACAGCGAGAAATGGCGGCGGCGGCGCTCCGTCCGGCGATCCTCCGCCGCATCCGCCTCTCCCCCCCCCCCTCGCTCGCCCTCGCGGCCGCGGCGTCCCACCCGCACGCGCTGGCGCGGTGGCTGGCGCGGCCCATGTCCTCGCACGACGCGCACCTCACCCGCGAGGAAGTCGTCGACCGCGTCCTCGACGTCCTCAAGAGCCACCCCAAGGTCGATCCCTCCAAGGTAACCGAACCCCTCCACCCAATCTCGCATCTCCGTGGCGTCGAGCCCCACAAATCCTGCTAACCCTAGGCTGTGGCGGCGGCAGGTGACCCCGGAGGCGCACTTCGAGAAGGATCTGGGGCTTGACAGCCTGGACACCGTCGAGGTGGTCATGGCCATCGAGGAGGAGTTCAAGCTCGAGATCCCCGACATGGAGGCCGACAAGATCGACTCGCTCCCCCTGGCCATCGAGTACGTCGCGAACCACCCCATGGCCGGCTGAGCTGAGCCTCTGCTCGCCGGAGAAGAGGCGAGGCGATGTGAGGTGAGGCGTGTCTTGGTTTTCTTTCCGAGGGCAAATAATCTGCCGGAGTGGCACAGGAAAACTGGTCCCTGGTGCTCTGCATTGCTTCACGGTGACAGGATGATGATGATGTCGAAATGGAACATTAACATTTTGCTTTTTGTCACGATGCAATGCAATGTTAGGTTGCTGTTTTTGTGTTCATGTTATATCTATATACTGGTTGTTGACAAACTAGTTTGGTTGATTGTGAGTCTGCTCATTGTTTGACTATTTGAAATGATAGTTTCCTTTGATCTTTTATCAGTTTCATGTGGTTTTTTTGGAACCTAAAATTGATAAGAAAATGGTCGTTGGTTACTTATGGGGATTGATGTAGGTAAAAAGTCTTGTGGTTCATGACAGCTGTAATGTGGCCTTCTTGTCCTAGTCCTGTTTGTAATTATGATGCTGTCTGTTTTATGTGAGAAAATTATGGTTTTTTTAATTGGAAATACGCCTATTGCATGAGAAGAGATCAAAGAAAAATGAGTTCGAACTTATTTAAGCTTTGATTATGTGCTTATGATAGTAATACCAATTTGCCAAAAAGGTTTCATCCCGTTAAATTAAAATTTAAAAACCACTTCATAAATAGTTTATGGTTCGCTTAGATTCTGAGTGTAATATCAATTGACAAAGGTTTTGTTGTGTTGGTTTCATATTCTCTTTATTAGTTTCACCCAAAAAATTTTCAAGCAATTTTAGTTGTAATGACAGTGTTTACAAGTTGTCCAACTAATCGTGAATCGTGATTAGTCAGTCTACTCAGTCCCTTGAACTCTATCAGGGGTACCAAGGCGATTAGCTTGAGTAGATTTCTGGCTGTCTTACTATTCATCGATAAATGACAATTAGTAGTCTGATTAGGGAGGGGATGGCCAGGGTGCCTGCTGTCCTTAGGCAGGTCTGCTCCACTGGGCTTCGAGGCAAGCTATTGGGTTGCCAATTTGGCCTGGTAGGGTTAGCATATCACTGACCAGGACTCAACCAAAAGGCAGATACGGGAGGTGCCAGAAATTGGCACGAGCCTCAGCAATTCCTCTTATGTCCTCTCCCACTGTGATTCATCCACTCCTGCTGTAATTCGTCCTCTCCTGCGGTCATGCCTATACTCTGCTTTGCTACTTTGCCACTTCTCTGTTGTGCTATGCTATTCTATGCTATGCTGTGTCACTGCCCCTCTGTTACTCTACTCTGTTGTGTGCAACACTCCTGGCTACTTGATGCTCTGGTGATCTGCTATAGTAGCCCCTAGGTAGTGTAGTGTTGTGCTAGTGCCCTTGCTCCTGAAGGCCTAAAATTTCTTGTGGCGTACGTGTATATGTGCATATGCTCTTGACCCTGAAGGGCGAATCTTCTTGCCATAGAGTCTTGATGTTGCTTTATTTTATATACTATATGGCATATATAGGCTTGTATAGTATGCATAATGTATATGTCCTAGAATATAGAGGGTGACTATGACTGGCTGGGCTTGACTAGTCGGTCTGGTCGACAACTAATTGCGACTAGTCGCTTGGTCAGTATCCAATGGTGAATAGGGTCCACTAATCAAAGATGGCTTGTGAACATTTAGGTCTGTTTGGTGTTGGAGATATCTGTTTAACCATACTAATATTTTCTCAATTAGTGTCCATTCAACAGTTTCAACATGCAAGTGAATGCATTTGTGCTCATGTCGAAAAATAGTCATAGAAGGTCTGTACGTGGCAGATTTTTTTTTAATTTCTTGACGGTGCAGAGTCATCTATTGCTTGGTTAGTGTTCCCTCCATTTCACTATGTTTATCCACTTTAGAGCATTAAGAAAAACAGGAGCACAGCTATTAAAATGGTTTCTACTCATGAATGCTATTTAAATTCTGCGAAGAAAATTTTGATGCTTGAAGCATGTTCTTTAAAGACATGTGTAGTGTTTTTCTTAGATTTAGTGCTTTGAAACATGGGTCTGGGAGAACTAAATCAATGAGTTAATGAGAAATGACCATGCATTGCCCAGTTACATGGCATGCTATATCCACTAAGCTTATTTTATGGCTTTGAAGTCAGGGTAGAATGGAAGCATTGCAAATATTCCAACATCATGGGAAATGTGAAATATGAGGAAGAAAGGAAGTAGTATGGTGCAAAGTATTTGATTTTCAAACTCACTGTTTCACAATTTAAATTGACACCACTCACAAGTTTGCTATACTATCGCACGCTTCTTATGTTCAAGTAAATAGATTAGCTATAAGGTATTTGAGTTTCTTACTATAGGAGTTAATCAGTTTCTACCAGTTTGCTAAAACCAAAGGTCCTGCACTCTTCTATGATGCAAATGTGCCTGGTTTCAGATGAACAATTCATATTTTTATGTGAAATTGGTGTTGAATCCTAAAGTAGCATTTCTGGTTTACTGAGACTTAGTTGTCACCACTGATATCCAGGTATATTGGCTACATGTGGTGCCCCTCTCCCATGCATAGCTCACCAGGATTTCGCCAATATTTTATTGTATAAATTTTCCCATTGTTCTTTGGGGAGGTCATCTTTATTTTCTTCTTTTTGCTGAAAATCTAGCTCGGTTGCCGTTGGTAGCTTGAATTGTTGCGGTCAAGAATTGTTTGTTGCCAGTTGCCATGGGCCATGGATGCTCGTGTTTAGTTTCTCTTGTGGTGCCCGTTTGGCCTATATATAAGTCACCGTTTTGAGAATGGAGCTGTTCATATTTGGGGTGGTTTGATGTTCCATGCTCTGCAGTGGCCTTTCTGGTTTACTGAGAGGTCAACTCGACACTCGCCACTAAAAGGGTCCTATAATCCAATGCTGTGTGACTCGTGCCCCGCTTTCTATGAGTACTCCACTTTCTGTTTATCATCTGGACACTGTTTGCACTGAACTTGTGGTAGAGATCCATCCTATATTACTGCAACCACTTCATTGGAATCCTTACTGTAACTTTTACTGGCCTGAACTGTGGTGGCAACGAGAACAGCACATATATCATTCAGAAATCGGAAGGCGGATACTGAATTTAGAAGTTGATCAGCAAGAGCCCAGTTCATTAGCTCATAATCTCGATGTTATGTTAAGATGCTCCCATTAACCATGAAGCAAAACCAAATCTGGTCGACACCGTCTTTGCCGAACATTGTGCGTTCGCTCATGCTTCTCGATGTGCATTCACGCCACGATAATGATCGGTAGCAC